>BDUI01000002.1:1829181-1865959 GCA_002335545.1 Apodemus speciosus | reverse complement strand
AGGGGTATACCGGAACAGGGAAGTGAGAAGGGGTGAATAGGGGAACAAAGTGAGGGAGAAAGACATATGGGACATCTGGGGGGCAGGGAAACCAGAAAAAGGGAAATGAAATGTAAATAAAGAATATATCCAATAAAAAAAGAAAAAAATAGAATACCATAAAAGTGCTGATCATATTCTATGAGATAATCCGGGGAAATAGGGCCTTCTATGTATAACAGGGATGTGGCAGCACAAAATCTCAACAATATGGTTGCCCAAATAAAACCTGAAAATTAACACCATCAGTTGATATGCCAGTTGCTACAAACTCTGGCAATTCTCCATCCATACATGAAGAGCTATAATGTCAGGCTTCAGAAAGAGGGGGAGTCAGTCTTTCCTAGGTATGAACCCTCATGATAGGCTGTGTAATCCTAATTGATCAACCATAAACATGGACGCATAAGGAGTGACACTAAATGGTCTCAACAGGTTGTTTGCTTGTGTGTACATGTGTGGTGTGTATACCTATAAATAAATATGTATTTATTTGTATTAATTTATCATTTCACAAATGTTTTGAGCATTGGGGACTTTGAGGTATAACCCAGTGGCTTAGAGCATTTATTGTTCTTGCAGAAGACCAGGTTTATTTCCCAGCACCTATGCTGTGGTTTACAACACCCTATAACTCCCTTCTCCATGGCACTTCTGGCTCTTGTAGGCATTGAAAACATGTCCTGTACATACATACATACATACATACATACATACATACATACATACATTCAGGCAATACACTTTCACACAGAAAATAAAAATAACCAAATATCTTTTTTAAAAAAATTGATTAGTGTACAAACATTTACTGAGTATCTCATATAAGGCAGTGTGGTATGTACTTAAGTAATAAGAGACTGGGGTATTCTGTTTTGTTACACAATAAAGTCCCAATACCTTAACAATTCAGAACAATAAAACATCAGAAAACAGGGTGTGCTTACTCTCTAGCTATCACAAGGATTACTTGCTTTGCCTAGTTGTAGTCAATTTCATCTTCAGGGCTTTAGGGATAGTGTTACTAATAAATAGTCAGGTACAAGAGCACAAAACATCAACAAATGAATTCATCCTGAAAAAACTAAAGCTTAAAAGTCAGCAAAAGACTTTTTCAGTTATTTTTCAAATAGTGCTTGAAAGCAGAATTCCATGTCTAAGTTTTGTACAGAGGCAAACAGCAAAGCATACTGCAATTAAGTGACTTATGCTAGCTATTGTCCAGGATAATATACCACAATTAGGCAACATAATCATCCTAGCAATCCCCTAGATGTCCCAATTTGCAAAGTAAATAGAGACTGAGACTGGTTAAGGGCTGCCTAGTTTCATGCTGATTGCATGATGCCTCATCTGACTATGTGAGAGACTCTAAGTTTTCCATGCCATCATTCTCATAATCCATCCAGGAGAGAAAGGTAATTCCAGTGTGATTCCAATACTCACTGTAGCTCCTCCTCCTAGTGTCCTCAGCTCCAGTTAGCTTTCACACATATTGTCGGAGGTGATCATACAATAACTCTTATTTAAGGCCTTCCTGCTTCAAAATAAAGAATCTCAGGTTAGAATCCCCATTGTCTATTTTTCAATAGTAACTTTTATTGGGTTTATATAAGAAGGAGAAATGCAGTTCAAGGATTGAAGAACTAAGTCAAGAAAACACTCGTGATACATGCTCAAAAATATTTTACTACATTCAAAGTCTGTTAATTCTCCAGAAAGAGGAACATAAGGCAAATGAAACAACACTCCATGTGCATTGTTTGCCTTTACTTCTGACTAATAATAAAATAGTTAATAGGAATGTCTGGCTATAACAAAGACTTACATGTTGGAACCTTCAAAGATTGTGATCAACTCTTAACATGTCAATGTTGAAAAGAAGCACCTTTGCTTATAAAGACTGTTCTGAATTCTATGTTGAAGTTCAAGAGATCTGTGCCCCTTGTTCCCTTGCCCCAATTATCTCTAACTTAATATTTTACATAATCATAATCTAATGTCCCTAATAAAGGAACAACTACGATGTTACTGGGTATACTGCAGACTTTATTTAACTTTATGTTTTCAACTTTTAATTCTTATAATTTCTGTTCTCACCTAATAACTGATCCTCTCTTAGGGAAATTATTAATTTTTATTCTGCCAAGTTGTCTAAAGGTGCCAATGTTGATATCACAAACTGGGACTGGTATAAAAGTTTGCACTCTGACAGATAGCAGATAATTGTGGAAGTTTTCATACGAAGAAAAAGGGGACATGACCTCTGTCCTTCATGCACAGAGCCCATACAAAGTATTTTTCCTGTATATTGGCTTAAGCTATTCAAAAGAGAGAAAGATACACACAAAGAATCAAATATTTCAGTTTGCATATTGTGTAGCCTAAAACACAGTAAAATAAATTAAAATGTAAATGTGTATGATGTCATCACAAATCATTTTTTTAAAAAGCAAGCAGAAAGGTTGTGTAGAATGTGAAATTCTCAGCATCTTCTGATTAGAACACGTCTAACATTGAATAAAGATGGCGGGCCATGTATCTTTGGAGAACTTCCTGTGGAATGTCAGTCTGTTAGCATTAGACTCTAGACTTTGGGGGATATACATGAAAGGAAGTTATCTTCTTTTCTGAAGTAAGGAATCACTGATTTGATAAATATCCAAATCAGTGCCATGAAGAACTTAGGAAAGACAAATTACTCAGTCTCTACTTCTGTTAATTCTACTTATGGTCTTTGCACAAGAGTTTCTGAATATCTAGAGATTGGTTTGTCTTTGGTTGATCTTCATTTCAATGTTATTCTCTATAATTATTTAAAAGACTTATTTTCCTTTTGCATTTCTTTTTTCATAGTTTTTTTTTTCATTTTTTTAATTAATTAGTTTATTTTTTACACTTCATATTTTATTCCCCCAGCCCTGTCTGCCCTCCAACTGTTCCATATCCCATACCTCCTCCCCACTTCCTATCTCCAGGTAGAAGTCCCGAACCTCAAGCCCACCTGACCTCTAAACTCCCAGAGGCCTCCAGTCTCTTGAGGGTTAGGTACATCATCTTTGAATGAACACAAACCCTGCAGTCCTCGACTGTATTTGTGTTAGGGGCCTTATGCTGGTGCATGCTGCCTGTTTGGTGGTCTGGTGATCTCAGGGGTCCAGATTAATTGAGATTAATTTTAGGCTACACAATATGCAAACTGAAATATTTGATTCTTTGTGTTTAGCTTTCTCTCTTTTGAATAGCTTAAGCCAATATACAGAATAATAACTTCCTACAGGATTGACCTCCTCAGCTTCTTTCAACCTTCCCTAAGTCAACAACAGGGGGTCAGCTGCTTCTGTCCATTGGTCAGGTACAAATATCTGCATCTGACTCTTTCAGCTGCTTGATGGGACTTCTGGAGTGTGGTCATGTTAGGTCCCTTTTTGTGAGTGCTTCATAGCCTCAGTAATAGTGTCAGGCCTTGGGACTATCCCTTGACCTGGATTCCACTTTGGGCCTGTCGCTGGACCTTCTCCTCCTCAGACTCCTCTCCATTTCCATCTTGCATTTCTTTCTCTTAAGTATATTTTCAAAGAGCAGAAATAAAATAATGGGCATAATTATTTCATTGGTTTTTTAAGAATTTACCAGTAAAGAGAAAATGCTATTGCAATTTAAATTCTCAGAACTGACTACAAAATTACTTGATTAATCATAGTTTACTTTCCAGAAAACATCTATTGTCATTTAGCTATATAGATACTTTTTATTTGGATCATATTTCTTTTTTATTTTCAGTATTATAAAGTTTTATTCAGATAAATATTTAGCATCTTATAGCAGTTGTGATTATGAGTACACAGAATTCTTACCAGTATAACTGGCTAAAAACAGAACTTACTTTATACAAAACTTTAATATATTGTAAATAGCTGTGATGATTTGAATGTGAATGATCTCTGTAGGCTGATACGTTCAAATACTTGGTCTGAATTTGGTGAAACTATTTGGCAAGGAATAGGAGTTGTAGCTTATTGAATGAGGTGTATCATGGGTAGTCAGACTTTGAGGTTTCAAAAATCTTGGGCCAGTCTTAGTGTTCTGCTATCTGACTCCTACTTGGGATCAAAATGTGACCTCTTAGCTGCCCCAGTCTAAAATGTCTATAGCTTGTCTGAGTGCTGCCTTACCACCATAGACTTAATGCTCTGAAACCGTAAGCCCAAATAAACTCTTTTATTGTAGGTTGCCATGGTCACAGTGTTTTGTCAGATCCATGGAAAAGTAACTAAGAAAATACCTAAATAACACTTCTCTTCTGAAAAGAGAAGGCACATAAAGTGTGTAATTTTAGCAGCCTAAGCCTTGGACTTATTAACAATTAATAATAGAAAATCAATTTGATATGTGTACCAGATAAGGTTATACTTCTCTAGTTCACTTATCCCTGAGAAAATGCAGTAACTTTGCAATGTTCTCTGTTCTTTCTACCTAAATATTCCCTCAGGGCTGAAAGAGTTGTTCATATTTCCAAGCTAGAGATGATCAACATTCAAAAACTGTGTAATACAGTAGAAATTATTCTAGGCATATTAGCATGTGCTGTTCGTTTTCAAAACCTTTATATTCTCAATTCTTTTTTTCTGATAGATGAACTTCAAAAGAGGAAAAAGAGAAGATTATTCCTGTTGCTCCAGGAGAAACTGTGAAACATTTCATCAATGATTGTGAAACTTTAATATAAATATTTACAAACAATGGAGAATGGAGGATAGGAAGAGTATGATGAATAGCGCTACGCATTTATCTTACTGAAACAGACAGCCAAATCCCTTGCTCACTTAAGATGTGGAATTTCTCCCATTCTGTTCATTTTTAGGAATGTGATTTCTGACAGTATTATAAGGAAATCTATAGCCAAGTAAATAGATATTGGAGACCTTAAATCATTTTTGAAGTAAAGAACCTAAAAAGATGCAGAAAAGAGTCCCAAAGCTATTGACATCTGGATTGAAAGCATCTGTGAGTTACAACATTGTAAGTCTTGCTGCTGTTCTTACCACACCAGGTCCAATGATTAGCAAGCTGTTGGAGGGATGGACCCCGGAGTTGAAAGGTCTCTTGGGAAAGATGTGTCTGTTATGGTTGAGATTGATTGCAGCCTGGATGAGCATATTGACATGATCTGTGATATCCTGAACATTCATTTCCTTGTACAAAAAGCAGACTCAGTCCCTCCACCTATTCTTTTCCCTCTACTCAGAACTCAAGCACTCTCTGCATTTTAAAACTCTTGCTGAAGGCAAGAAAGCAGTCATTCCTCTATGCAACTCCTAGCAGGCTGGAGAGACACTGACCTTCATCTGAGCTACCTCCTAGGTCTGTGTCAAGTCAGATAAACAGGGTCCCTGCCTGGTCCACAGCTGGTCTCGGGCAACATGAGTCCTGTTGCCTTGTCTGTGAGAGCATTTATTTACCCCTGGATTCCATCTGCCTCCAGTTGCATCTCCCAAGAAAGGATGTATCTAAACTGCTGTGGGTAATTGAGTTGGACAAACTGGATTTCTGAGAACCACAGCACACAGGCTGAGGTAGGAGCTCCCGAAGACAGTCTTTAGTTAAGAGGACGTGACCTTACACACAAATTGCTCTGTCAGATTGTGTTAGAATATATGTTGTTTTTTCACATATCTCCAAAGTATCTCTGATATATTACAATTCAATGGAAATTAATGAGAATAGCATGAAAAGAGTGAATCTGGAATCCAAACAGCAGACCCATCTTTCATCCCTCTCTGGTTTTCTACAACTGATTATATAGCACTCAGACTCAATTTTGTCTTTTAATACATTGTAGAATAGAAATAATAACATAGCTTCATTGGGTTGTTTTTAGTATCGAAATTAGATGAATTTTAAAATGTACTTGAGAAACACAAGGGTACATTTTACAGTCATTACTGCTTTTAAAAATAATTTCTTTATTGAAGGAAGATCTCATACTGGATAGAAAAGATTGTGCAAATTCCTTTTCTTATAGAGAAAGCAGTTTTCAAAGTAACAATATTCATCCAAAGTCAAAGTTATAGTTTTGAAATCAGACAAAAAAGGTTGACATTTTAACTGGCTCTTAAGGAAGTTTGTGTGTGTGTGTGTGTGTGTGTGTGTGTGTGTGTGTGTGTGTGTGTATTCATGACCGTGCTAGCACACCAAGGGAGATGTCTCACCTGGGATTAAGCACAGACATTTCTAGTCATCACAATAGGCTAAAGTTTCCATGTGGTTATCAATAAGTCTATGAACTCCTCAGTCTTGTTATAAATGGGAGACAAGCTATATTTTGCTATATGTTCATCAAACATTGTTATGATTGGCTTTGCATCTTTTCCAACCTTAAAATTTTTTCTTCTGCTTTGTTTTGTTTTCTTGATTTATGTTTTGCTTGAGATAGGATTTCACATAGCCCAGGCTGGCCTCATATTGGCTCTGTAGTCAAGGATGGTCTTGAGATCCTGAACCTCTTACCCTCATTCCTGAGCATCAGAGTTGCAAGGGTATCCATCAGGAACTACTTTCATCTTAAATATTTTGATGACTGTTAATATTATAGCAGGGGCTAAATTTCACAAGAAGCTTCTCTTTCTTATCAATTGATAAGATGACTCAAAGGGAAGATGCATGTGTGTCCAAGACTGATTACCTATGTTCAATTATTGGAACTCATCTGGTGGAGGAAGAAAGCCCGTTCCCACAAGTCATTCAAGAATGCTCACATTCATGCTCTGGCAAAACCCCCCAATGCCCAATGCACACACCAACCCCTAAACATACACTGAAATATTATGTTAAATAGGGTGTAATGAATTACTGTGCTATGTGTGCATTTTCTAACCAATATTTGGAATTATTTTTATGATTTAAGATTAGGGTTCATTGTCTGATCATACATACAATTTTATTAAGGAGCGACTAGGGACAAGGAAACACACTATAAAGACAAACAACAAGTTATTTTACCTAGGAGGAAATTTCACCTGCACATAGGAATGTGATTGTCTATTTTTTTAATTTTATTTAAAACATAATTACATAATTACTCCTGCTTCCATTTCCACCTCCACCCTCTCCCATGTGATTTTCTTTTCTTTCCTATTTCAATCTAGCCGACAGCAATTCATCCTGAAGTGAATTTATTCCTAAGTAGGATTAAAGATAATACGACTGCCTTCACTGTACTCCCACAGAATAGTCAAATAAGTGATTCCAGAGCAGTGCCTTAGACCTAGATTCCATGCTTTGTGAGATTGTGTCATAGTTCTGTCAGTGACTTCAGAGTCTGAAGATAAAACATTGTAGGTTGCTTGCATAATCTTTCCTGTTTCACTTCTTACTCGCCCGTCTAAAATAATTTTCTTAATGTGTCCTCTTCAGGACACCAGCATATCAAATTTTAACATCTTTTATTCTTCCTTCCCCAGGAATTACCATGCTCAGAATAAATCATGATGTGTAGCTCTAGAATTATATTTTTTATGAATCTTAATTTCAGACAGTATTTCTGCATAAGATAGAAATGAAAAGCTTTATGGTGACTGGTAAGCCCAATGAGCATTCATAAAGAGCTTATCCATCTCTCTTTCTCCATCTGTCTCTGTCTGTCTGTCTGCTCTGTCTCTGTCTGTCTGCTCTGTCTCTGTCTCTGTCTCTGTCTCTGTCTCTCTGTTTCCATCTCTACCTGTCTTTCTCTCTCTGTGTGCTTGTTTATATGTGTAATGGGAATGAATGATGCACATTTGTGAATAATGTGTGTGCATAGGCAGCTCTGTATGGCTGCATGCTCATGTGTGAGTGAGGATATGTGCAATTTCCAATGTCTATGTTCTTTCTTCACCTGTGTGATACAGGTCTCACATCTTCCATTGCTCTGCATATGAAGCCATCTGGCTAATGAAATTCAGAGATTCTCCCATCTCTGCCTCCCTTGTTCCCTTAGGCTCTCGGGAATTACTACAGTATCTGGCTTTTTATCTTGGCTCTGTTATCTGACATCAAATCGTCATGTTTGCGAAGCAAGTGCTTAAGACCCACTGAGTAAATTTCCCAGCTCTCAAGCAGTATCTGGTTGTGATCATCTAATAATTTGCTGAGAAGCTGCACACAGGATTGTGTAAAGGCATCAGAACTTTGAGGGTTCAACTAGAGTAAAACATGAAGTCATACATTTAAAGATAAAAGTTTTACTTTGCGGGTTATTTTTTATTAAGTTACTTAACTACACTATGAATATATCATGTCATATATAGAAGTATAGAGTTGGAATGTAGATATTAAAATAATTACAAAAATAAAATCTATAATGCTACTTGATTTGTCTAATTTACATGAAAATCATATGATGTTTTGTATATTAAAGTGTCAACATAAAATACAGCTCTCGCCTCAAAGAAAATAAGAAACATTGAGCCACATATAAGTGTTCATGTTTAAGTAAAATCAATTCAGATTACCACAAATGCCATGTTCAAACATGGTAATGGATTCATAGTGTTTTCATAGTAATAGAACAAAGAAAGTTATGAATCAAGGCACTTAATGTACATTGTTAAAACATGAGACAAGTTACAGCCAAGCAAGGAAATCCCAGTTACTATTCTCATGTTATCTGAGGACATCTGTATCCATCTGGTTGGCAAAACATGGGGGGGGGGGGGAAGTTTCTATATTCCAAAAGGAATAGCCTGTTAGTTATGTGAATGTTATATTGGACATAGAAGTGTGTAATATTCAGCTGTTTTGGAGCTAAGACAAATCAAGATCATTTGGCTTTATACTTATAGCATTCTAACTGTCCACAATTATTAAACATTTAATCAATCAGCCTTGTGAGATACTTGATGTAGGTGTCCGAGAAACTTCAGTTAATCAAATTAAAAAGAGATCATGGGTTAAATGTTAGTCAGTTGTTTTACCTTCATTGCCATAGGTATTTAAAAAGTTGTCCTTAAGGGTGCAATACAAAGTCAGGAACTGTCTCCTGGTACCATCCTATAACCACTATATTGTAATTATGCTCAGAAGTAAGCAACTTTATGATTGAAATGGAACCCATGTCAGCATATTCATATGTGTGGGACAAATATGCTTGAGTTGTCAGGAATTAAAACTCGTTAGCATCTATTTGCACATCCCATTTCCTATACATGAGTTCATGCTTACTAAGGAATTGCAATGATCTGATGAAGTTGAAGCAAGGTATTTTATTACTGGTAATTGTACATGGATCTTTTGCATCTCATAGTCACGGCCAAGTTACTTAATATGATTCTATGTCAAGTTCCTCTGCATCAGATCCTGAGGCAGCTCTAACTGGCTGGATAGCCTTCATAATTCTACAAGCTTTACCAAATTTTGACAAATTGCACAACTAATTAGAGCCCAAGAACGGATGTACAGAAAACTTCAAGATTCGTTTTATTTATTCTGAGAGTTTCATTGTAAATCTAAATGTGAGGTCATTAGGTCAGGAGAGAATGATTCCTTCAGTGTGTCACTGATTAAGTTATATCATTTGCATGGCGCCCTCTCTTGTCTTTGTACTCTGAACTCTGCTAGGAAATTCCTCTGGGCCATGTCTCATGCCCTGAAGCATGTAACATTCCTAACCTGTCTTCTTAGAACTTGCTCTTCATTTTCTGTGCTGTTGTAATTCACTGAATTGACCTTTCTTCTGTAAAGAATGCGCTTCAAGACAGAGCAAGAATTATGTGCCTTGTCACATTTTATACATAAAAAAGGGAACATTTTTAGAACAGTGTGAGTAAGCATACCATCAAATCACATATATTGCTTTTCTCCTAATACAGCTCCCCTCTCAAGCCTCCTAACAGATAGATTTACTGATCCGCTTGCTGCCCATGCAATTTGCACTGTTTATAACATTACAAAGAAAGAAAGCATTACTATGCATTCTCATTCATGGATATATATATATATATATATATATATATGAATACCTTTCTTCTTTTCCACTCAGAACAAAAGAACAGTGAAACAAGGGACTATGTTGGTGGGAACATGTAACATTTTGTTTATTCTTCAAGCAGACTATGTAGGCATTGCATGCATATATTCAAAGGTCATAATTGAAAAGAGCATTGTTATTTTTTGTAAGAAACGTTTGTTCTCACTTGAAATATCTACCTCCCTTTCTTAAAAGTAACACAATATCTGTAATTCATTCTCTCTCATATTTATACATTCAAACAGAATCAGAACATAATAACTTTTGGAACCAAAAGCACAGCTCTCACCTTAGAGAAGATAGTAGATAATTTATAATGGAGGTAAAAAAAATGATTCATCATGGCCCACAAACACACATTCAAGCTACCCCAAGCTCTATGTTCCAAAGTGAGAATAATTCCATGATGGTTTATAGTGACATAAAAGTGAAAACTAAATTCAAGATCTTTTTTAAATATGTGGGTTGTGTCTTAGTTAGGGTTTATATTGCAACTACAAAATACCATAACTACAAAGCAAGTTTGGAAAACAAGGATTTATTTGATTTATACTTCCAGTTTACTGTTCATCATCAGAGGAACTCAAACAAGGCAGGAAAGTAGAGGCAGTAGATATAGGGTGAAGCTTGCTGGTTGCTCCCCCTGACTTTCTCAACCTGCTTTCTTATAGAACTCAGGACCACCAGCACAGAGATGGCACCACTCACAATGGCCTGGGCCTTCTGCCATGAATAAATAATTAAGAAAATGCCCTACAGCCAAATATTTTGGAAGTATTTTCTCACTTAAATTGCCCTCCATGTAGATAAACTCTACTTTGTGTGTCAACAGATAAGACTACCCAAGATACAATTCACAGACCACATGAAGCTCAAGAAGAAAGAAGACCAAAATATGGATAATTCGGTCTTTCTAAGAAGGGGAAACAAAATACCCATGGGAGGAAATATAGAGCAAAGTGTGGAGCAGAGACTGAAGGAAAGGCCATCCAGAGACTGTCCCATCTAAGGATCCATCCCATATAGAGCTACCAAACCCAGACACTATTGTGGATGCCAACAAGTGCTTGCTGACAAGAGCCTGATATAGCAGTCTCCTGAAAGGCTCTGACAGAGCCTGACAAATACAGAGGTTGATGCTCACAGCCAACCATTGGACTAAACATAGGGTCCTCAATGGTGGAGCTAGAAAAAGGACCCAAAGAGCTGAAGGAGTTTGCAGCCCCATAGGAGGAACAATAATATGAACCAACTGCAACCCCCACAGCTCCCAGGGACTAAACGACCAACCAAAAATTACACATGGAGTGACTCATGGCTTCAGCCACATATGTAGCAGAGGATTCCCTTGTTGGACACCAGTGGGAGGAGAGGCACTTGTTCCTGTGAAGGATTGATGTCCCTTGTAGGGGAATGCCATGATAGGGAAGCAGAAGTGGGTAGGTTGGTGAGAAGGGGGAGGGGAATGGGATAGGGAGTTTTCAGAGGGGAAACAAAGAAAGTGGAAACATTTGAAATGTAAATAAAGAAAATATCTAATAAATTTTTTTTAAAAAAGACATAAGATTAGTCAGCATTGGTGAAAACATCAGATGGATGTTCTAGCAAATCATGTAACTCTATCCTATGGGTCACAGATCCTACATGCTGGCATTCTCAGCATCCCCGAATATAACTGATAATGAAAAAAATTAGGTTGTATATAGAGGGGGCAATAACTGACTATTTAGGTGGTGAATTATGGGCTAATCCAATTCGGTTCTAGATTTACAACATTTAAGGCTCTCTACATCATTGCAGTTGTAATGAGTTAATATACCTCATGGATGACTCCAGGTAAGGAGCATTTCTTTCTAGAAATTTCCCTTCAATAAACATTAATATTTTAGGTGAGCCTAAGTAACACTGTGTACAGCTTTCATTTTCCAGTACATCAATAACATTCAACTTTGTCATTTGCATTTAGTGTAAATTACACCCTTTACTCATTTTATACTTGGTGCTTCAAAGTATATCTCACTAGAACCATTTTTATGCAACTGTAACTGTAGTAATTGCTATCTTGGAGGCATACTTCCTCCTTCTGCTAATCTAGGTCTAGTCCTGGAAGCTTCGAGCATCTGTACAATTTAATCTAGAGCTAGACTATTTTCAGCCTCACAGACTTACTGCTGAATAAACTCACCTTTTCTTGTTCTTTCTGAACACTGGTTGGCTGGTTCAACTCAGTTGTTCTGCCTCGAACTCCTCTGCAAGCTGACTGATTACATCTGGGTTCTCTCAGGTTCTCTGAATTTCTCTGCTTGGCAGCAAACTAACTCTCACAATCTGTTCACAAGTGTTTAGCTTGTCCTCTCTTCAACCTGTCTCTGTAAAACTCCCCCAGTAAAAATGTCTCCTCTCTCTGCCCTGCTCCCTCAAGTAGCTTCTTTTTCCTCTTTCTTCTCCTGAGAGTTGGACAAATCATATTCTGTTAGATCTTTCTTTGATTAATCACTTTGTCTGCCACCCAATTAGACATCATTTTCAAACACGGTTGCTTTCTTCCACAAACTAACTTTACCTTCATTCTTTGAGATTAAAGGTGTGTACTAAGGTCATATCTGTATTCCAGCCAGAATAGCCATGTTACTGAATTAAAATCCCTCCACAATTTTACAAATTTAACATTATACAGATTGATTGCACATGTATTAATGATGAACATTATCATTGATTTTAAAAAATAGTGAAAATAGAGTGTGTCTGTCTTCAAGGATGTTTACAGGGAATGGATAGATTTTAGGAATGTTAGATTCTATGACTGAACTTCACCACTGATAACACATATATATTAAAGACCCTACAAATCTAACTCTACACATCCTACACTTATCCAAGATAGTGGAGAATTGAAATATAATACAGACTAAATCAAAATGTTCCTTGAGTTTTATTTATCCATTTCAATAGATATCCAATGCCCCCATCTGTGGCTGACCTCACATCCTTGTAGCCATCAGATATAAATGGGGCAAAATATTCATTTAATAGACCACTTGATTATACCAAATCTAAAACTGAAGATCCCATTATCCAGCATCTGAAGCCTGGAAAAGAGAATCCGTTGCTCTGCTCTAACTGAATCCCCATGTTTCCACCAATGCATTTAGAAAGTAGTTTGTGTTTTGAGATGCCTTTGTTTTAGAGCTATAAAAAATTCTATGACACCATATTCATATTAGGTTCATTTACTACTTATGTGTTAAAATATTCTGACAAACACAAACTTTTTGTATTATTTTTGTGTGTTTTGTGTGTGTGTGTTAGAGGTGGGGGATGATTGTTAAACTTACCCATCAGGATTACAGTATTATTATAGGAAGCCAAGGTGCCATGACGTAGAAGAAGGTAAATGTATGACACCCATAGTAAAGAACAGAGGACAATGAATTAATTAACACAAACTTTTGCTCATTCAGTGTCTGTTCTCTCTGTTTATATAGTTTAGAACCCAACTTCTGAGAATAGTAGTTTCAATTTTGGGGCCAGGCATTCTTTTATCCATTAACATAATCAAAATAATCTCCAAAGACTAGCCCACAAACTAGCATATTCTAGAGAATCTCTCAATAATATTATCTTTCCAAGTGACTCTAGACTGTATCAAGTTGGCAACTAAAACTAAATGTGGTGGTTGAATGAGACGTGTCACCGTAAGTGTGGACATTTAAGTAGTTGGTACCCACTTGGTAGTTATGTTTGAGAGAGTTTTACGAGGTACAGCCTTGCTAGGAGAAATATATCAATATGGAGAGTCTTTGAAGGTTTAGATCTTTGTGTCACTTATAGCTTGCTGTCTGTTGCTTTGCCTTGGCATTTGGAGACATGAACAATCAGCTTCCTGCTCTTGCTGCCATGCTTCTTACTGTAGGCATGCATTCCTGTCAACATGCACCCACTGGATCATAATTTTGAGCTAAAATAACCTTTGCTTCCATGGAATGTTTCTAGTTATGGTGTTTTATCACAGCCACGAAAAAGCAAGTAATAGAGTAACCATCACAAAATCATTAGTTCATACAGCCTGAATCTATTTTACCACACCGTGGTCACTCCTGCAGCTCCCAAATCATCTATCTTTAATTTTTTGAAGTGACAGCTATTTTTGTGTTGAAATACAATCTATAGAGTGCTATGTAAGGACTTCATTTGAACCTACTAGAAGATATGAAGGTATTTTAGCTAAAACTCAAGGTAGAGAAGAAACAATGTATTGGGTGAGAGAATCCCATGTTGGGGTATAAAACACAAGTATAGGCAGCTAATTGAGTAAAAATTAATAATTACCAACTTTACACAAGTATGTTGTTCTGTTAACTTGTTTCCCACACCGTCATTCCTCTATTATCATTTAGAGAGAACATAGATATTCAAAAACCAGAAATTAATGGACTTTGTGAATTATGTTTTCTATCTTAATAGTAAGGTTAGATTGAACAAACCAAATGATTATGTGACAATGAACTAATATCATGGTCATCATTACAATACAAAGGCCTCCATTGTTTAGTGCAATTGGGACATGTCACTAGATATCCGTGAAATTAAAATCAGTTAGAAAACTAAATGGAGATGTGAAAATGCTTCACTTTAACAGCTAAAATTGAATTTCAACAAGGAGCACATATGGAAATGACAAGGGTGAGGAAACAGCACTAATAAGCAGTAGATGTCTAAAAATGTAGTTTTCTCCTTRTATTTACAAAAGATGTCAGCTTTGAGAATCAAATTTATAGAAAAGACAAAATAGTACTAGATTGTAATTTTTATAAATTACATTATTTTCTAATAAAATATGGGAAAATGTTACGGGTTTCCTCAAAATATGTCATATTTACTCTTCGAGACAAAATGAGACACTTATTGCAAATGATCTCAGAGGAGAGCAGTTGTAATTGCTAGCTAAGCCATTCTGTTAGAGGACAGCCCACTAATGCGGATTCAGGATCAACAATGGTTGGTTCTACTAATTTTACAAACCAATCATTTCTTCTTCTTCTTCTTCTTCTTCTTCTTCTTCTTCTTCTTCTTCTTCTTCTTCTTCTTCTTCTTCTTCTTCTTCTTCTTCTTCTTCCTTCTTCTTCTTCTTCTTCTTCTTCTTCTTCTTCTTCNCTTCTTCTTCTTCTTCTTCTTCTTCTTCTTCTTCTTCTTCTTCCTCTTCCTCTTCCTCTTCTTCCTTCCTTTCTGTTTTTTTACATGTAAAAATTCATCTTTGCCGGGTGCAAAAGGATGTGTATATTTTACTTCTTAAACCTACAGTCAGTATATATAACTTTGAGTTATGTGTAGAAGCCATACTTCTTTTTTTTTAAGATTCAGGAATGTACACATTCCCCCACACAGAGATCTCATAAAAACAAAAAAAAACCCTCTGGAAACCATAATATAAACAAAATACATATAAGGTTACAAAAAACACAGAAAACTTTGACACCCTTATGAGTCAAAATATCACTCTAAATATGTCACTGAATTCCTTTTGCATTGGTCATTTATTGCTAAGTATGGGACCTAATAGGAGTTTCCTTCTCTGTTGATACTCCCTTGCAGAAAACTAAATTTTCATTTGTAAATCATTATCAAGAAGAGATATATTATAACATATAATATTAATAGAATATATATTATCGAGAAGCTTATAGCTTTTGGCTTTTTGGTTAGCGATAGAGATATATATCCACTTTGCTCAGCTCTAAAACCTCACCTGGTTGCAGACTTGTGCAGGTCATATGAATGCTGCCTCAGTATCAGTGAGTTCATATGTGTATCAGGTGTACTGTTTTCTCGAAGGTCTTGTTTCACACTCTTTGTGTATTTTCTTCCAGAAGGTAGCCTGACCCTTGACAATTTAAATTTTATGGGCACATTCCATTTAAGGCTGAACATTCCAAGGTCTCTCATCACTCTGCAATTTTCTGTTTGTGCATCTGTATTTTTATTTTTACTAAAAACTATTGGAGGAAGCTTCTCTTACGATGGGGGAGCAAGGTGCTGATCTGTGGATATAGCAAAATGTCCTTAGAAGTCATTTTATTACTATATTCTTTTAGCAGAACTGTAGAGTTCACTTTTATCCTAGGCCCCTGAGCTATCTGTTCTCAGGTTCTCGGCCATTCAGGCATTAAGTGGGTCACAATTGCACCAGATTATCTTGTAGGCAGGTTATCATTATGCAGGGCATGTGGTTGAGTTGGAGTTTGTCTTTCTCCTTTGCTAGTATTCAGAGTATTTTTCAGTACTGTGAACATTAGTATGTAGGTGTGAAGGCTGTAGATAGGAACCAGCTTGACCTCTCCATGTTTAATGAGTTGTGTAGGCATTATCGTCTAAAGGAAATACAGGGACAAAGAGGGGAGCAAATCCCACATGCAGACACTAAACCCAGACACTGTTACAAATGCCAATGTGCTTGCTGACAGGAGCCTGAGACAGCTGTCTCCTGAGAAGGTCTGCAAGATCCTGACCAATACAGATGCAGATGCTCACAGCCAACTATCGGACTGAGCACAGAGATCCCAATGGAGGAGTTAGGGGAAGGGACCTTATCTGGCATCAATGGGAGTGGATACCATTGGTCCTGTGAAGGCTTGATGGTCCAGTGTAGATGAATGCTGGGCAGTGAGGCAGGAGTGAGTAAATGGGTGGGGACACACCCTCATAGAAGCAAGGGTAAGTAGGATGGCATAGGGGGTTTGCAGAGGGGAAATGGGGAAATGGAATAATATTTGAAATATAAATAAATAAAATATCCCAGTTTTAAGGAAGGAAGACAAAAGGAAAATTCCATTACTGGGAACAGGTTACATCTAATTTAGTTGTCCAAAAGTGTCTCATAACCCCCAAATAGCCTAAGCTATAGCCATGGCTGTTGATCAACTTCCACAAATTGATTGTAAGGACACATTGATGAAGATTACAACTACACAACTCATTAAACAATCCCTGCTTCCAGGTGGCACACAAACCTTGAGAGCCAAATACATAATAGTCCTAAGAGCAGGTCACAGATTATCACAGTAAATAGGGAGGATTGCAATTTAGGGTTTACGTGAACTAAATCTGAGGATAGATAGAGCCTGCGCAGTCTTTTCCTAAAACACATTGGGACAAATTTTGATGTTTTTGCTACAGGGATTTTTGTCCATGTTTGTTGTTTTTAGTTTATTTTACTGTAAATTTGAAAGCAACATGTTCTTGTCTAGTGACATGCATGTTCTGTATTAAATTCTCTGGGAAAGTAATGATAACCATTAACTTAAATATAATGCTCACATTCATGGTTTGCTACAGATAGTAATGAATATGTAAAGGCAACTTGCTGTACAAACAGTTTACTTTAGACTTTGGAGTTCTTTGAGAAAGTTGTCTGACATTTTACCTTTATATTTGTGTTTTATGCTTTAGAGATGGATTTTGCATTAGATCAAATTATGTGCTCTCAATTTGAAATTTCTCATGAGTTTATGGAATGTAAAACAAAGCTGTCCTGGTGTCCTTAGCAAGATAATATCATTCATATTAATGCCACACAAATTTCAGCATTACATCATCAGGCACTTTGTGTAGACTACCAGGAAAATGAATTCTGGTAATTGTGATACGTTTTCCTTCAGTTTATACAAATTACATAATAACTTGGATACGACATAAGATGTCCTTTATAGAGCTAATCTAAACTCAATAATCAAAATTTAAGATGACTTTTGGGGTGGTAATGATATTCCAGCTTTGGTAGAACTCAGTATGAGGAGTAGAAATTAGATGCTAATTCTTAACTGGAGTTTCTGCAAAAGAATGCTGCATCAAATGTCTATAGCACTGACTAACAGACTGCAATGATCTTGGGCAGTTAGAATATTGCACATCTAGGGTTAAGTTATTTCTCCCTGTCAGCCAACAAACAACTATATATTGTCCACCTCTGTGTGAGCCTCTTTAAGACCAGAAAGTAAACACTACTAGAATATATAAACAGGCCCTGGTTTCCACCAGAGCAAAAGCAGAGAATGCTAACAGACTACATTTGAGGCAATGCCAGAGTTCTCCTACTTTACCTTAATAAGTTTACCTGATATTCCACTGATACATTTGAATGTATTTATGACTTTCTTTTGTTTCCAGATAATCCTCAGGAACTGCCCACCAAACCAGAAAACAGTATTTGAAGCAGTTGTAATGTGTTCCAGCAGAATGACTTCTCTATTCTTTCTTTTGGGGCAAGATGTATGTTTTCTCATCAATTAAATGTACTTAGAATTGGTTAATGTCCTAGTTTTGTTGACTGTTGTGATAGAACACCATAACAAAGGAAACACTGAGGGAAAAAGGATGTAGTGATTTATAATTTCAGGTTAGTCTGTTGATTGAGAGAAGTCTAAGCAGTGGGGATGTGAAGCCATTGGTCATATCCATAGTCAAGGACTCAGAAGAACTGTACACAAGTTGTGCTCCGCCATTTTCATATATTCTTATAGAGTCCAAGACCCAAAACCAGGCATGGTGCCAGACACTTTTAGGCTGTTTTTATGTATAAATTAACATAATCATCCCAATCTCTGGAGAGATGGCCTCAGGAAAATCTAATATAGACAATTTCTCAAGACTCACTTCTTACTAATTTGAGGTTGTGTCAAGTTAATAAAACTGTAGTGGTTGTGATGAACACCTATTGTTTAAAATCTAGTTGTGATACAAAATACATAGAAATAAAACAACGTGTGAAAGTACACAGTGTTTGTGTGTGTGTGTGTGTGTGTGTGTGTGTGTGTGTGTGTGTGTATGTGTGTGTGGGTATGTGTACATGGGTGCCTGTGTAGTACATGTAATGATTTTTAAAACCAAATGATGTACTCAAAAGATTAAATCACTTTCCCAGGCTGGTTTTAGACTTAGCTAAACTGGTTGTAAATGTGCAAAACTTTGAAGTCTACTTAGTAAGTACAAGTAATATAACCTTTTTAAAAATATGTTATACATTTTCTAAATTTGTTTATATATTAAGCTTTTTAAAATATTTAATCCAGCTATTTAACAGACAGTTTGTTAAACGATTTGAATCAATTTTTTAAAATGAAAGATACATGGCGGGTATGAGGGTTCACCCTTTATTCCCAACCCCGAGGAAGGCAGAGGTAGGTGAATATCACCCTGTGAGTTAGAGACCAACTTGATACACTTCATAAGGTCCATGAAACCAGGGTTGCATCATCATCATCATCATCATCATCATCATCATCATCATCATCATCATCATCATCATCATAATAATAAAGGGAGGTAGAGTCAGGCAGATTTCTGAGTTTGAGGCCAGCTTGGTCTACAGAGTGAGTTCCAGGACAGTCAGTGCTGCACAGAGAAACCCTGTCTAGAAAAAAATAAGAAAAATTAGATGAAAGATTCTACAATGTTTAGTATTTAATTTTGTACATTCAGTTTAAAATATTTCAACTTGTAGACTGTTCTTTTATTTTCATTCTTATTTTAATGTGCTATAAGGAGATGACTAAGTTTCAGAAACCCAACATTTCATGGACCTTAATTTTCAAAACATTCAAAGTAAATAAAATAGAGGAACTACTCGATTGATTTTATTTTGAAAAAAAAAGTGTAACAAAAGTACTCGGTGAAGCAAAATATGGAATACATAAAACCTTTTATCAGAATGCTTATGCCTTCAATTTAAAATACAGGGATGTCCTAGAATTCAGACGACCTTTTATTTTACAGAACTTGACTGATTTTTTTTTTGGTAGTTCAAATTGTATCCATGATATATTTTGTCAGATAAATAAAATTTAATCTTCAGAAAGAAGTCAGCCAGAGATATTATATTTGCTGATGAGGTGAGCTAGTGCTGCTTTAGATGACAAAATGAATGATCTCAGTGCTTTTAATAAACTCAATACTTAGAAGTCTGGGCTGCCCCACCAACTCTGCACACACCAACGCTAGTGCCTATTTCCTTGGGAAATTTTAAAATATAATTTGGTTTCCAAGTTACTATAAGCAGAAAAGTAAAACATGAAAAAAAGCATATAGGTACAAGAGTTTTCTTAAAGTGAATGCACCTCTGTAAGCATCCAGAAATCTTGCACAGAATGCATATAACTTCTAGTATGCATCCTTGCACTCCCCCAGCTTAGCTCCACCTCAACTCTTCCAGTCCTGCTTCCGAGTTCACTTAAAAACAGAATTCGGTTGCATGATGTCATTATACCTTTTCCTTCTTTTTTTTTATAAATTTATTAATTTATTCTTTTTACATTTGAATATCAGCCCCTCCGGCTCACCAGCCCCACCTCCTGCAATTATCCCTCCATTCTCCTCTGCCCTTCTTCTCTGAGAAGAAGGGGAAACCCTTATGGATAGACTCCAACCTGGCTCATCAAGTCACTGCATGACTAGGTGCATCTTCTACCACTGAGGCCAGACAAGGCAGCTCAGGTAGGGGAACAGGATCCACAGACAGGCAAGAGATTCAGGGACAACCCCTGCTACAGATGTTGGGAAACCTATATGAAGACCAAGCTGGACATCTGGTAGATATGTGCAGGGGGACCTAGATCCAGCCCATATTCAATCTTTAGTTGGTGGTTGGGTCTCTGGGGCCCCCAAGGGTCCAGATTAGTTGACTCTGTTGATCTTCCTGTGGAGTTCCTGTCCTCTTCAACTCCCTCAGTCCTTCCCCCAGCTCTTTCACAAGACTCCCCAAGCTCCATATAACTGTACTTCTATCCATATGTTTCTATTGGATACTGGGTGGAAACTGGAGGACAATTATGCCATCAAGGTTCCTGTTTGCAAGTACAACAGAGTATCATTAATAGTGTCCTGGATTGGTTCTTGCACATGGGATAGTTCTCAATTTAGGGCAATTATTTGTTGACCATACCCTTAGTCCCTGGTACATATTTGTCCTTGTATATCTTGTAGGCAGGACACATTTTGGGTCAGAGATCTTGTAGGTGGATTGCTGTCATTATCCCTCTTCTTGCCTGGCTACAAGATATAGCTACTCCAGGCTCCATATCCCCCAGTTTTAGGACTCTCAGTCACCATATATACTCCCTGGAGCTTCCCAACCCAGCACCTGAGCCCAGATCTCTGGGTTCTAGAGATGCACTCACCTGTCCACTGATGATTTCCCTCCCCCTCCATGCTCTCTCTATACCTGATATTCCCAAAGTCTTTCCCCTTCCCATCCCTCTCTCATCCAATTCCATTACTCCATCCACCTCCAATATTTATTTTATTTCCCCTGCTGATCAAGATTCAACCAGCGTACCTTGGGCCCTTTGTGTTATTTGGTTTCTTTGGGTCTGTGGATTGTTATATGAGTATCCTGTATTGTACAGCTAATATTCACTTATAAGTGAGAACATACCATGCCTGTCCTTTTGGGGTCTGGGTCACCTCACTCAGGATGGTATTTTCTAGTTTTATTTATTTTTGCAAATTTCATGTGCTTGTTTTTAATAGCCAAGTAGCATTCCACTGTGTAAATGATACACATTTTCTCGATCCATTCTTCAACTGAGGGAAGTCTGAGTTGTTCCAATTTCTGGATATTATGAAATAAACTCTTATGAACATAGTTGAACATGTATCCTTGTGTGTTGACGAAGTAACTGTCGGGTATATTCCAATGAGTGGTACACTTGGGTCTTGATGTAGAACTATTTGCAATGTTCTGAGAAACTGCCAGATGGATTTCCAGACTGGTTGTACAAGTTTGCACTCCCACCAGCGATGAAGGAATGTCCCCATTGCTCCACATCCTAGCCAGTATGTACTTCCCCCTGAGTTTTTGATCTTTTGAGGGATGTAAGGTAGAATCTCAGAATTATTTTTAATTTGCTTTTCTTCGATGACTAAAGGACATTGGATATTTCTCTAAGTGCTTCTCAGCCATTAGAGATTCCTCTGTTGTGCACCATTTTTAATTGTGTTATTTGGGTTGTTGTTTTTAAACTTCATATGGATGGACTCACATCTGACACTTTTTTGTCTCTGAATTATTTTATTGAATATGATTCTCAAGTGAGTCTCTTAGTTCTCAAATTTGTTAACTCTCTCTCTGTCTCTCTGTCTCTCTGTCTCTGTCTCTCTCTGTCTCTCTCTGTCTCTCTCTGTCTCTCTCTGTCTCTCTCTGTCTCTCTCTGTCTCTCTCTGTCTCTCTCTGTCTCTCTCTNTCTCTCTCTCTCTCTCTCTCTCTCTCTCTCTCTCTGCCTCTCTCTCGATTTTTTTGAGACAGGGTTTCTCTGTATAGCCATGGCTGTCCTGGAACTCAGTCTGTAGACTAGGCTGGCCTCAAACTCAGAAATCTGCCTGCATCTGCCTCCCAAGTGCTGGGATTAAAGGCATGTGCCACCACTACCCAGCAACTTTCAATATTCTTATCCTTATGTGATATCTCATTGGTTAAATAATCTATGATCATTTTATTCTCTGCTACACTTGTTGTAGACATAAACAGTTTCCAGTTTGGAACTATTTATAATATTAACATAACCTTTCTCACATCAGTATAAGAAGTTATGTATATTTTTAATGTAGGCTCTAAATTCATCATTTTGGTTCTTTAAGTCATTTTAAATAAATTAAGCTTTCAACTAATTCAACCTCTCTTTTTTATCCCCCAGACATTATCAGGTCAGTTTAATTTCTGCAGTAAGTTTGTAAGCATTTAGACACTCTTTCCTCTTTGGTTATCATGTATCTTTACATGCATACTCACATATTTATTAAATTTGTTTGCCCTTATATGGCTTCCAGTGACAATAACATTATAGTTTCAAGTACATTTGGGAAACAATATCCTATTGATGTCTGCCTACCAAGTGCTCCTATCCTCTCACTGAGGAGACTTATCAGTCATCATCAATCCCCATTACTTTGGCTTTAACCAGATAATGTACATTAATACACATTGCTCCTTTGGGAGAATGTGATTTACAAATAAAAATACCATACAAGCAGCATATTTCCCCCAAATATAAGTTGTATCTTTACTTCCAGTGCCAAATTGGGTGAAAAAGACGAATTGGTTTTTTTAAAATTTCTTGTAGAGCATGCTCAAAAAATTATTTTAACATAAAATATACACCCCAAAACCTGACTATTGTGATGAGGTAGCTGGCAATTCAAGGATCTTCTCCTCTTCCTCCTCTCTTTGTTATTTTATTTAAATAGAATCAGTTGTTTGAGTGTCACCTTTCAATTTCCTCTATTTTAGTACACCTTTCCCTTTAAGATCTCAACATGCCTGTCAGAAATATTATGAACTTCTTGAAAACTTAAGGATATATTAAAGAAATATGTTTTACATAGATATGCGTTTAAGAGTGAGGTAAAAGCCATGTGTAATATACGTTAGCAAAAAACAACTAAAGCATTATAAGAAGAATTTCTTCAATCTAACAGTCCTTTGTGGTCATTTTACATACCTGAAGCATCATTGCAGACTTAATGCTATCCGTATTTCCACATTTTTCATAAACTCAATTGAACTTTTATATTCCTACTAAATGTTGAGTAAACTGAATGTTATTTGAGCGCTTTAATATAAATACAAGTTATAGACCAAAAGCCTTGCACAAAATATCAGTTTTCTGATACAAGAAGAAAAATGATAAAAATGATAAACTTCTAGGAAATCAAAACAAAACGAATACAGTCTGACACACAGTAAGGACATAGCAACCACAGACACTAAAGAAGTGCAGTGCCCAAGACTTTAGAGACCTTATAATCTATCTGCCAAGCACGCTTCTTCATTTACTTATTTTATTCAGTGAAAACTGAGCTCAGAACACACAATAAGCTGGAAATGCAGTCTGGAATCCCAAACCACGACAATTTAGGGTCTGTCTCACAGGCACAGCACTGTTCATGTTAGAGTCTACAGAGTTCTTTAACTCTAGATGGAACCAAATTATTTTGATACCACAGATTCTGCTTAGATTCAAGGAATATCCACAGAATATACTTCCGTTTTCCACAGAGCTCTGGTACAAGCAGATATCACAATGTAGCCACAGTAGGTGTCAGTGGAAGCCACTTTCATCACACCTGCTGCAGTGCAGTGGCAGATCTTTCGACTGAGTGGTAGACACAGCCCAATGCTCGTTCAAACCACGTGCACTTGGTTTTCTTGACTTTCCACTAAGAGATCTTTCCATACTGTTCCTTACCAAGTAGCTCACAGTGTTCTTCCTAAAACTCACAATCTTCTCTCCACCCACATCCAGGACAAATATCTTCCTAGCCCACTGCTGTACTTTGTTCCTGCCTACAGTACTCACTCATTCCTCCCACCTACTTGCCTAATTCCGCCCTTCATTTTGAACATTTCAGTTTCCACCTACCTGCAGGAAGATTTGAAGATTCCCTTAGAGAACCCTAGATACTCAAATATAAATAGATGAGATTTTCCTGGGGGGAAAAAATCTCTAAAAAAAACATAAGTTTGTTTTTTCTACTCAAGGCTAGGCCCAGTAGACTACATATATATTTCTAAAGGCAGAGTATAGAAAGGTGCTTCCTGATGGTGTTTTACACACACTTAACAGATTACCTCTTCATATCTAATGATAGTTCCAATACCCTGTTTTTAGTGCTAAGCTTCAGGTTACAGATTTTTATGTGGCTGTCATATGAGGCAGCAGCAAAGAAAAATCTTTTGTTCTTACTCATCAATATGTCATTGTTTATTAATTTTACTATGCATATATACACATATACACACACAGTCATACTCTAAAATAATGTAATTTATTTTCTGGTAATTTCAGCATTTATCAATTCAGCAAACATTAATTGGCACCTACTATTTCAAGAATTCTTCGGAAGAGAGGCAGAAAAAGAGTAAAGCCATGAGAAACCAAATACAAATCATTGTTTTTATTTGTTTGGTTTTATTTTTGRTTTTTGTTTTATATTTTGATTTTGTTGTTGTTGTTTTATATTATATTTCTTATTCTTGTTTCTGCATTAATGATTGGTGGTCCACAGAAGAGATGCTGTGTAGCCATGGTGGGGGAGGGTACACGTGTTGGATTTTTATTGTGGAGAACTTCAATTTTCAATTCCTTTAAAGACCTATGCAGTTCAACTACACAAAGATTGTTTTCATCTTGATCTCATATTTACATACACCCTTTGCTGTGTCGGCTGTTTAACTTCATGGCTTCTGTTTTGTTCTCCAAGCATTGAAGAACTGAGGGAGATGGCATTTAAAAGTACAGTAATGTCTACTTCATACCTGTCTAATTTATACCAACAAATCCTTAATAGACAGAAAGAAATTTATATGTAGAAAGTGAGGGACAGAAGACATTCTACTTCATAAGACAGAGTCATAGACACAGAAACAGTCTACAACAACATTTGTGTTTTGCTAACTTACATGAGAAAAAAACAATTATATTTGTATTTTATAAAAAATCTCTTATATGTCATAATTTTTATTATAAGTAAACTTTAATACTATCAGCACTACTTGTCTATTTTACAAATAAATCACAGATTTTTTTTTAAATTTAGCATTGCTGTTAGAGATGCTGAAAGTTACCACTTACTTCCATCATTATTGAGCAATTCCAGTAATTGCTGAATCTAGATCCAAATGTTATGGTTATATGCACTAATTAAAAAAAAAAAGCAGGTAAATTACCATACTTTCAAATGTCAGAACATCATCTTAATATAATTTATTTCCTATAGAAATCTTTTGTATTTTGTAAAATAAAATAATAGGATGTTTAAAAAGAAAATAACTACAGGAGAAAAATATGAATTTAAAATAGAATATGCATATTGGGTTCTACAGTCAGAAAGGGACTCTGCAGGAAGTGATATTTGAATTGACAGGCAGACAGTGGAGCAGTGAATCATATGCAAACTAAGGAGGGTGACTCTGGAGCAAGGGGACAGGAAAGACAAAAGTCTTTAAACAGGAAAGAAGTTGCAGGAACATTTATGGGAGGCTGGAGAGGAAGAAGAGTAACACGGGGAGAGCAATGCATTTGTATCTACCCATGCTCATCTACATAGGCGCAGTTACAGATATGGTGACTGGAGAAGTCTTATAACAGTTTTTATCACAGCCTTTGACAAACCAGAAGAAGAGTGTTAAGTCTGAATACTGGGAAAGGGTCAATGATAATGATCACCATAGAAACAGAACAATGTAAGAATCATGAATATTGAGAATGGAGATTTGAAGAGCCAGTGAGAGAATAGAAAAATTCCAAGTTTGTGGGTTTAGGTGAGGCCTGAGAAATGCTGGAGATAAATAGCAGGAGAGATATATGGAAATTTGCTTGTAGTACCAGCGAAAAGATGATGGAGATACAGAGAGTTGTACGACTTAAGATCCTGGTGAGACAGTTCAGTGAGGTGACCTATTTCACTGCTACCTTACTTCCTTTACTGGGAATAAAATGTTCACTATTGTTCTTTTTTTTAAAGTTTTACTTTGTAGCAAGTACAAATTTATTAACGTTGCATTCTTAGGATAAGTACATATTTCTTAGAAGATAAGACGTCTTGTATTAACTATGAAAAATGATACCCGACTTCTATTGAAATAAGAAAAAGTTTTCAATACAGTGGTTTACCATGAAGCTCCTATCTGAGCTCAAACTCATAATCCTCCTGCTTGAGCCTCCTGGGTTTTGGGATTACAAGCATACAGTAACTTAAAATTGTTGTACATAAAATTTATAATTAAAAATATAATAAAGCAGCCAGTACATAAATCTGATCATTCATTTACATTGAAGATATAAAAAAGCCCTTCGAAATTAGTAAGACAGCTAACTTTTTTGAAAACTAAAATATATGAGTTGTCATTTCTCTCTCACTAAAGTTGATAGTAGCACAAACCTACAGGTATAAACATAAATACTTGGAAGGCGGTTTGACAACATAGTCATTTAGCAAAACAGCATTAGTAAGTTCCCCACAATTCTTCTTAGGAGGCCTATGGCCTTCTATTACCCAGCATGAAATCCCCTGTGGGGCAGGCTTTATATCCAGTCAGAAAGTGGTGGGTTACACCTATAACTGTCACACCACCATTGCATCCATGATCACATCCTTCTAATAGGTCAGTGTTGCAGCAGTAAGTATCCTCTGATGAGTTAACCATTGATGCTTTTTCTACCTGGTTTCTATCCCAGCAGCCTGCACAGAACATTCTGGCACTATGTGAGCTATCCTGCAGTGAGGCCATGGTTGCAGGGGGATGTGTTGATTCCCTAATTGGTTCTTGATTATGTCAATAAAGGAGGCAGAAACCAATCACTAGGCAAAGGGAAAGAGGTGGGACTTCTGTGTCCCAGGAGGAAAAGACTGGGACTAGAGAAAAGAATCCGGAGCAGGCTTTAGAATGAGAGGACACACCACCATGTTGATCATGAAGCATCTATAGTTTGTAGCCTCAGCCGAGGGCAGAGGCCAAGGAGAATGGAAAGGGCTAGCTGATAAGATTAGTACAGGAAATTATTTGCCCAGACATTGAGCTATCTGGGTAGTTTTAAAATACTACCACCTGCGGCAATAAGGTTGGCAGGAGGAAAAGGAGGCGGTCAGGGCAGCTGTCGGCAACTTGGCAGAGCTAGTCTCAAGAGGCTGAGGAAGTGATTGCAGTTCCAGTTTAGGGAACCAGCTGGCCATTGGCAGAGCTATGTCAGAAGTGATACCAGTGGTGGCCTGCTCTCCGAGCCGAGCAGAGAGCACAGCCCTGAAAAGAGCAAGCATGTTTTAAAAATTACATTCTACAAAGGTCACATCAATTTTGACTTGTCTGTGTTCTGCATCCTAAGTGGGAAGTACCTGCAGTGAAAGAGTCTTCCCAACCAGGACTGAGATTAATGGCATTAGCCTATGTTCTTTTGGATGTCTCTGGGGCATCACTGACTAATAACTTGTAAGGAGACACATGCTCCACTATGTTCATAGCAGCCCTATTTATAATTGCCAGAAACTGGAAAGAACCCAGATGTCCCTCAACGGAGGAATGGATACAGAAAATGTGGTACACATACACAATGGAGTAATATTCAGCCATTAGAAACAATGAATTCATGAAATTCTTAGACAAATGGATGGAGCTGGAGAACATAATCCTAAGTGAGTTAACCCAGTCTCAGAAGAACACTCATGGTATGCACTCACTGATAAGCAGATATTAGCCTAGAAACTTGGAATACACAAGACAAAATCCACATATCAAATGATGCCCAAGAAGAAGGAAGGAGTGGCCCCTGGTTCTGGAAAGGCTCAGTGCAGCAGTGTAAGTGAATACCAGAACAGGAAAATGGGAAGGGGTGGATGGGGGAACAGAGGGAGGGAAGAGGGATTATGGGACTTTTGGGTAGGGGGAGCCAGGAAAAGAGAAATCATTTGAAATGTAAATAAAGAATATATTGAATAAAAAAATTGAAAAAGAAGAGGGAGGGAAAAGGGGGAAACCTGTGCTATGGATCAGAAGCAAGAAAGTGCCAGGTTAGAGGCCATGTAGAGATATTGCTTTCTGCTTACTGTGAATTAGACCAAGACATTCCAGTAAGTAGGGACAAGATGGTGAAGACTGACCCATGAGTGAGAGAATAGGGTTATTAACTGCCCCTACCAGCGTCCCAAGAGCATCATCAATAACCAGAGAGATTCTAGCACAGGGCAGACCAACAGGTCATCACGTGATGGACTGGTGCTATGCTCGGGGCTGGTGTCTCTAGGCTACAGAGCGCAGTTTACCTGGCCTGAGGATTTCTGAGCAGTGACAATGAAACTGTCTCAAAGGAGAGAGGAAAATCTCACCCAAGGGAAAGAATCCTAGAATGAGGGTCAGTAAAAAGAATGAATGTCTCCATCCTCAAGGGCATCACAGGGGATAGCTCTGATAGCAAGAACTCTCCCCTGGGAACACGCGAATGTTTACTCTGACAAGTGGCAGAAAGAGGCTTACCAGTTCTCCAACATTTAGGTTAGCAAGCGTTGGATCTCCATGGGATAACAGGGGAATGCAAACCTGCAGGGTTTCTAAATCCAAATCTCAGCACCAATGATGTGTTTATAAAACGATAAAGAGAGGGGGATACGTTCTATGGAGGTATAGGCAGGTATGGGGGAAGGGGGTGCCCCAGTGGGCCCATGCCCCAGGGACCAGCCACATGATGGTATAGTATAGAATAGAGTTTATTAAAGGGAGTTTGAGGAGATGTGTAATGAATGGGTGGGAGCTGCTGCTCCCAGAAGACATACGTTATTAAATAGTTCTACCTAAACTGAAGTTCAAAAATAAACAGAACACTCCCTATTCTTAATGTTTTTATTCCTCTTTAACACAGATGATGTCTTCTAAATATTAAAGTCATAAAATGAAATGATGGAATGTGTGTTTCCAATTTGATAATACCACCAGCTTTCTCAATGGTTAGTTTGCAAATATCTATGTAAAATTATAAATACCCCTTTCATTGTTGATAGGAATGCTTATTGTGCTCCTATTACAGTAGAATGGCATAACAAAAATTAGGATGATTGATATACAGTCCTGTTTTCCAGAGTTAGGAGCACATGGGATGTGGTCAATATACCAATAAATGAGAAAAAAATGTCTTTTCTACAGCAAGATTGAATGTTTAAATAAAGCACAGAGCATCTCATTGGACTGCTTGTTTTGATGTTTTGCTTCTTGTGCTCTTTATATGATTTTGATATTATTCTCTAACAATTTTTCCCCAGTCTCCCTATACGATTGTTTCATTTGCTCTATAATTTACTGGGATCCCATCTGCCCTTATTTACTACCTAACCACAACCTTATTTACAAATGACCTAACTAGTATACTTCATAGTTTTTCTTCTAGCTCTTTCAGACTTCACACTTCAAATAAAGTCCTCAAAAGAAGATAAATGTCAATAAATAAACAGTTTCTAAAGTGTTGAACATTACGAGTCATTAAGGCAATACAAATTAAAATGACTTTGAGGTCTGATCTCTCACCAGTCAGAGTGACTTACAAGAAGAAACCATGCTAGGCTTCTGTCTGTAAGAACATCATCTTACACATTATCAGCTGTAATAGTGTCAGGCTTATGAGCCTCCCCTTGAGATGTATTTCAAGTTGGGCTGGTCACTGGACAATCTTTTACCCAGTCTCTTCTCTGTATTTGTACCTGCAGTTCTTTTAGACAGGAACAATTCTGGGTCAGAGGTTTTGACTGTGGGATGGCAAACTCATTCCTCCTCTAGATGTCCTGTCTTTCTACTGGAGGTGGACTCTCCAAGTTCCCTCTCCCCTCTGTTGGGCCAGTTTGTTGGGTGGTTGTACCAGTTTGCAATCTCACCAGCAGTGGAGAAATGTTCCTCTTTCTCCACAACCTACCCAGCATTTGCTGTCCCTTGAGATTTGATCTTGGCCATTCTGACTGGTGTGAAGTGAAATCTCAGGGTTGTTTTGATTTGCATTTCCCTGATGACTAAGGTTGTTGAACATTTCTTTAGGTGCTTCTCAGCCACTCCATATTCCTCAGGTTCCATCTAAGGTCCCTCCATCTCAGTCCTGAGAGTCTCTCCCCTCCTAGGTTTCTAGAGGGTCACCTACCTCCTACTCTCTTGTCCTCCAAGAGGCCCAACACCAGCTGACTGAGGCATCCACAGATACTTACACTGAACCAAAGGACTGAAGACTGGGACCCCTGTGGTTGAAAAAAGAAAAGGCTAGGAGAAGCTGAAGAAAAGGTGACCCTATAGGAAGACCAGCAGTCTCAACTAACCTAGACGACAGATATCTCTCAGACACTGAATCACCAACCAGGCAGCATACACTTGCTTGTCTGAGGCCCCTGACACAGTCGCCTGGGCTGGCCTCAGTGAGAGAAGATGTGCCTAACCCTCAAGAGATTTGAGGTCGCAGGGAGTAGAGAGGCCTGATAGGGGAAGGAGGATAGGGCCATCCTCTTGGAGATGGGGGGAGGAGGAATGGGATATGGAACTCTAGGAGGCAGACCAGGAAGGGGATAAGAACTGGACTGTTTTTTTAGCTTTTATGAGTAGAGCTTCTATGAATGTAGTGGAGCATGTGTCCTTATGACCTGCTGGAGAATCCTCTGGCTATATGTCCAGGAGTGGTATAGCAGGGACCTCTGGTAGAATAATGCCCAATTTTCCGAGGAACCACCAAACTGATTTCCAGAGTGGTTGTACCAGTTTGCAAACCCACCAGCAGTGGAGGAATGTTCCTCTTTCTGCACAACCTACCCAACATTTGCTGTCCCCTGAGTTTTTGATCTTGGCCATTTTGACTGGTGTGAAGTGAAATCTCAGGGTTGTTTTGATTTGCATATCCCTGATGACTAAGGACGCTGAACATTTCTTTAGGTGCTTCTCAGCCACTCCATATTCCTCAGGTGAAAATTCTTTGTTTAGCTCTGTACCCATTTTTAATAGGGTTATTCTGTTCTCTAGAGTCTAACTTCACATGGGTTCCTCTAAACACCAAGAAGCTATAGAAGACATTGAAAGGGAAATCTTAGAGAAGGTGAGTAAAATGTGGTAATGTGGAAATAGAGGGAGAAAAAGAGCGTGGAAAGGTTTTAGAGGACGAAGAATGTAGGGGATGATTGACAATGACAAAGTATTTGTCAAAGGGCCATATGAAAGTTCACAACATAAAACATATATAGAAAATTCAAATGGCTGAGAAACATGAAGAGAAACATTCTTAGCCGTTTGGGACCTGCAAATCTAAACTACTTTGAGATTTCAGTTTATAACTGTCCAAATGGCCAAGTTCAACAACAATGACAACAACAACTACTACTACTACTACTACTACTACTACTACTACTACTACTACTACTACTACTACTACTACTACAAAAGTGACAGCACATGCTGGCAAATATGTGAAAAATGGGAAACACTCCATCACTGGTGTAGGTGCAAACTCTTGTAGTAAAATGGGAATAATTGTGGCTGTTCTTCTGGAAAATGGGACTCAAACTACCTCAATATCCAGCTATACTATTCTTAAGCATATGCCCAAAGGACCCTTCATCCTACCACAGAAACACTTAACCATGTTCATTGCTGCTCTATTCATAATATTGTAAATATGTAAAATAGTCATAATTACCAGAAATTGTAAACAACTTAGATGTTTATTAACAGAAGAATGGATAAGGAAAATGAGGTACATTTACACAATCAAGAATTACTCAGCTGTTAAAAAAAATGACATCATGAAATGTTCAGGCAAATGGGTGGAACTAGAAAAACATCATCCTGAGCAAGGTAATACAGACCCAGTAGGACAAATGTAGCATCTATTTACTTATATTTGAATATTAGCTTTTAAATCAATACCCAAGCTACAACCCATAGAACCACAGAGGGTAGATATAGAGTGAGGTATTAGAACAGTGTTCTCAACCTTCCTTATGCTGTGACCCTTTGATACAATTCCTTGGGTTGTGGTGAACCCCCAATCATAAAATTATATTTGCTACTTTATAACTATAATTTCACTCTTGTCACACATCAAAATATGAATATCTGATATGCAGGATATCTGATATGCTACCCATGTGACAGGGTCATTCGGACCCCAAAAGGGCTCATAATCCAGAACAGAGAAATGGGAGGGGGTGATTGGGGAATGGGCAGAGGGAAGAGGACTTATGGGACATATGGTGAGGGGGGAACAGGGAAAGGGGAAAGCATTTGGTATGTAAACAAAGAATATAGAAAATAAAAATAAAAAGAACCATTAGACAAGAGAGAACCAATTGTTCTTGTTAAGAAAGGGAAATAGAATAGAACATATGAATGAATGGTGCTGAAATGGGGGATCAATATGGGAGGGTAAGAAAGAGAGGGATGAAAGAGGGAATGAAGAGAGACAAACACCTAAAATTAAGGGATATTTGAAGGGTAATATGGAAACCTAACAAATTACAAACATTTATGTATATGAAATCAATCTAAATGAAATCACCAAATAATGATTCCCTAAGTGGCCATCACCTGTGAAAATTCCAGTGCCAATATTGGTTTACATCTAATGGGGCTCCATGGGAATTTCCAAACAATGCATCATGTTGCAGAGACTATAGATTTCTATCCACAAACTGACAGCAAGACTCCATTGATGAAGGCAATACCCACAAAACTCATTGAACATGGTGATGTTGAACTGGTGCCTACATGGAGGCTTCATTCCTATGTTGTAGTGTCTTTAGTAGAAAAAGATGCTCTGAAGGCTATCAAAAGAGAAATAGAAATGCCAAAATAGCTATAACCCTTTATTGAAAATAGTGTAGTACCTGCAAGATTTGCTAGGGCAATGGTGGCACAAAGCTTATGGAAATAACCAACCAGTAACTGATTTGACTTAAGGCTCATGCCATGAGATGGAACCAATGCATGACATTGCTTGGATGACTAAGAACCTGAGAGTAGATAGCCCAGGTGTCTTAGGTAAAATTAAATAATACTGGTCTAAAAAGAATGATTCCTAATGATATTTTACTATACTCAATGATTAGTCCCTTGTTCAACCATCATCAGAGAAACTTTTTTCTGCAGCAAACTGAAACAAATATAGAAAGACCTACAGACAGGCATTATACAGAGAGTGAGAGCTGAAAGACTTTGAACTCTCCGGCTTCAGTGGAATGTCTCCATCAAATCTCTTCACTCAGAACTCAGGGAACCCCATAAATAGGAGATGGAAATACTGTAAGGGCAAGAGGGCATAGAGGACACCAAGAAAACAGAGCCCTCTAAATCAACATAAGCAAAGCTCATATGAACTCACAGAGTCCGATGTACCATGTGCCGGGACTGCATGAGTCTGCACTTATATTCTGGCTGCCAGTTTAGTGAGGCTTTGGCAGAGATTCCTGAGTGTGTGAACAAGTGGGTGTCTGATTCTTATACTTGCTCTTAGGTGCTTTTCCTTTTGTTTGTTTGTCTTATCCAACTTTGATATGATACTTTGTTTTATCTTATTATATTTTGCTTCATTATATTTTTTTTTCTAAAAAAATGAAGAAATATAAACCTAACCACTATGGTAAAAGTTAACAACTAAACTATCATTATACCTACTTGGAGAGGAAAAATAAGTTTTCTCAAATGGAGTGATGCTGGGTATGTCAACCGCCTCAGGGTAGGCCTCATGTTCAGGAATATCTGATGGACATAATAGATTCCATTGTTTTGTTGTTATTGGTTGTGTGTGTGTGTGTGTGTGTGTGTGTGTGTGTGTGTGTGTGTGTGTGTTATTATGCTTTTATTTGGTTATATTTTGGTTTTCTTTTTGGATGGAGTTTAATATTGTTTTCTGGGTTGTGGTATTGGATTTATTTTTTTTTTATTTTGAGAAATAAATTAAAGTTAGGTGTGTAAGGATGGGAAAAAAGAAAATTGTGTAACTTTACACACAAATAAATTAAAATGGAGAGGGAGATAGCCTGCTAGAATATGTGGGGCTATTACAAGTAGCCATGTGGTTTTCAAACAAAAGTATACAAGCCAAAAATAGGATACCTCTTTATGGGAACTGTTATTTGAGGAGATCCCCAGAGGCTTCCCAAACAGTGTAAGCCTTTGTCACTCTTTTTACTTTGTTACCATAACTATATAAAACTTCATCCCTGAAAACAAGAATGTTTGTAATGTATGGAACACTCAAGTTAGACCTGAGCTGGACGCTTCTTGGTAATGGCTCATTTTATAATGCTTGAAGGTGTTATGAAAGACACCGCAGAAGAAAAGGCATCAGCAGGTGCTTTTTCTTACCTAGGTGTTTGTATGTGAACTACAATACTAAACTACCAGGCAAGGTAAGTCTCCGTTGCGATAGCATCATATATGAAATAAAGGCAACCAACTTTGTTGTGGTTGAATTTAAGGGGATTTCACGCTTGTGCTGTAAATCAGTTAAAACTCCCATGGCTGAGGAAGTCATAGACTCCTCAGTGTTGACAGGGATAGAGGGGACATAAGAAAGATTGGTAAGTGAGAATAACCAAAATGCTTTTAATATCATTAATAACAACTAGAAAACTTAAACCAAACAAAAATATCCCAGAAAAATAAATGTAAATACAATATAATCACAGAAATGTAGAAATACTTTGGTACAGGCTTGAATACTGATTCGAAAGTAGAGTTTCATCTCCCTACTAACCTACCAAACAAATATGAGTCAAATTCCATTTCAAATATTCAGATAAAATAGTTTGTTCCAAAAAGTGTTTTTGCAAGTATTTTTAAGTAAAGACTCAAATGATTACTATAATCAATAAGCTACAGAAAAGGCCCAAGTGTAATGAAAGGAACCATTTCCATTATGGCTTTACTGATGCCTTAGATTTGTAGCCAATATTGTCATCTCAAAAATCAGATCAACTTAATGATTGACTTAATTAATCCTTCTATAACAAATTGAATATAAGATTCCAAGGAGAAGAAAAAGAGACAGCAACCACAGGGAATTCTTCAGAATTTATCCTTTGTTAAGCAATCTTAAAAGAGCTAGAGAGATAAACTTCCTCAAAACCATGTTTCTCAACCCTCCTTCACAAAGTGACATTACTATAAAGAACAGTTTCCTTTCTTCCAACTAAACATAAAGAAAGCATCACACACATATGACAGTTAAGGAAACTCATTGTAGATGATATAGTGGTTCATATTGATGTGTATTTTTCTTCCCTTTCTCTGAAATGAGTGACTGTAGTATAAAATATTCCTTCTCACTGACCTTTGTGATATTATATTGGAAACCTCCTCATCAAAATAGAAATAAATTAGAAGAAAGTAGGAAAGGAAGAAAGGAAGAAAGGAAGTAGGGAGGAAAGGAAGGAAGGAGGGAGAAAGGGAGGGAGGAAAGATGCAAGGACAGGCTGACATCAAATTGATCAATGTATTATTAATTCTTGCCATTGTTTTACTCACATGCTTATTAGCAAGGAGGCAAAATATTACCATAGTTGCCCACATTTTTCTCAAAGCCCAACTTCCTGTCATGTAGCTACAAGAAGCAACCTCACTTTATAAAAGTCTCCCATGCTACAAGATCAATGGAACCCTAGAATCTACCACAGAAAGAAATTAGAATATGTATAAAATGGATAAAGCTCACAAGGAAAAAAATTCCCTTCATGTATTTTTAAAGAGATTCTTGTTTCATTCTGTCTTTTAAGTGGTTTATCTATTCAGTACAGCAGATAGGACTGAACGTCAGTGGTATTATATTTTTCAGTATAATGGAATGATGCACGTTTTTGCTTTTGTTTTTGTTTTTGTATTTTTCGAAACAGGGTTTCTTTGTGTAGTTCATGCTGTCCTGGAACTCACTTTGTAGACCAGGCTGGCCTCAAACTCAGAAATTCGCCTGCCTCTGCCTCTCAACTGCTGGGATTAAAGGCATGCGCCACCACTGCCCGGTGTGGTACACTGTTTTAATAAAGATATTAGTAGTGATTTTATTACCATTTGGGACCTGGTTACTCTATGGGATTCTGTAGTATCTGTGAATAAACTTTGCAAATATGGTGACTTATGTTTTACATTTATTTTTTTTCTTAAAACTTTCAGAATCAAGATCTTTTTTTAATGGAAAATTATATATATATGTATATATATATACATATACATATGTATATATA
>BDUI01000002.1:1807690-1822862 GCA_002335545.1 Apodemus speciosus | reverse complement strand
GAGTGGAGAGGGCTTATGGGACTTAGGGGGGGGGGGGAACCGGGAAAGGGAAAATCATTTGGAATGTAAATGAAGAATATAGAAAAAAATAAATAAAAACATAAAATGACAAGAATAAGATATAATTTGAGGTCAAGGATTGTGATGTGTGTGTTTGTATATAACAGTGTTAATAAATATCCTGAGTTAATCAGAATAAAGGGTGATAAATATCTGTACTCATCAAAATAAGGGGTCTGATAGTCTCTTTCTAACTTCAGATAGACTGCCATTAATCCAATCATTGTATATCCACATGCATGGCAATAATGCACTGTGTTATTGCTGTCTTTCATATGCTAATAGTAACACATTACAACTACTAATACATTATCTATTTTTATCTTGTCCATTTGCTAAAAATCATTGAGCTACTTCATATGTGATTTGAATAAAGTGTCACAGAATTTGTCTTTGTCAAACCAACAGATATTACACCTAGAAACATGAAGCACTTGTATATATTGAAAGACTGAGTAGAAACTGTCTGCTGTTTGCACATGAAAATGTATGCTCCACTGTAAGCTATTTGCTCATTATAATAAAAGAGACTCAGCATCTACTGATACTCATTGAGAACAATAGAAGGAAGCAATAACAATTTATTATATATTTCTCTTGGATACCTACTTCTTTATTCCTTCATGTGAATTTCACAAAATTAAAGATATCAAATGTTACTTAAAAAATTATACAGTCAAGATAGATGATGGAATTTAAAATAACATCATTTGCTTAGCATTTCTGAGACCTTCATTTATCTTAATTTCCAGCTCTGGTCATTGTACTGAAAAATGTTCCCAACTTGTTGGAGTAAATACATTAATATATATTGGGTTGCCTTTGAGAGTTCGTAGCCTTGCCATTCTAGTTTACTCTGTGTACTTTCTTCTTGTGGTTAAGGATATGATCTCTCAACTTCCTGATTCTTGTCAACATGCCTGTTGTCTGCTGGTATACCTCCCTGCCCTGAGGGTTGCATCCCTCCAGAGTCATAATCTAAAATAAACTCTTTCTTCCATGGGTTTCTGTTAGTTATAGTAGTCGATCACAGCAGGATAAAAGGAATTAATACAGCACAGCAAAATCAAAACATCTGTGCATATATTTATATGTATTTATACCAAGAGGTATAACCAATATTATTATTGTGATTATTTTTAAAAAATTTACCATGATTCTTTTATTTTTTATACTTGGCTATTTTTATAGGCATGGATTTTTTCTTTCGTGCGTGTATGTGTACCATGTATATCAGGTGACTGCAAATAACAGAAGATATATAATCACCTGGAAGTGGTGTTACAAATGACAGGAGGCACTATGTAAGTGTTTCCAAGGAACCTAGGTCCTCTGTAAAAGCAACAAGTGCTCTTAACCACTGTGATTACTCTCTAGTCTCAATATTCTATTTTAAAAGTGATTACGGAAAGAAATATTGAAATAAAAACCTCTTTTTTTCTTTTAATCTTACTGACTTATTTTAAAACATGAATCTTGAGTAGATATGTTACAGAAATTTCTTACATTTCTTAGGTTATTAAATTTTTAAAAGTAGTCTTAGCATTGAAGATGTAACATGAATCTATTTCATAAAATGAAAATTGACTGATCCATTCTATACATATATGTATACACACGTGTTTATGTACAGTGACATCTTTGTATATAATCATAGAACACACTTCTTTAGTCCCTTCCTTTTAGTTTTTTTGCCTCATATTCATCAGAAAGTCAGATTTCATCCTGACATTTTTGTTCAAGTATAGTTTATTTGACTATATTTACTCCTCATCTCCCTCTCTAGATTCTTCTCTTCACCACTAGTCTCATTCATTTCATTTTGCCAAGTAGAAGAAGAAACAGTATGGAAAATAAAAGCTTGAAAAAATCCCTACAGAATTAGAAGGATCAGAAAATAATTCCCAAAACTGCCCCTAACTCTGTACTCTATCTTCTCTCTCTCCCTCTCCTTCTCCCTCTCCCTCTCCCCCTCCCTCTTCATTTCTTCTTCCCCCTACCCCTACCCCTTTCTGCCACCTCTCTATTCACTTCAAAGCTCCATGTTCAACAGGTTCCCTCTTGTATCTCAGGCCTTTCTTCCTCTTTCACTTTTAATCTGTCATAATTCTTGCTTTGTTTACACTTTAAAATTCAAAGACAGGCACAGCTTTGTACCAGAATCTGGTTTTGCTGAAAATCTCTGGTAATCTCATTTAGGTTTCTAAGCAACCTTTCAAAGATAATAATCTAACACCTCTCCAAAATTCCCTATTTGACAATTGTAAAACCACAGTAACAACCAAACAAAACAACCACCAACAATGAGACATGACCTCATTCAAGGAGTCCACACTCATACTTGGATATGTCTTACTTTCTACAACTCTCTCTGAGGGTTCTACACCTATGGTCTCAGGTGTGTTTTGCTCTTCCATATAAGGGTCTGACTTGCCCTTACCCCTTGTGTTTTGGGTCTGCATTAAAATATCTTTCTTAAACAGTACTCATGTTCCACCTGGAGCAAGGTAAAAATGGCCAACTGACTCAGAACAGAAAAGATAGTTACATGCAGATACCAGATTCAAAATTTCTACTAGGAATAATGAGGCTCTGAAATGGGCAACAAGGGGAAGGGGAAAAAGAGGGGAAGAATCAGGAAGATGGAGATGTACAGAGGGTCAGGAAATTGAAATGAGGTGTGTAGAAATGGGGGAATGGGGAACTGGGAGTAGCAAAGAGAAAGTCCTAGATGCCAGGAAAGCATGAGCCTCCAGGACCCCATGGGGATGACATTATCTGAAATACCTAACAAAGGGAAGGGATAACCTGTCAAAACCATATCCATAGGTTAGTCATGGCCCCCTGGGTTGAGGGATGGGGCCACCCATCCATCTCCAAAATTTTTAACCCAGAACTGCTCTTGTCTAAAGGAAATTCAGGGACAAAGAGTGAAGCAGAGACTGAAGAAAGGACATCCAGAGACTACCCCAACTGGGGATCCATCCCACATTAAGACACCAAACCCAGACACTATTGCCGACACCAAGAAATGCTCGGCGTCTCCTGAGAGGCTTTGCCAATTCCTGACCAATATCGATGCTGATGTACACACCCAAACATTGGACTGAGTGCAGAGACCACAATGGGAAAGTTAGGGCAAGGAATGTAGGAGCTGAAGGGATTTGCAACCCCATAGGAAGAGCAACAATATCAAACATCCAGATCCCCCAAAGCTCCCAGGGACTAAACCACCAACCTAGGAGTACAGAGGAAGTACCCATGGCTCCAGCTGGAAATGTAGCAGAAGATTGCCTTATCTGGCATCACTGGGAGGGAAGCCTATTGGTCCAGTGGAGGCTTGATGACCCAGGATAGGGGAAAACTAGGCTTCTGAAGCAGGAGTCAGGGGATTGAAGGGGGAGTACCCTCATAGAGTCAGGATGGGGGAAGAGGGAATAGGAGGCTTGTGGAGGGGAAACTAGGAATGGGGTTTACATTCCAAATGTAAATAAATAAAATAACCAATTAAAAATGTCACCATAAAAACATAAAAAATAAATGTCAACCTAACAAGTCAAAGTTTGTATTTCAAAATTAAGCACCATCTATCTTCTTTCATCACAATAATGGGCAGTGAAAGCATTAAACAACATATCATTAGCATTCCTAATGTCTTCCCTTACTGTTTTTGATGTATTAGATTTTTCTAAAGATAAGTTGGGAGGAAATCAAAATGTTGGGGAAAGTGAGGAGGAAAATCATTCTTTTAAAAGGCCATTGTGAAAGGTTTTCTTGGTTGGTTTGTTCTGGAGATGGCAAGCAGGGTCTGACTATGGGCAGCTCCACAATGAGTAATGTTTCGTTGCCTCCCCTTTGCTCTACCTGACTTTCCCTCCAGAGGTAACCACACTACCAGCCCCTTCTGCGCTTCCCTTGAATCCATGGAAAAAACACACACCCTTTGTACTTTGTAACTTGCCTTCTTAGCACAATTATTAGGCACAGCTATGTCTTGCCTGGAAAAGCGTGTCCTTACCAATTTATAATCTCCACCTCTCTACCTGCCCTAAACTTAGTGGTTAGTCCTACCTAGCCTCTGTCAAGCATCTTTGGGCACCCACATGTAGTGGTGGCAACAGGCCCCAGCTCCTGCAGAGATCTCACATGGTTGCCGTGTTCTCCCTTCAAAGCATGGCAGAAACTCCTCCCTCTTTCCTTACATCTCCCTTATCTTCCTGGGACCGGAAGTCCCACCTGCACCTTTCGCCTAGCAATTGGCCCGCAGCTTTCTTTACTGACAAATCAAGACACAGTTGGGGAACAAAACCTTAGCATCAGAATTGCCACCTTCAGAAAGCTTCTATCTCATATCTGAACTAAACTCTTATGCACCTCTTCATGGATACTAGTTATCCTGAAGACCAATGCATAGGTATCTCTTCACAAACAGTACTTGTTGACTCTTTTACTGGCAAGTGTTCTCCAGCAGCTGTTATGATCTGTCTGGCAGGTTTCTGTATTCTTTATGTAAGGTGCTGTTAAAAGAATACAAAAACAGGGATGTGGGAAGGGGTGAATAGGGGGATGGGGGGGGAGGAGAGATAAAAAGACATATGGGACATTGGGGGGGGCGGGGAAACCAGGAAAAAGGGAAATGAAATGTAAATAAAGAATATATCCAATAAAAAAAATAAAAAAAGAAAAAACAAGGGACTTATCTATAGTTAGAACCCAAGAATGTACAAGAAGCCTACCAAGATGGAAACTTTTTACTTTCTCATTGTTTCTTCATCCTAAAAGTATTACAGCTCCCTGCCATTCCATACCAGATTTCTTCTCCCTTTAACTTTGTTAATATCTTCAGTCATTCTCAGCAAAGGTTTTCTCTCAGAGGGCTTTTCATATCTCTTAATCAGTCAACTGTGTCAAATTGCTACATTTTTATGTATTTATGTATACCTGAGTAATGTTAAGTCATACCCATAGTGACGAGGTTATGATCTGGTTTGTAAACAGTAGTGAATGGGTTTTACACCATTCTTCAATTTTTGTTCTTCTCAGAGTTGAAAACAAAAGCTGTTGAAATGTATTCCTTTTTTTGAATATGGACATTAAAAAATATCTCCTGAGTAAGGTAACTCAGACCCAAAAGGACATGCATGGTAAGTACTTACTAATAACTGAGTATTAGCCAAAAATGTGTCAAATACCCAAGATACAGCCCACAGAACTCAAAAAGGTCAACAAGCTGAAGGACCCAAGTGAGGATGCTTCACTCCCACTTGAGAGGAGAAGAAAGCAACTACAAGGGGGAGGGGAGAGATCTAGGAGAGAAAGGGGATGGGGAGCAGAGAGGGGAAGATGATTGGGTATTGGGTAGGGGAAAAGGACTAAAATTCCTGAGGGCCAGCAAAAAGAATGGAAACATATAACCTCGGAAGATTGGAGGCTGGGGGTGGGGGGAGACCCTCCAGAATATACCAGAGACATGGGAGGTGAGAGACTCTTAGGACTCAAAGAGAGAGATAGATGAAATGCCGTACGTTGGGGAAAGGGAACTTGCAGAGCCCACCTCCTGCAGAAAAACAGGGCATCAAGTGAGGGATGGGTTGGCCATACCGCAGTCAAAGTTCTGACCCCAAATTTCCTGTCTGAAAGAACTGCAGGGATGGAAATGGAGATTAGCCTGAGGGAAAGAAGATCCAAAGTAGGATCCAGCTCAAGGGGAGGGCCAAGACCTGACACTGTTATGGAGGCTAGGGAGAACTCTCAAAAAGGGACCTATCATGACTGCCCTCTAAAAAGATCCAACAAGCAGCTAAAAGAGTCAGATGCAGATATTTGCACCCAACCAATGGACAGAAGCTGCTGACCACTGTAGTTGAATTAGGTGAAAGGTGGATGAAGTTGAGTAGGAGGTCAACCCTGTAGGAGGACCAGCATTCTCAATTAACCTGAACCCCTGATATCTCTCAGATATGGGAACACCAACCAGGTAGCATACACCAGCTGATATGAGCCCCCCAACACATATACAGCAGAGGACTGCATGGTCTGGGTTTAGTCAGAGAAGATGCACCTAACCCTCAAGAGACTGGAGGACCCAGGGAGTTTAGAGGTCTGATGGGGTAGGGAGTGGAGACAGAGGCGTGGGGAGAAGGTATGGGATGTGGAAGAGTCAGAGGGTGGAGCAGAAGGGGACTAAAATCTGGAGTTTAAAATTAAAAAAAAAATACCTCCTATTGAAAGCAGATAACATTGACATTGATTCATAGGCAGCAAAATTGACCAGATTCTGGAGATCACACATAGGATCTGCAGAATCCTTTTGAAAGAGGAATAGCAGTCCTCCTTACTCTGTGAAGGGTGTCTGTGAAGGGTAGACACCCAGAATGCCTCCAAAAACAGGAACTTGGTATTCTTTCTGAGTGCTATGAGTGCTCAGGCTACTGAATCAAGCTGACTATTTAAAAGTGGAAGAGAATAGAGAATGTTGGCTATAGGTGCAGTCTGCTAACTAGCGAGGTGAGGCATGTGACTGTTTCCCATAGACGGACATCATGTAAGGTTGTTGGAATTTAGCTGATTTGCTGATGTTCAAAGCAGATGATACCTGAAGTGGAGGTGATGTTAGGTAGTAGCACTGGTGTAGGTTCTAAGGCAAACAAAGAGGAATAAGCGAGTTTTAGGCAAGGTAGAATACAGAATGAAACCTTATCTCAACATGTATATATATATATATGTGTGTGTGTGTGTGTGTGTGTGTGTGTGTGTGTGTGTGTGTATGTGTATGTGTATATGTATATGTATATATACATATATATATATGAAAGCTGATCTCAACATACATAAACATAAACATATATATAAGCATAAGCATATGCATATGCACATGCACATACACATACATATACACATACACGTATATGTATACGTATACGTATACGTATACATATATGAGACCTTATCTCAACACATACACACACATACACACACACACACACATATATATATACTTCCCCCTCTCTCTGTGGGTGTTTTAGGACATTCAAAAAGATATAAAGAATATGTAGGCATCTTGATACATCAACACATCAGAATTGAATATGGTTAGTTTTCCTTCATTTTTTCCAATTGTCATAAGATAGTGTGAACTTTGCCATGAAAATTCTTTATATGAAGACTATTCCTTTTTATATGAAGCCTATGTGGGCCAATATCCATTTCAATGTCATATCTTTCATTTCTCTCTCCTGGGTACGTTAATGCCTAATATAAAAACTCCATTATTGAGCCAAGGAAGCCAAAATAGAAACCTGGATGCAAAATCTAAGAAGGGTTAATCAGTGTGATTCTCCTACACCCAAGATTCACATCTTCCACAGTACCCTTTGGCTCCCCACATCAATCTATGATCAAATGAATGTTCCACAGACATGTTCACGGGCCAATGTTATGGAGGCAAATTCTCCCGTGATTATGCTTCCTTGATGACTCTACTTTGTGACAAGATAACAAAAATGGATCATCACAACATAGTAACTGTATGTATGTTATTGACTAACACAAAGAATGGTATATTATTCATTTATGAGCCAAGGCAGACAAGACAAGACAGTCTATGGGCCAGAGAAGATCCTTCACTCCTGGGTCAGCCTGCCCATTTAGCAATTCTCTAGAATGTGCCAATAGTGATCCAGAGCAGAAAAAAATCAACTTTTTGAAGCTAGAGCTTTGGGAAAAGTAGAAGAATATCACATGATCATTGTGACTAGACCTTTAGTGACTTTATAACTTTTTCAAGGATTCTCACTTAGTATCACAACCAATTCAGAATTAAATTGAAGAACAAAGATGGCCTCACAATGAAAGAAAGAAAGCAGGAGAACAGGAAAGAGAAGAAGAAAGTAGGCTGGAGCCATCCATTCCTGATAGAGGAGCAATATCAACACAGCTATTCCTTTGCTTCAAATAAAATTGGGTCCTACTTCCATGCAAATTGATTGATACTCTAGTTCCATGCTCCATGAATACAGCAGCAGAGCTTGACATTAGAAGTAAATTTGGATTCTCTTTAAGAATTGAGACACAGGCTAGAGGTTTTCAGAAAGTGAATAAAAATCTTCTGAGAAATTGTTTTTGGTGGAATATTTGGCATAGGAAACACTCTTAGCAACAAATGTGTTCTTTAGGACAACAACAACAAAAAAATCAAGTAATTATGACAATATGCTATGTCTTACAGCCAATTACTTGTGTCGTTCCCATTAATGTTCTCATGAAATACATTTATTGACTATCACTTTAGCTTCCTCTGTGCTGTACACAATGGTAATTTAAACCACTTAGATAGCTTGGTAGGTGAAATAGCTAGGTAAAATGGGAAAGCTTTCAAAGAAAGGTAATTATCCAGATAGAAAATAACATTATCTGAGAGTAAAAATTAGGGCAAAGTTACAAACACAGAACTTAAGACCTATATGAGTGGATAAGACGTGGATAAGTTTCTTCAAATATTTTAAAGAAGGGATAGAGGAAATTTTAAAATGTTGAGACATAACAAGGACTGAATCATAGTAAAGGTTAAGAACAGGAGTTCTGCTATGAACAGAGTGGAACATGTGTCCTTATTACCTGTTGGAGCATCTTCTGGGTATATGCCCAGGAGTGGTATAGTTGGGTCCTCAGGTAGTACTATGTCCAATTTTCTGAGGAACTACCAAACTTATTTCCAGAGTGGTTGTACCCACTTGCAATCCCACCAGTAGTGAAGGAGTGTTCCTTTTTCTCCACATCCTCACCAGCACCTGCTGTCACCTGAGTTTTTGATCTTAGTCAGTTTGACTGATATGAAATGGAATATTAGGATTGTTTTATTTTACATTTCCCTGATGACTAAGGATGTTGAACATTTCTTTAGGTGTTTCTCAGCCACTTGGTATTCCTCAGTTGAGACTTCTTTGTTTAGCTCTGTACCCCATTTTTAATAGGGTTATTTGTTTCTCTGGAGTCTAACTTTTTGAATTATTTGTATATATTGGATATTAGTCATCTATTGGATAACAGGTTTGTAAAGATCATTTCCCAATTTGTTGGTTGCTGTTTTGTCCCACTAACAGTGTCCTTTACCTTACAGAAACTTTGTAAATAGCAGCCAGAAGCTGGAACCCCAGATGTCCCTAAATAGAGGAATGGATACAGAAAATGTTGTATATTTACACAATGGAATACTACTCAGCTATTAAAAACAATGACTTCATGAAATTCTTAAGCAAATGGATAGAACTAGAAAATATCCTGAGTGAGATAACCCAATCACAAAAGAACTCACACGGTATGCAATCACTAATAAATGGATATTAACCCAGAAGCTTGAAATACCCAAAATACAATTTATAGACCAAATGAAGCTCAAGAAGAAAGAAGATCAAAGTATGGATACTTCAGTCCTTCTTAGAAGGGGGAACAAAATACCCATGGGAGGAGATACAGAGATAAAACATAGAGCAGAGACTGAAGGAAAGACCATCCAGAGACTGCCCCACCTGGGGATTCATCCCATATACTGTCACCAAACCCAGACACTATTGTGGATGTCAACAAGCAATTCCTGACAGGAGCCTAATATAGCTGCCTTCTGAGAAGCTCTGCCAGTACCTGACCAACAAAGAGGTGGATGCTCTCAGTCAACCATTGGACTAAGCACAGGGTACTTAATGGAGGAGCTACAGAAAGGGCCCATGGAGCTGAAAGAGTTTGCAGTCCCATAGGAGGAACAACAATATGAACCCACCAGTACCCCCATAGCTCCCAGGAACTAAACCACCAACCATAGAGTAAACATGGAGGTACCCTGATTCCAGCTGCATATGTAGCAAAGGTTGCCCTTGTTGGACATCAAAGGGCGCAGAGGCCCTTGGTCCTGAGAAGGTTTCATGCCCCAGTATTGGGGAATGCCAGGACAGGGAAGCAGGAGCGGGTGGGTTGCTGATAGGTAGTTTTTGGAGGGGATACCAGGAAAGGAAATAACATTTGAAACATAAATAAAGAAAAAGCTAATAAAAATAAGAAATAAATAGATAGGTAGATGGATGGATGGATGGATAGACAGACAGACAGACAGACAGACAGACAGACAGACAGACAGACAGACAGACAGACAGATAGATAGATAGATATTACAAAAATGAGCAAGGGTTCTTAACACGAAATCAAATTTGGCTCAACTTTACCTGTGGAAACATTGCAATGTAATTTAAGTTGGGTTATCATAACCTCCTCTTCCAACTATCTACCTCCTCACATTAATGCCTTAGTATGACACATATAACAAAATTTCTAAGATAAATACTAATAATTTGTTATTAGTAATTTATTAATCATTTTTGAAATAAGGATGAATATATGAAGGTACTGAGAAATGTATGTTTCTAGAACACAGTATTCAAGGCATTACTACAGTTTAAGAAGAAAAAAGAATATTGAAACTCTGAGTAGAGTGACACAGTTGTATATGTAACACACTGAAGCTAATTCAGAACAGACCATTAAAAGTATCACTCTGTTCTCTTTCCAGGTGCATGAGACTTCATAAAGACAAGATTCTCCAACTGAAGTTGAAAGAGCTACATCTTTATTAAGAGATATTTATAATTAATCTGGGTAGTTTTTAAGGCTAACTAATTTTGTACTATGTCAGAGTCAGAGTAGAAATGTGAAAAGGATGTTAAATCTAAATCTAAGTTTTCTGCTTGGCTTGAGAGGTGGCATGGTATTGACCACCTCAGGCTATCTCTGTGGCTTTCATTGTTTCTTCATAGTCTCTCTTCCTGGATTATATGTTATGGAGTTTCTTCTCCATGCTTTGAGAGAAGGGACAGAGGAGAAAATGACCACACACTAGACAGTTGTGCAATTTCAGAGTATTATAGTAAGCCTTTAATGTTTAGATTAATATATCAAATTTTCTTTTATTCCAGTTGTCCAAATTTGTATTGAAAATAAATGATGCATGAATCTCATTCTTTTCAGAGAAACCGTGTTAATTGCTTTAAAAAATGGTTTAATAATTTGCAACTGTGTAAAGCTCATGCATGGCACATATCCTAGGTCAATCCCAGGCAGAGACAGCTAAGTGCAGTCTTGGAATGCACATGTTTAAGACAAAACCATGATCCATACTACTTAGGAAGCAGGATTAATCCACTAATAATAAGCATTTATTTTTAAAGATATTTATTAGCACAGTAATGACTTTGTTGTAATGAATTGAGTTTCTCTTACTATATTTTTAGTTTAAGTTCTTATAGGCAAAATGTGACACAATACTTTCTAACAGGAAATCATTTGAGAATCAGTTATTAATATATACTTGCCTGTGTTACTTATGAAGATAGTAAGCCTCTAAGTAACTGAAAATCATCTCTCATTCTGTTAATATGATGGCACATATATTAAGAAAAATAGCATCTTAATGGGTTTTGGGGTTTTTTTTTTGTCTAGTAGGTCATTCATTTGTGCAAAGCTTATTTCCCAATTCACTTAAATGCATTCAGAGACCTTGGAGGTCTTAAGGGAGATTTCTCTGAGAATTCTTTGCAATCATATTTATGTCAGAATTTAAATTTACATAGCAGTAATATTGCCAAATGGTTTTTCTTTTTCCTTTTTTTGCAGTTTGATTTTCAGAGATGGAACAAAAAGTAAGTGACAAAGACAGTTGAAAATAAGACAGTTTCTTCAAATGCTTAAATATTATAAAAACCTGTAATAAATCATCTTACCTTTCTCTCCTTAGCAGTATGACATTGAGCATTTACATTTCTAGATGGCATCAGTACAGATTCTAAGCATCCCTTTGAAATCAGAATTCTCCCTGGCCTGTCAGATTCTAAGGAGGGAGAGAAAATGAGCTAGCTGACTGGAATGAAATTCCTGAAGGATTATGGGAAGTGTAGTCAGCTGCAGTAATTCAATTTTGAAAGGAGAGGAGCAGAATAGCATTTGAGAGGCAGGAATCTTAGCACCTGAACTCACCTTGCCTGATCTATTCATAATGTAAGTACCATGCCTGTGTGTGTGTGTGTGTGTGTGTGTGTACACATATACATACATACATACATACATACATACATACATACACACACACACACACATTGGGAAACTGGGAAATGATTTTGCAATTCATCTACTATCATATGGAACCTATAAACATTTTCTTCCTTTGGGAGAAATTAAGATGTTTTATTTCTTCTTGACGTGATATTGCAGTATTCAACCTAGATTCAAAGAAGATTAAAAGTCTGCTTTGGCTCTATCTAGATACACAATGTGTTTTATTGACTTACACTCTATGTTGATTTTCTTTTATTTATTCACTTTATATCCCACTCATTGTCCCTTCCCACAAATATTTCCCATCTTCTTCCTGCCCTTTTCCTCTGACAAGGTGGAGGTCCTCTGTGGGTATTCACTGACTCTTGCCCAGCAAGTTTCTTCCAGCCTAAGTACATCCTCTCCCACTGATTCCAGACAAGCAGCCCAGGTAGGAGAATATATACCACATACAGACAACAGCTTTTGGGATAATACCTACCTCAGTTGTTCAGGACCTACATGGAAACCAAGCTGAACATCTGCAATTCATGTGCAGGACAGGGTGGTAAGTGTGCGGGTGCGAGAGAAGTATACAAAAGAACTTCTGATGGTGTTTCAGCAGCTTCTTGCAGCTTCAGAAGATGCAGGCTGATTTGCAGAGACTTGTGGTTTCTTCTAAATAGAAAGAATTGATCCAGGATGGTGATTTATGAATGAATGGTCTGGTGAGTGTATCGCTACAGGTGACCTGAACTCCTGACAAAGAAGATTGGAATCACCCAAAAGAAGTGTTTCTAAATAGTTCAGCATATTCTTTTTGCCATATTAACCTTTCTTTTCTATTACCTCTGGTGGGTGATAGCATAGAAGGAAGATTATGACATTTAAGACCCCTTATTAAAGTAGATCATGATAAATCAAAGCCCACAAGATCTTTCAGGAAAAAAATTAGAGAAAGTACTGTGTCCTTAGGAAATGAGTTTTTATGTAAAATAATAAACAGCAAAGTTTGAAAATGAATATTATGGATGAAATTCTTAGTAAATAAACTTATTCAAGATTGGGTTTAAAAGGATCCTCAAGTGGGGGAGAATAATCAGGAGGCCCCCTGAAACAGGGAAATCGATGTCCTGGAAGAGGATGGAGACTTTCTCATCTCAGATGAGCTTAACACAGAGATTAGGGTTTCATAGTAAATTCTGTGAAAATTGAACAATGACCACATCTTCTTAGTGTACTTCTCTCTATAAAGCCAAGACAATCAGTGAAGAAGGCAAGGTGAACCAATGCTAGAGCATAATCAGAAGACCAAGGTCAGCAAAGCCCAACAAAAACCTGCAAAGAGTGGCAAGGCAAACAAATACCACACTGTATGTTGAGTTATATTTATACCCTTTGCAGACATCAGGTGTTCTTTCCAGCGTTCACTCTAGCAAAACATCACATGCAGCATTCATTGCCAGTCACCACATGTCTGTTCTCAGCAAAACGTCCTCCCATGTGTCTGCTTTAGCAAAAACATCCTCTCAGAAGGTTTCAGGAAAAAAATCACATGACACAACTAATTCTCCAAAGAAACCAGAAATTTCCACTTCCAGATCTATTAAGTCCAAAGGTTGTGATTCATTAATATAACAATTAATCTTATAGCTCTCTCTTCTACCTACAAAGCATTATATCACATTCTGACATTCACTGTTTGGAAAAAGGGGGTGATCATATTATTTTTTACAGATACTAACTTCTTCAATAGACTGTTACAACTGAGTTCACGTGCTGTTTTTGCATTCATTTGCAGAAATGATGCAGAATTAAAAGGGAGAAAATTGTTTGATTTATCTGGTAACTGCTTCGGCAGTGATGCCCTCATAGCTTTTTCCTCTTCTCCTTTTCTTGTGTACACAGAATATTTGTATATCATCTACTCTTAATTTTATGATACAAGCAAAATGTATATTTTGTCTAACATGGTTAAGCTAGAGACAAATGGCCAGTATATTATTTTCTTTTCTACAAATTAATGAATTTGCATGTACTGGGCAGATTTTAAGCATTTGATAAAAATGTGATTTAAATGTGGAGTGCTAGTCTCTGGCTTGAAACTGTTGACTGACACAGCTGTACTAAATGTCCAAACTCTGGAGTCTAGCACCTTCAGGTGAGATATAGGCTCTAGCACCTATTATCTATGCGTCTTGAGAAAGTAGGTGAATCCCGCTGTCTGAATTTCATACGTTACAGGGGGGAAATAACCGCATTCAGCTTATATACATCTTTGAGTATTAAACTTAGTAATAGCATTTAAATTATCAAAAAAGTATCTGATGAGTGTAAGCATAGCATTATTCTTAGTTTTCTCCTTATCATCTTTATTTCTTTTAAGGACTATTATGGAAATCATGAGCAAAGATGATGCCACCTAAGGATGAAGTGTGAATAGCTTGTTACTCTGCAAATACTTCTCTTTTGTTCTTCTGTCAGCTTATAAACACATCCTCTGACAAATGCTGAAATCTTCACACCTTATCCGGATGTGTTTGTCTTTAAAAATTCTTATTTTATCTCCTGGCATGTAATTTGACTCAACATTGAATTCATTTTTTTTTGAAATCCTTTTTATGTTTTCCTGTCTGCTTATTGAGTTGTCTGTTAATAATCATCAATTAGCACTTCCAAATATATCTTTTCAAATAAAAACACTGGTATTATTTGAATTTAAAAGTGTCTAAAATAAAGACCATTATGAAGGAGAATTATTTTAAAAAATGAATATGCTTTAATTTAAAATTTATTTTCTGCATAAAGTCACTATTCATAGATATTGGTTTTGTATTTAGCTTAATGATTTGGTCACAGACATGGTATATTTCTTTTTTTTTTAAACTTTTTTTTTATTGGATATATTCTTTATTTACATTTCATTTCCCTTTTTCTGGGTTCCCCGCCCCCCAGATGTCCCATATGTCTTTTTCCCTCCCCCGGTTCCTCCATTCACCCCTTCCCACTTCCCTGTTCTAGTATTACCCTGCACTGC
>BDUI01000002.1:1778065-1807125 GCA_002335545.1 Apodemus speciosus | reverse complement strand
TTAAGAGCACTGACTGCTCTTCTGAACGTCCTGAGTTCAATTCCCAGCAACCACATGGTGGCTCACGACCATCTGTAATGGGATCTGATGCCCTTTTCTGGTGTGTCTGAAGACAGCTACAGTGTACTTACATATAATAATAAATAAATCTTTTTTTAGAAAGAAAGAAAGGAAGGAAGGAAGGAAGGAAGGAAGGAAGGAAGGAAGAAAAAGAAAGAAAGAGAAAGAAGGAAATAAAGAAAAAAAGAAAGAAAATGGAAAGCTTTTAATGACATTGCCTTTTATTATATGCCCTGGTCACCAAGTCTCTAGAACCAACCTGCAGTTTAAATCCTGGGAGTCAATCAACTCTACAAACATTCATTAGCTTGAAATTTGTTCACCAAGATTATTTTTTTAAGCTGACTTTATTATTATACTTCAGTTAAAAGCTGACTGAACATTCGAAAGGGGAAAGAATTAATGTATTTTGCAAATCAATAACAACTTGAAACTATGAAACTCATAGTGAAAATATTTTAGTCTCCTTTTCTTGCATCAATAATCAGTCTGGTAGTGTCTGTTGATATGAGTAGAATGTACAGGTAGGATGACAGAACTATTGATATACCACAAAGAATACATACTTTGCAGTCTCAGACTGAGCTATTTCTAATGGTGTTTGAAAGAGTGAGATAAAAGACTAAAGCATGGAACAAATTTCTCTGGCCTTCTCAGAATAAAAATGCTATAGTAAAAATTTCACCTTGGAATGTCATAAAATTTCATTTTCTTTCTTATTTATTAGTTAAATATTAAAAATTCCAATATAATTTTCCTAGGCATGGGACCACCAGTAGTAAATTATCAGTTCATATAATTCAATAACTTAACTTTTAAACTTAAAATATTTATTGATTTACTTAATCTGTGTGTATGTGTGAGCATGTATGTGAGTGTGTGGGGTACAACACATTTCACAATGTCCATCTTTCAGGAAAGCACACTTAGCTACTAAACTTGATAACCTGCATATCAGAAAGCTATGTTGTGCTGAAACATGGAGGCAATGTTATGATACAAGTTATAAATAACTACTCCTAGAATATACTTGATAGCAAAATTATATAAATCATTTGTAGTACATACTTTTCTCAGTGATCACATTCTACATTTCTACCACTATACACAATAATAACTAAAAAGTATATGCTAGAAGATAACATATGAAGATTTTATTTTATTTTTAAAGACTTATTTATTTATTTTATGTATATGTGTACACTGTCACTGTCTTCAGACACATCAGAAGAGGGCATCTGATCTCTTTACAGATGGTTGTGAGCCACCATGTGGTTGCTGGGAATTGCACTCATGACCTCATGAAGAGCAGTCAGTGTTCTTAACCACTGAGCCATCTCTCCAGTCCCTCATATGAACATTTTAATGCCATTGACATTGTTAAAATTAGTAGTGTATCTCCACACCATATTTTATGAAGAATAATTAAAGAATTGAAATAATACAAAGACAAACTATATACAGAAGGAGAAATTTCAACTTTCTCATACAAAAATATTAATTATTACAGATAATGTGGATAATGATGACTCTTGTGCAGATAATAAGAGTATCAGTAGGTGGTCCTGAGGAAAGTCAAAGCAGATAGTCAACATAAGAAAGAACATTGAGTGGGATCTACCCCTACTCATGCTCTTGCTCCCTGTCCCACCTGGCTTTCTTATTTTTTGTATACCCAGACCCATCTACGTAGGGACAGTGACATCTAGAGTGGGATGAACCTTCCAACATCAGTGAAGATTTCTGCTCTAGAGAAACTATAGCCTATACACTTGATGAAACTTGTATAGCACTACTCTGAAGAAAGAGATAAGTTACATGAAATCATAAAACACAATATGTACTGTAGGTTGATTCAAACAAATGAGTAAAACACCTTTATATCAAGGTATTATATCCTTATTATATATGACCAACATAATAACAAATAAATAGTTTAGATGGAAAAGGAGTAGTTCTATTTTTTTATTAACTTTATACATCTTTGTTACAGGTAAAATGATATTGACTAGGGATAAACATTTATGTCATATGATTGAAAAGAAAATGACAGTGTTATGCTATAAACGTAAAAGAGTGATAAATTCTGAAAAAGTATAATTTGGAATTAAGAGGGGTCATACCACTGGGTCCGACAGATAAAGTAATATATGTTATATATGTTACTAATCTATTGTTTATCTTTCATTATCACTCATTATATTCAATCAATCACATGTCTACTTTGTAAGGTCAATCGAAGGGTTTCATGGGTATTCAATATATTATTTTCCATAACTTTGTATAAAATATTTCACTAAGAATAAATACAGATGGGTGTGGTTGTGCATGTCTTTCTCACAACACTCCAGAGAAAGACACAAGAGGATCTTTGTGAATTCAAGGCCAACCTCATATGCGTATAGAGATCCAAGCCAGCCAGGGCAAGAATATATTTAACTTCATTAATTACTACTTTGAAACTTTTGGGAAGTTACTTTGCACATTGTTGAAATTTTCTACATAAACATCCACATTGAACAAAGACAGGCATCAAATCTAAGTTTATTTCTTTTGTGTTTCTTTCCAGGGTAGAACTTCCAAGACAAGGGCACCTGAGAGTGGAAAGAGAAAGCACACTGCCTTGTTTGGCACCTGGTCTAAGAGCTGAAAGTAGGGTGTTACTTACAGGTTTTTAAAGACCTCAGTGGGAATTTATTATTTTCCTGAGAGTATTATTTTTCTTTTAGATGTATTTATTTTATTTTACTTTATTTTATGTCTGTGAACATTTTTGCCTGCATATGTATGTATGTATGTATGTATGTATGTATGTATGTATGTATATACATACATATACATATATGCAGTTGAATCTGGGTGAATATTTTAAAAATTAAAAGTATATATATACATATATATATGTAAATACATATATATACTGCAAATACACCTGGTTCCCACAGATGTCAAAAAAAAGAGTCATATTTTCTAGAGCAGAGTATAACAGAAGGTTGGAAGTTCACATGTGGGTTCTAGGAATCCAACCCAGGTCTTCAGCAAGCGCAACACATATCCAAGAGCACTTATCCATCTCTCTAGCCACTTAGAGCTTTTTACCATTTTTTAAAAAACATTTCTCATCTAGTATCATAATAATTGTGGTTTGTACTATTTAGTTGTTAATATGGTAAGTCACAATGGATGCTTTTCAAATGATGAACTGTCCTTGTACATTTGTTTCTCCAGCTTTCCTTAATGAGTTACCACAAATTGAGTTGACAAACAGAAATTCTTACATTGTTCTGGGGACAAGGATTCTGAGATTACCACATCAGCAGAGCTTTCTCTGATGGTTTCATTAAAGGATCCTTGTTTGCCTTTTTCAAACTTCCTGTGGCTGTACAGAGTTCCTTGGTTCTTCCCTGTTCCACAGAAAGCCACCTTACTGCAGTGTCTGCCTCTGTCTTCATATGACCATATCTACTCTATACACACTGAATCTTTGGATATCTTTCTTGTAATGACCCATCCTAACCCAGTAACACCTCCTCTTAATTTCAACAAACAATTATGCAAAGATCCTATTTCTAAATATATTTGAACATTTCATGTGGACAAGAATTTATTATTCTAGTTATGCATTTCACACACAGGGGCAGAGAGCGAGAGAGCGAGAGAGAGAGAGAGAGAGAGAGAGAGAGAGAGAGAGAGAGAGAAGAGTGGGCTATATTCTCTTGCTAGTAGTTTTGTTGAGAAAATTGAGTTGAATCATGAAAGACAGCTGCTTTTATATTTTGAATGTCTTTGTCTTATTTCAATATTAACATTGATCTGGGTGAATGAATATTTTAAAAGTTATATTATTTTAAACGTACTGTGAACAGGATCAATGCGAGCCATTACATGGAAGAATGTATTTGCAAAAGCATATTTTATGAGATAGAACTTGTACTCAGTTACATCGAGTGCTCTTAAACCTCAAAGGATTTGAATGCATGTCAGGAAGGAAAATAAAGATGAACCACACTGGAAAAAATCTCAATGCAACTATTCACTGAGCAAATTAAAAATTAAGATCACAGCACAGCATATTAACTTTTTACATGAATTGGAAGAGAAGGAGTAGAGCCGGTAATAATGGGAGGGGAATTGTCTAACCACTTTGGAAGATGAACTGACTTCTTTCAAAGTACTCACCGTCAAATGCCCCAGTCATGTAACACAAGTGCCCGAACCAAAGAAATTAAAAATACATTGGCAATGTCAGAGGGAGACCTGGATGAAGGTGAAGCTCTTTCTTTTCTACTGTGTGTAGTATAGGACTCAACTGAGGTCATGGGGATTGGTGGCAAGCACCTTGGCACACTGGACCATCTCACTAGCCCAATAAACATTCCTAATATATGAACTTCTCATGAGAAAACTTTGTGTCTGTGTTGAGTTTTAAACATAAAAATTTCTAAGACTTCTGAATTAATTTGAATTTAATGTGTCTTGTGTGTGTGTGTGTGTGTGTGTGTGTGTGTTTAGCATCTGTGCATGTGTGTGTGTGCCTTCATATGCAGGGAAGGTGAGTATGCACTACATATCAACCTGCAGCTAGACTTCCGGCCATTGCAAGCTGCCTGAAGTGGGTGAACTGAAGTCATTTTTGCCTTTAACCACTGAGACACCTGTTCATAGTCCAAAAATGCATATGTTGTGTTTAGAAATTATTTCTAAACTGAACAGAAAGTTATGTGGCAGTCTCTGTCCCTACCTCTGTAGAGAACTTGAAGAAGATCCTGGAGTTAGAAGAAAAACACCAAGTATTTCCTAGGATATCGTCCCTATGCCTATGAAAGAGGTAGGTTACATAATGAAGAAAAGCATTAACTCTTCTGAATTTGTATAGTTTTCAAAAGTCACAGATATGAAATATTTCAACATTTTCAGTGATAAAGGAGTGGTTGTTGCTCTGATCTCTGTCTTTTAGCCTTCAGCAAATATAAGATTGGCTTAGAGTTCAGCATCAAAATAACTAATCTTCAAGCACAAACCTGTGGTGAATAACACAGTACAGAAAAAAAATTTTGAGAAGACTTTTCATATATTGAAGAATAGTAAATGCCTATTACTAAATGCATGAGTAATATTTTGGAAAGTTGGTAAATATTGCTTTCTAAAGGTAAATACTCTTTTAATTGGCATTTATTTTTCCTTGCTCTTGATTTTTTCAAAATAATATTTTTATTGATTTTTTGAGAATTCCACCCAATATACCCCAATTATATTCACTTCCCAGTTCTGCATTCCTCTTCCAATCCCACCATGCGAATATTCTCCCACAATAAAATAAGAAACAATAACAATATCCAATTAGTGTCGTGCATATACTTATTAGAGCATGGTTAAACCCCCAGTGTCACCACCTAAAGAAAACTGAGTCCTTCTCCACTTACATCCCAGCCAGAAGCCAACAGTTGTGGAAAACTACACTCCAGCACCCTCTCTCACAATTTTTAAGAGGTTTTTTATTGATGGTTTAATTTTGTAGGCTGTAACATTTTTTTTTTTTTTTTTTTTTTTTTTTTTTTTTTTTTTTTTTTTTTTTTTTGTGGAGGAGAGAGAGGGGTTGTCTTAGTTAGGGTTTTACTGCTGTGAACAGACACCATGGCCAAGGCAAGTCTTATAAATGACAACATTTAATTGGGGCTGGCTTAAAGGGTCAGAAGTTCAGTCTATTATCATCAAGGCAGGAAGCATGGAAGCATCCAGGCAGGCATGGTGCATGAAGAGCTGATAGTTCTACATCTTCATCTGAAGGCTGCTAGCAGAATATTGACTTCCAGGCAGCTAGGATGAGGGTCAAAAGGCCCAAACCCAGTTCCATACCTACTACAACAAGGGCATACCTACTCCAACAAGGCCACACCTTCTAATGTGCCACTCTCTGAGCCAGCATATACAGACAGTGATTATTACAGGAGTCTTTAAATTGCATGCCTGCAGTTGCTGCCAAAATAACTTCCTTGCATTTTACAGTCAGTTGGAGCTTTGACCATGGGCTTCCTAATGGTTTCTGGCAACAGCACAAACCACAGACACTTGTTGCCTACTGCAGTAGGACTAACATCACTCATGTAAATATGGCTCCTGTAGCAGCACCACCAGTGGAGATCAGCATAACTGATTACAGCAGAGACCATGGACATCCGAGTGGCCTTTGCTGGATAAGATGAACCATGGACATCAATACAGATACTGGCTATAGTAGGACCAAAGACCCAGACATGGGTCTTGGTGGTAACAAGGACCAGGACATCATGATGGCCTCAGGTAGCATTGCAGGCCATTCATATTTATATGGCCCCTTGGGGCAGCAAGGCTCAAGAAACCAAGAAAGACAACACTCCTCCATTGCTGGTGGGAATGAAAACTGGTGTAACCACTCTGGAAATCAATCTGGCAGTTTCTTGGGAAATTGGAAGTAGATCTACTTGAAGATCCAACTATAGCACTCCTGGGCATATACCCAAAAGAAGCTCTACCATAGCCAAGGACACATGCTCTACTATGTTCATAGCAGCCTTATTTGTGATAGCCAGAAGCTGGAAACACCCAGATGTCCCACAACAGAAGAATAGATAGAGAAAACGTGGTTCATTTACACAATGGAATACTATTCAGCTATTAAAAAGGACAGCATCACGAATTTTACAGGCAAATGAATGGAATAAGAAAAATATCATCCTAAATGAGGTAACCCATACCCAAAAGGACCTGCATGATATGTACTCACTGATCAGTGGATATTAGCCAAAAGTTCAGAATACCCATGATACAACTCACAGATCATAGGAAGCTTATCAAGAAGGAAGGTCCAAAAGTAGATACCTGAGACCCACTTAGAAGGGGAACAAAACAATCATAGGAGGCAGAGGAAGGGAGGAAACTAGGTAGGTGAGGAGAGATGGGAGGGGTAAAAGGAGCATAGGATCAAGTAAAGGGGAAGATGGGGGACTCCCAGAGGGCCAGGAAAATGAATTGAAATATGTAGCAGTGGAGTTTAGGGGTCAGAGTAAACACCTAGAAAGTCCCAGGAGCCTGGGATGTGAGAGCATATCAGAACTCAATAGGGATGACATTAGCTGAAGTACCCAACCCAGTGGGGAGATGGAACAGGAAGATACCACCTCCAATAGATAGACATGACTCCCAGTTGAGGCAGGGGGCCAGCCACCCATCTTCAAAAATTTTAACCCAGAATTAATCCTGTCTAAAGGAAACATAGGGACAAAAATAGAACACAGACTGAAAGAAATGTCACCCAGTGATCAGCCGAACTTGGAACCCCTCCCATGCCTGCACACCAAATTCGAATATTATTACTGAGGCCATATTGAGTGTTCAGACAGGAGACTGGCATAGTTGTCCTCTGAGAAGCTCTACCAGCAATCGACTGAGACAAATGCAGATACTTTCAGCCAACCATTGGATTGAGGTTGGTAACCAATATGGAAGCTAGAAGAAGGACTGAAGGAGCTGAAAGAAATTTCAACCCCAGAGGAAGAACAAGAGTGTCAACTATCCTGGACCCCTCAGAGCTTCCAGAGACTAAGCCACCAACCACGGAGCATACATGGGCCATCTGTGCCCCTGGGCACATGGGTAGAAGAGGACTGCCCTCTATGGCATCAATGAGAGAGGATGTATTTAATGCTGCAGAAACTTGATGCCCAAGGAAGAGGGATGCTGGTGAGGGTGAAGTGTGCAGATGGGAGAGCATCCTTTCAGAGGCAGGCGGAGGAGGGACCTGAAAAAGGGACAACTTTTAGAATGTAAATAAATAACAAAATTAAATAAAAAATAGTTGAGTGGTTTACTTAAAATACTTTAAGAAATGATGTCTTGACTTTGTGTTTAACATTTATATTTTATTTTTAGTGTTTGTAAAAATATGATGTTCTCTATACATTCAATAAAATGACGGCTCTGGTTAAAAAGCTTAATTTCTTCAGAAGCTGTATTTTTTTTCTCCACGGATTCTGAGAGACACTTGCATTAAGGGTGGACCATTTTCCTACTCCTAAACTACTTTAAAATACAAAAGAATAATGATATGCAAATAACTTAATGATTGTATGATCTTGGTTTCTAAATATTATGTGCAAGGTACCTGCAAAGTTGTTGATATGCAGTGTAAGAAAGCTCTTACGATCGGTTAACATTAGATCTTTCAGACCAGTGTAATAAATCTTCAAGCAATTAAACTATTCATTTTAATAAAGAAGTATTAAATGTTATAAACTTTTCTCTCACTTATTTTTTTCTAAATAAATCCTTTTAAACCACCCTTTAAAAACATTTAATGTAGAGATGTCTTAGTCATTGCTTAGTCAGACATGGAACAGAATCTTGAACCTCTCTCTTTTCCTTATTCTATACAATACACTTTCTATAAACTTCTCCTGGAGCTGGTCCATTATGTTGGTAATACAGAGTTCATTAAATGTCCATTTTTTGTTTATTCTTGCAGAGATCATTAAAAGATGATTCAGACGTATAAGATTTACTAAACTTCATCCTTTGCTTGGGAACCTAAAATGGCTTGAAAAGGACAGGCATTTAATATGAATAAATAAACGTTTCCCATTCCTTGTTACAGTAAGTAGTGATGGAGCTGTGACAAGCTTCATAGTGCATGCTTCTCAAAGCGAATCTATCATGGGTTTCAGCACAGAGTTACTAGGTTTCAATTTTTCATCTTAAATATTAAATGGGAACATTTTATATTAAATCTTGAAGTTCTGCTACCATGGCATTAAACCAACAATGTCTCGTTAACTTTTGCAACAAGAATAAAAGGAAGTGTGTCTAACATTGCAATTGTGTCATCTAACTTCTTCCTACTTTTATTATATATTTTGGGGCATACTGAACTGAGAGTCACATGATCAGAATTTTAAAAAAAAAGGCTTTACAATCAGCTTCTTGGCTACCTTAGAGTAATTTACATCTGAAAGACTCAAACTAGTTTTCAATTTACATATGCTTCAGAGTAAAGAAATCTCAGGGGTAATAGAGTTCAGAAGTAACAAAATAACGAGCTAAAATGAAAATATTAAATAGATGTCATTTCTTAAGGTCATGAACTAGATCAAAAAAGAGCAGGAAGGTCAACCTTAACTTCCTTTCTAACCATAAGTAGTTACACTCCATTGTAACTACTTGTGTGTTAGCTATGCCCACACATAAGGATGTCAGATCAGAAGGACAACTTTGGATCAAGAAGCCAGGGAAAAAAACTCCCAATACTGAAAATGCCTGAGTTTACTGTTACTATCATCTGACTTTCAGGAGTGATTAAATAGTCACCAAACAGAATGAAATTAAATATGAATTTAGAGCAGTAATAGTAATCATTTCAAATGAAAAATCGATCATTATCTCAGTAACTTGCCTGGTTAGGCATCAAATGAGGCATTTTACCAGGATTCAACTTTCTATAGGAACATAAAGGGCTATTTTATGAGTTGAAAGGACCAAATATCTAAATATATACACATGACATTAATTTTGTGAATTGTAAGTCACCCATAATAAGTGATACTTTTTTTCTAGTGTTATTAACTACCCATGTGTTGTACACCTGATCTTTCAAGTAATCCTTGGGTTTTTATTCAAAACAGATCTAGGATTTTGTTACTTTTGATACTTTCATCTTTCACTCTTTTACTCAATTTATTTAAATTACCAGCTTTCTTCTAATATCAGGGGAAACCTAAGGCTTCTCACATCTCATACATACTAGGCATTCAACCACTGAGCTACATCTTCAGACAAAAATGATCATTTTAAATTTTTTCAATATATCAACTAAAATTATATTTTAATATAATATATAATTCAAATATGTCATTCAATATATTAATTGAATTAAAATTTAATATGTTTAATGGTTTATATCCTGCTAATGCTGACAATGAACATGAGCTTTTCTTTCAAAGTAAGTCAACTCCTCATTGTGTTTAATGAACTGTGTTTCTATAAAATTCAAAGCTCTCTGCAAAAATAAGTGAAAAGGTTGGTGACTCATGTGTTTCTTCATCATTTGATGATGTTAGCACCATAATCATCTTGTGGATATTTTGGGGGAATTATTACACATGATCTAGTAATTTTAATACTTGTAAAAATTAAACTATTACTTAAGAGCAAGACATATTCTGAGAAAGGAAATAACAAAGTCCTTTAGATGATGGACAATGAGGGCTGTTGTTGTTTGTTTGTTTGTTTGTTTGGCTTGCTTTAAATTTGAGAAATATTTAATTATCTTGGCATACAATCTAACAGCTAGAAGACACATATCAATGTTATAAGTGAAGTAAGAGAAACATCAATGTTTTTGAAAGGGGGCACTTTTTCATCCCAGTCAAATGTTACAGGAGAATTTACCCAGAGACAGTAGTGATCAAATGTACTTAAATTCGAAAGAATGGAAGTCTTGATATTGGACACAAGGCCACTACAAATACCTGAAAAGAATGTTCAGAATGCCTTTGCAATCTATTGTCAGATGTATTAGCTTGGGAAAATTCAGGAGGGACACTGGTTTAATTGTTTCTCTTATTAAATCATCACTGGTTACAATGAATGTACTTAGCTTTACTTCCCTTAGAACTTTTGTTTTAGTTTCCTCTTTCATGAATATAAAAACATCACAATATCGCATCCTACTCTTCAAATATTTTTCTTGAATTCTAAATGACGGGTGATGTTTGGAGGGATTTTTAAAAATAATTGCACAATATGTAGCACATTTAATTCTGTATCAAGGTGGAATCCATGAAACAGCAGAGCATGTTAGAACCCCATGGATTAACAAATTAGTTGCAATTTGTTTCTTCTAAAGAATTACTTCCTGGCAACCAAGACAAACAACACACCACTTAATGAACTTGTAGCCAATCTTTGTTCAGTATAGTACAATTGTTCATTTCTATTTTAAATGTTTAACTCTGTGGCAGTGACCTTTCCCCCTTTCCTTTGAATAAAAAGCCTGACTGTAATTGCTTGTAAGTGGAAGGTGGTGTGTGTCACTATACTTAATTCATAATAAGGTGGATTATTTCTGAGTCATTGATTAAACATGATTTGTCCATCATAATTCAATACAGTGCTGAATTCTTCAGATTGTGTGAAAAGACCATGAGTTAGATAAGCAACGTATTCCCCCTGGAGACCATAGACAAGACCAATTGCTGAATGAAATATAAATTTAGTTCAATTCTTAATTATACATGATAATAAATCCTATGCATAATGTTTTGACCAAATGGCATGTAAAAGCTTTTCATATAAAAATAAAATGTTTATTGTTAGTGTTTTATTACACAGTTAAGTATAAAATAATTAACAACAAATGAGAGAAAAAAATTAAAATCTCACACATCCAGAATATCTTCCTGTATTTATACCAGATGTCTCACCTTTCACCAAATTGAACTTTGTAGCATACTTGTGTTGTAATCCAAAGTATGTATCAGAGAACTACAAATAAAAAAAAGTTACATATTTCTCAGTAAGATATGTCCCTTAACCACTTCTTTCCTGGAGAAGAGATTTGGACCCACATCCTCTGCTGTGTTCAAATATGGGAAGGATCTAAGAAAAGCTTTCCTTTCAATTTTTTTCTCTTCTTATAATGAAGACAGATTTTTTTCATACAATATATTCTGATTATGGTTCCATCTCCCCCATATTCTTGGAAAAAAGTTTGCCTACTTTCTTCCCCATTGAAAACTGCTCCCTTTTTGTCTGTCTTTAGGAAACAATAAGGAATAATAATAATAATAATAATAATAATAATAATAATAATAATAATCTACAATAACACCATAAAAGGCTAGAATAGGGAAAACTAACAAAGACAAAGAGCCAAGGAAAAAGCACAAGGTACACATACATACTAGAGACACACATGTTCATACGCACAAAAATCCACTAAAAACACAAAACTGGGATCCATAATATATAGGCAAAAGACCTATGCTTTTTGTTTTATAATGCCCTTTTTAAATCTTGAACTAATTTTGTAGTTAATGCTAGGTATGAGTCCTACCCATAAGAGTGGTCTGTATTCTGTTTAGGAAATTGTCTCTTGCACCAATGTGTTCAAAGCTATTTCCCACTTTCCCTTCTATTAGGTAGTGTATAGTATAATGGGTTTTATGTTGAGCGTTGGATCCATTGGACTGGAGTTTTGTGCAAGATGATGAATATGAATCTATTTGCATTCTTCTACATGCAGACAGCCAATGAGACCAAAACTACTTATTGAAGATGGTTTCTCTTTTCCATTGTATAGTTTGGACTTCTTTGTCAAAAATCAAGTGTCCATTGGTATGTGGATTTATTTATGGGTCTTCAATTCAATTCCACTGATATTGTCTGCCCTTATACCAGTACTCCCAGAGTTGCTGGGGACAAAACCATCAACCAAAGAGTACACATGGAGTTACCCATGGCTCCAGACACATAGGCAGCAGAGGATGGTCTTGTTAGACACCAAAGAGAGGAGAGTCCCTTGGTTCTGGAAAGACTTGATGCTGTAGTGTAGAGGAATACCAGGACAGGGAAGTGGGGGTGGGTTGATTGGGGAAAGGGAGATGGCTTTTGGGAGTTTTGGGGGAGTGGGAAACCAGGTAAGGGGACAACATTTGAAGTGTAAATAAACAATATACCTAATTTAAAAAATGGAGTGCATAGATAAACAGAAAATTCTCAACAAAGGAATCTCGAATGTTCAGGAAGCACTAAAGAAATGTTCAACATCCTCAGTCACCAGGAAACTGCAAATCGAAACGAACCTGAGATTCTACCTTATACAAATCAGAATGGCAATGATGAAAAACTCAAGTGACAGCATGTGCTGGAGAGGATGTGGAGCAAGAGAAACACTCCTCTGTGGCTTGTAAAAGTAAAAACTTAATGGAAAAAAAAGTAAAAATTTGTACAGCTACTCTGGAAATTAGTCTGGTAGTTTCTAAGAAAATTGGGAGTAGTTCTACCTGAAGACCAAGCTATGCCACTCCTGGGCATCTATCCAAAAGATGCTCAACCATACCACAAGGACACATGTTCTGTTATGTTCATAGCAGCTTTATTCATAATAAACAGAAACTGCAAACAATCCAGATATCCCTCAACTGAAGAATGAATACAGAATATGGTTCATTACACAATGGAATACTTTTCAATTATTAAATTCAGGGACATCATGAATTTTGCAGGCAAATGGATAGAACTAGAAACTATCATTCTGAATGAGGTAAACCCATCCCATAAGGATATGCATGATATGTACTCTCTTATAAGTGGATATTAGCCATAAAGTTCAGTATACCCACACTACAATCCACAGACCCAAAGGGCAAAATGGAAAGCTTAATTATAAATGCTTAAATCTCACTTAGAAGAGGGGATAGAATAGGAGGTAGAGGGAGGGAACTGAATTGCAGTGGGTATGGGGAGGTGAATATGGGCATTCGGGATCAGGTGTGGGAAGAAACAGCAGAGAAGTCCAGAATGTCAGGAGAGTGAACGGAAAGCAGGTGCTGCCAGGCATGGCAGTATGGGGAGGGACATTTCTAGGATGTGCCAGAAAACTGGGCTAAGAGACTCGAAGGAATCTCTGGGGGGGTGATTTTTCTGAGATTGTTAGCAGTGGGGATATGAAACCTGAAGTGCCTACTTTCTGTATCCAGACAGAAAGATTCCCCAGGGGAAAGATAAGTACCCCAACCCACTCAAAATCATTTGACCCAAAATTTGTCCTGTCTACAAGAAATGCAGAAACACAGATGGATCAGAGACTGAGAGAATAGCAAATCAATAATTGTCTCAACTTGAGACCAATCCAATGATCAAAGACCAGTCCCTGACACTATTAATGATACTCTATTAGGAGTCTAGCATAACTGTGTCTGCTCAGATACACTCAGCATAGGACTGAAACAGGTGCAGAGACCCACAGCCAAACATCAGACTGAGCTTGGGGAGTCTTATGGAAGAATTGAGGGATGGATTGGGGGACCTGGAGGGGATTGGAATCCCATAGGAAGATCAATGGAGTCAACTAACCTGGACCTTTAGAGGTTATAAGAGACTGAACCAGCAACCAAAGAATATGCACAGGCTGGACCTTTCCCCATGCGCATCTATAACAGATGTACAGCTCAGTCTTCATGTGGGTCCCTCAGCAACTGTAATGAGGGCTGTCCCTAGAATTTTTGCCTACCTTTTAATCTAGTCCCATTAACTCTACAGCCTTTTCTGGCCTTAGTAGGAGAGGATGCATCTAGCCCTGCAGAGTATTGATGTGTCAGAGTAGTGGGATAAAGAGGGGGACTCAACCCTCTCAGAGGAGTAGTGGAGGAGGTAAGAAGAGAGAGAACTATGCAGGGGTGGGGCTCCTGTGGAGCTTCAAACCCATTCAACTCCTTGGGACCTCTCTCTCTTGCTGCTCCATTGGGGACCCTATTCTCATTCTATTGGTTGGCTGTGAGCCATGGGTGTTTTGGTCCACTTTCCAATAAGGATCAAAGTATCCCCACTTTGGTCTTCCTTCATCTTGAGCTTCATGTGATTAGTAAGTTTTATCATGGGTATTACGAGCGTTTGGGCTAACATCCACTTTCAGCAATTGCATACCATGTGTGTTCTTTTGTGATCAGGTTACATCGCTCAGGATGATAGTTTCTACCTCCATCCATTTGCCTAAGAATTTCATGAATTCATTGTTTTTAATAGCTGAGTAGCACTCCATTGTGTTAATGTACCACATTTTCTGTATCCATTCCTCTGTTGAGGGACATCTGGGTTCTTTCCAGCTTCTGGCTATTTTAAATAAGGCTGCTATGGACATAAGTGGAGCATGTGTCCTTATTACATGTTAGAGCATCTTCTGGGTATATGCCCAGGAGTGGTATAGCTGGGTCCTCACGTATACCTATGTCCAATTTTCTGGGGAACCACCAAACTGATTTCCAGAGTGGTTTTACCAGCTTGCAATTCCACCAACAAAGGAGGAGTGTTACTCTTTCTCCACATCTTCTCCAGCATTTGCTGTCCCCTGAGTTTTTAATCCTGGCCATTCTGACTAGTGTGAGGTAGAATCTCAGAGTTATTTAGATTTGCATTTCCCTGATGATTAAGGATGTTGAACATTTCTTTAGGTGTTTCTAGCCATCCATAATTCCTCAGTTGAGAATTCTTTGTTTAGCTCTGTACCCCATTTTTAATAGGGTTATTTGACTCTCTGTAGTCTAACTTCTTGAGTTCTTTGCATATATTGGATATTAGCCCTCTATTGGATGTAGAATTGGTAAAGATATTTTCCCAATCTGTAGGTTGCCATTTTGTCCTATTGACAGTGTCCTTTGCTTTACAGAAGCTTTGCAGTTGTATGAGGTCCCATTTGTCAATTCTTGATCTTAGAGCATAAGTTATTGGTGTTCTATTCAGGAAATTTTCCCCTGTGCCCATGTGCTCCAGGTTCTTCCACACTTTCTCTTTTATTAGATTCAGAGTATCTGGTTTTATGTGGAGGTACTTTATCCACTTGGATTTGAGCTTTGTACAGGGAGATAGGAATGGATCAATTTGCATCCTTCTACATGTTGACTGCCAGTTGACCCAGCACTATTAGGAAAATTCTGTCCTTTTTCCACTGGATGGTTTTAGCTCCTTTGTCAAAGATCAAGTGACCATAGGTATGTGGGTTTACTTCTGGGTCTTCAATTCTATTCCATTGGTCTTCCTTCCTGTCTCTGTACCAACACCATACGGTTTTTAACGCTATTGCTCTGTAGTAGAGCTTGAGGTCAGGGATGGTAATTCCACCAGAAGTTCTTTAATTATTGAAAATAGTTTTTTGCTATCCTGGGTTTTTTGTTATTTCAGATAAATTTGGAAATTGCTCTTTCTAACTCTATGAAGAATTGAGTTGGAATTTTGATGGGAATTGCATTGAATCTGTAGATTGCTTTAGGTAAGATGGCTATTTTTACTATATTAATCCTGCTGATCCATGAGCATGTGAGATCTTTCCATCTTCAGTAGCCTTCCTATACTCAAGAGGTAAGGAGGCTGAGAAATAAATTAGGGAAATGACGCCCTTTACAATATCCACAAGTAATATAAAATACCTTGGTGTGACCCTAACCAAGCAAGTGAAACATCTGTATGAGAAGATCTTCAAGTCTCTGAAGAAAGAAATTAAAGAAGATATTTTAATATTTATATTTCTATTAATTAAGATTTATACTGAGTCTCTAATACTTTTTTACTTGTTTGAATTTTATTAAAAGTATATGATTAGCACCTTTATATCTAGCTCAACTACACTTTGTCTAATGTATTTATTATAATTACCACTCTAATCCATTAAGTCTACATTTGCCTTACATATGATTGTTCATATTTCTAATTTATGCATTCATTCTAAGTTTTTGTTTAGATCCTTTTATCAAATCAATAAGTTTAATTTAATTGGAAAATTATATTACATTTCTATTTTAATTGTAATTAGTATAAAGCATTTTGGCTTGTATCAGCAGTCATCATTTTTAATTGAGAGGCATTATTAGAATACAAGATGTCTGGGTTCAAAGTCAAGCTACAGGAATTGCTAACATAGTACCTTATAGTCTTTAACACAAAGTTTTTATTGAAAATATTTTTACATTTCCTATGTGGGTTCGTGTCTCTGATTTATTTATTTTTTATTTTTTATTGAATATAGTCTTCATTTGCATTACCAATGGTAAAACCTTCCCCGATTTTCCCCCTCCCCAAAGACCCCCAACACTTCTTCCTACCCCCTTCCTTCCACCCAACACACTCACACCTCCTCCCTGTCGATTTCCCTTTGTTGGGGCATCTATTGAGCCTTCACCTGACCAAGGACCACTCCTCCCACTTATGCCCAACAAGGCATTCCTCTGCCACATTTTTGGCTGGAACCATGTGTACCCCTTGGTTGATGGTTTAATCCCTGGGAGTCCTGGGGCATCTGGGTAGCCAAAAGCATTTTTCTTCCCATGGGGCTGTAAACCCTTCAGCTCCTCTGGACCACCCTACAGCTCCTCCTTTGGGGAACCCACACCCAGTCCAATGGTTGGCTGCTAGCATCTGCCTCTGTAATTGTAAGGCTCTTGCAGGGCCCCTCCGGAGACAACCATGGCATGCTCCTTTTGGTATCCACTTCTTGTTGTCCATAGTAGTATCAGGGTTTGCCAGGTAGGGCAGTCTCTGGGTGGCCTTTACCTCAGTCTCTGCTCCATACATTGTCTCCCTTATTGCTCCTGTGTGTATTTTGTTTGCTTTCTCAGAGGAACCAAAGCACCCTCACTTAAGTCCCCCTTCTTGAGCTTCTTGTGCCCGGTGAATTGTAACTAGTTTATTTTGAGCTTTTGGGCTAACATTCACATATTAGTGAGTGGATACCATGTGCGTTCTTTTGTGATTGGGTTACCTCCCTCAGGATGACACTTTCTAGTTCCAACATTTGCCTAAGAATTTCATGAATTCATTGTTTTTAATAGCTGAATAGTACTCCATTGGGTATATATACCACAGTTTCTGTATCCATTCCTCTGTTGAAGGACATCTGGGTTCTTTCCAGCTTCTGGCTATTACAAATAAGGCCCCTATAAACATAGTGGAGCATGTGTCCTTATTACATCTTGGAGCATCTTCTGGGTATATACCCAGGAGTGGTATAGCTGGGTCCTCAGGTAGTACTGTGTCTAATTTTCTGAAGAACAGCCAGACTGATTTCCAGAGTGGTTTTACCAGCTTGCAATTCCACCAAAAATGGAGAAGCATTCCTTTTCCCCAACATCCTCTCCAGCATGTGCTGTCCCCTGAGTTTTTCATCTTAGCCATTCTGGCCAGTGTGAGATGGAATCTCAGTGTTGTTTTGATTTGCATTTCCCTGATAACTAAAGATGCTGAACATTTCTTTAGGTGCTCTAGAGCCATTCTATGTTTCCTCAGTTGAGAATTCCCTGTTTAGCTCTATAGCCTACTCTTTAATAGGGTTATTTGACTCTCTGGAGACTAACTTCATGAGTTCTTTGTATATTGGATATTAACCCTCTATCAAATGTAGGGTTAGTAAAGATCTTTTCCCAATTTATTGGTTGTCGTTTTGTCCTGTTGTCCATGTCATTTGCTATACAGAAGTTTTGCAGTTTTATGAGGTCCCATTTGTCAATTTTTGTTCTTAAAGCATAAGCCATTGGTGTTCTGTTCAGGAACTTTTCCCCTGTGCCCATGTGTTCAAGATTCATCCCCACTTTCTCCTATATAAACTTCAGTGTGTCTGGTTTTATGTGTAGATCCTTGATCCACTTGGACTTGAGCTTTGTACAAGGAGATAAGAATGAGTCAATTTGCATTTTTCTACATGCAGACCTCCAGTTGGCCCAGCACCATTTGTTAAAAATGCTGTCTTTTTTCCACTAGATATTTTTAGCTCCTTTGTCAAGTATCAAGTGACCATACCTGTTGGTTGTTTTCTGGGTCTTCAATTCTATTCCATTGATCTTCCTGCCTGTCTACATACCAGTACCAAACAGTTTTTATCACTATTGCTCTGTAGGTAGCTTTAGGTAAGGGATGGTGATTCCATCCAAGAAGATCTTTTATTGTGGAGAATAGTTTTGGCTATCCTGGGTTTTTTGTTATTTCAGATGAATTTGAGAATTGCTCTTTCTAGATATATGAAGAATTGATTTAGGATATTAATGGGGTTTGTATTGAATCTGTAGATTGCTTTCAGCAAGATGGCCATTTTTACCATATTGATCCTGCCAATCCATGACCATGGGAGATCTTTCCATCTTCTGAGACCTTATTCAATTTCTTTCTTCAGAGGCTTGAAGTTCTTGTCATACAGATCTTTCACTTGCTTCATTAGGGTCACACCTAGGTATGAAATATTATTTGGACTATTGCAAAGGGTATCATTTCCCTAATTTCTTTCTAATCTTGTTTATCCTTTGAGTACAGGAAGGCTACTGATTTGCATGAGTTAATTTTATATCCAGCCACTTTGCTAAAGTTGTTTATCAGCTTTAGGAGTTCTCTGGTGGAAGATTTGGGGTTGTTTAAGTATACTATCATAATCTGCAAATAGCAATATTTTGACTTCTTCCTTTCCAATTTGTATAAGTTTGACCTCCTTTTGTTGCCTGATTGCTCTGGCTAGGACTTCAAGAACTACATTAAATAGATAGGGAGAAAGTGGGCAGCCTTGTCTGGTCCCTGATTTTAGTGGGATTGCTTCAAGTTTCTCTCTGTTTAACTTGATGCTGGCTATCAGTTTGCAGTATATTGCTTTCACTATGTTTAGGTATGGGCCTTGGATTCCCAATTTCTCCAAGACTTGTATCATGAAGGGATGCTGAATTTTGTCAAAAAGTCTTTTCAGCATCTAATGAAATGATCATGAGGTTTTTTTTTTTCTTTAGTTTGTTTATGTAGTGGATTACATTGACAGATTTCCGTATATTGAACCATCCCTGCATCCTTAGGATGAAGCCTACCTGGTTGTGGTGAATTATAGTTTTGATGCATTCTTAGATTCAGTTGGCCAGGATTTTGTTCAGTAATTTTGCATCAATGTTCATGAGGGAGATTGGTCCGAAGTTCTCCTTCCTTGTTTGGGCTTTGTTTGGTTTAGGTATAAGCGTTATTGTGGCTTCATAGAATGAGTTGGGTAGTGTTCCTTGAGTTTCTATTTTGTGGAATAGTTTGAATGATTTACTTTAACTATTAACTCTTCTTTGAAGATTTGATAGAATTCCCTGCTAAACGCATCTGGTAATGGGCTTTTTTTTTTTTTTTTTTTTTGATGGGAGACCATTAATAACTGCTTCTATTGCCTCAGGGTTTATGGAATTATTTAGATGGTTTATCTGATCCTGTTTTAATGTTGGTGCCTGGTATGTAAAGCCTCAATGAATCAGTGTAGGGGAATACCAGAACAGGGAAGTAGGAAGGGGTGGGTCGGGGAACAGGGGGAGGGAAAAGAGCATATGGGACCTTTGGGGGCCAGGGAACAAGGAAAAGAGAAATGAAATGTAAATAAAGAATATGTCCAATAAAAAAAAAGAAAGTTGTCCATTTCATCCAGATTTTCAGCTTTGTTGAGTATAAACTCTTTTAGTAGGTTCTGATGATGTTTTTAATTTCCACAATTTCTGTTGCTATGTCTCCCTTTTCATTTCTGATTTTATTAATTTGGATACTATCTCTGTGCCCTCTGGTTAGTCTGGCTAAGGGTTTATCTCTCTTGATTTTTTTCAAAGAACTAGCTCCTTGTTTTGTTGATTCTTTGTATAGCTCTTTTTTTTTTTTTTTTTCTGTTTGGTTGATTTCGGCCTTGAGTTTGATTATTTCCTGCAGTCTACTCCTCTTGGGTATGTTTACCTCTTTTTGTTCTAGAGCTTTCAAGTGCACTGTCAAAGCTGTTAGTGTAAGGTCTCTCCATTTTCTTTTTGGAGGCACTCAGAGCTATGAGTTTTCCTCTTAGCACTGCTTTCATTGTGTTCCATACATTTTGGTATGATGTGTCTTCATTTTCATTAAATACTAAAAAGCCTTTAATTTCTTTCTTTATTTCTTCCTTTACCAAGCTTTTGTTGAGAATAGTGTTGTTCAAAGTCCACATGTATGCGTGTTTTCTATTGTTTTAGTTTGAGCTTAAGACCAGCTTTAGGCTGTGGTGATCTGATAATAGATACATGATAAAAACATGCAATGGCATTTTTTTAAATAAGGAAAAATAAAATCATTAAATTTTAGGAAAACAGATGGCAGTATAAAGCATTTTATTAAGTGTTTCAGATTGACAAATTTTTAAAAATCCTTTTATGTTTCATATGGGTGTAGTAGTTTATAAGGTTTATATTCATTTATGCAAATGGGAGGAAATGAGCATAGGTTATTAAACTAGAAAGGAGTCCATAGGCTAGGAAAAGAGGCACCAATTAAAGAGAGAAGGTAGTAAGACATGAGGAATGTGAAAATGGGAGAAAAATAAAATCTTATTTGAAAATTATAGAATGGAACCTAATACTGTGCATGCTAGCAAACAAACAAAACAAAACAAAACAAAAACCTACAACATCCAAAAAAAAATCTTCAAACAAATAGAAATAAAGGCTATGAAGTATAATCAGGAAATTTTTTTGCTAAAACTACAAAATAAGTACTCATGGAAAATTATCATGTCTTGTTTCATTAGTAGCATTAGGAAGTATAAATGCATACTTCAGAGTACTCATATTTGTTTGATTTTAAATGTTGTGTAGATTTCAGAGGCCAAGACTCCATTCCATCCAGCACCTTGAATCACCACAAAGTATCTCTTAGCAACCAGGCCTGATGATATTCTCAAGAAACAACACATGTTCTGTTCTCTGATCTGTGATTCATTACTAAAACAATGTAGTACTAATTAAAGCCTTTTCCTGAGATTTAAATAAAATAAGAATATATAATGACTACAATTTTTCTTAGGGAGAGTAACACACTCTTAGCCTATTGTGTATAAATTTGAGTAGATATGATAATCTGAATTTTACACCAACATCTGGTACATAAAAGAGTGAAAATTTGTAGAATTGCCTTATTCCATTGGCGAAATACAAAAAGAAAATGATTCAGTCATGTTTTGGAGAATGCTTTATGAGAAATTTAGAAATTTAAAACAAAACTTTCTTCCTAAATACTTTCCTAATGGAGAAAAAAACTGGGAGAATCATAATACAAGAAAGCAATTTTCTAGGAGCACAAAACTCACATGTTAGATAAATCAATAAGATTGTATTGAAGCACTCTTTTTTAATTCAGTGTGAAAACTCATTATGAGAAAGTAAAGCTAATATTTGGAAGACAATAACAGTTCAGTTTTGTAATAAAAAAACATCATGTTCATCAATCACATTCTCTGCATCTTTTAAAAAAATAATTTATGAGAAAATAAATGAAGCCTCAGATTTCTCGTTCCTTCCATTTGAAAATTTCAAGCAGGCACTCATCACATAAGCCTATATTTATTTTCCTTCCAGTATCCATTAAAATATGCATGGAGCTGGAGACTACAATGGAATCTAAGGTCTAGGCTTCTACAGTAGGCTTTTGACTTAGTGCCAGCTGTGCACTCTGCCTTTGCTAAGTGCAGCTACTCTTGGAATTAAATTATTCCCACAGTAATTTAACAGCATGAGCATTTAGAAAAGTGTTCAGTGAAATAACTGTTATTATGTATATCTATAGGAACGAAGAATCAAGAGAGAACAAGGTTTTACTGAGCTTTGGGATATTGATTAAGATTCAGAAGAATCATGAAGGAAACAGTGATTAATACCACCCCCACCCCCAATACAAAACAGTTTGGTTTCCTCTGTGACTTCCCTCTAAGTAATGCCAAACATACTTCCGTCAGTGGAATTCTGCTCATTTATGGAAATGGTTTTTACAATAAACCCAACTGTGGGGGATTATCAAGGGAAGAGTATTCTTCCCTTAATTTTAGTCCACAATGAAATGCAAAACGGATTCTTTTCTATTCATACCCATCTCTTTCCATCTTTAAATAAGTGTTTATGCAGCTTAAACAAGACCTGAACAAGAACAGGAACAATAGATATGCTAACATGGAAGGGGTAAATACCATAGGTCCCAACCATTGAAAAACAGCTATAGGCAACTGAGGAATACCCAGAGAAAGTCAAATAACCTTCCCCAGGGAAGACTGTTCCTCTTATTTTGATATCCAATAAAAAGTGGTGACCTCTGTAATCATACACACAAGTAACAATGAGCAGATTTTTACCTATGTATTTGGGAGTGCCTGTTTATACGCATGCATGTGCGGAGTACCTGGTTATATGTATGCATGTGCATGCGTGCATGTGTGCGTGTGCATGTGCGTGTGCATGTGCGTGTGTGTGTGTGTGTGTGTGTGTGTGTGTTGTAACAACTAAGAAGAACATCCCACAAGAGTCCGTGAACATGAGAAAGAGCAAGAGTATGTAGTGTGTTGCTATTCAGGGGAAAGGTTGGAAGGAAGAAAAAGAAAGGCGAAAATTATATAATCTAATTTTAATTTAAAATGTTTTTTTGAAGACTATGAACATTTTTTTAATTGGATATATTTTTTTCTTTTTTTATTATTGGATATATTCTTTATTTATTAAAAAAGAAATCACACAATAAACCTTGTTCACAAAATGGAATTCTATTTTCAAATTTATGTTCTTGATTCTAGGTAAAACAGTCGTTGCTGTCCCACTATTCAATTTAGTTATTTGGCATGACATTTTGGGGGGATCGTTTTTATTCAGTTTTGCTGATGATTTTTTTATTATTAATTAATTATTTATTTATATCCCAAATGTTGCACCCCTCCCAGTCCCCATCGCAGAGTTCTTACCACCCCACCCCGTGTTCCCATCCCTTCCCCTCTAAGCATCTCCCTTCCCTAGGGCATCAAGGCTCTAGAGGACTGTGCACATCCTCTCCCCCTGAGGCCAGACAAAGCAGTCCTCTGCTACAAATGTGCTGGTGATGGGGAGGTATGCAGACCAACCCACATGTGATCTTTGCTTGGTGGCTTTGGGAGACTCTAAAGCTCCCAGGGAACCAGGTTAGCTGACACTGTTGCTCTTCCTATGGGGTTGCTATCTCCTTTCAGCTCTTTCAACGCCTCCTTCCCCTAACCCCCCGACCTCAGTCCAATGATTGGCTGTAAGTATCTGTATCTGTCTCAGTCAGCTGCTGGTAGAGCCTCTCAGAGGACAACCACGCTAGGCTCCTGTCTGCAAGCACAACATTACAATAGTAATAGTGTTGGGGTTTGGTGCTGCATATAGGATAGATCCCAAATTGGGCTGGTCGTTGTTTAGCCGTTTGTTCAGTCTCTGCTCCATTTTGCCCCTGCATTTCTTTTAGACAAGAACAATGATGGGTTGGTGTCCCCATGATCTTCATTGGGGACTTTGTCTAACTACCAGAGGTAGTCTCTTCAGATTGCATACCCCTACTGTTAGGCATTTGGACTGAGGTCACTACATTGAGTCCTGGAAGCCTACCCAATACCAGGCCTCTATGATTTGCTAGAGGTTCCCATCGCCCCCAATTCCCAGCAGCTGCATATTTCCATCATTATTCTGGCCCCTTAGGCTTCTCTCCTATCTTCCCCTATACATGATTCTGCCCCTCTTTTCTTTCCTCYTCTCCTCTCCTACCCAGGTCTCTCTTTCTCTACCCTGTGAATATTTTTCCCCTTCTAGGCAGGATTGGAGCATTGTTTCTTGGCCATCCTTTCTTAACTTTTTATGGGGTATATCATTGTTGTACTTTTTGGCTAATATCCATTTATCAGTGAGAACATAATATTCATATCCTTTTGGGTCTGGGTCACCTCACTTAGGATGACATTTTTAGTTCTGTCCATTTGTCTGCAAAGTTCATGATGTCTTTATTTTTAATAGCTGAATAGTATTCCACTGCATAACGAACCCCATTTTCTGTATCCATTCTTCAGTTGAAGGACATGTGGGGATGTTTCACTCCCTGGCTATTACAAATAAGGCTGATGTGAATATAGTGGAGCATGTGTCCTCCTGATATTGGGAAATATCTATTGGTCATATACCCAGGAGCACTATAGCTGGTTCTTCAGATAGAAATATTTTCAATTTTCTGAAGAACTTCCAGATTGATTTCCAGAGTGGTTGTACCAGTTTGCACTCCCACTAGCAGTGGAGGAGTGTTCCCTTTTCTCCACATCCTTGCCAGCATGTTGCTTGAGTTTTTGATCTTAGCTGTTAACTGTGTAAGATCAGGGTCATTTTGATTTTCATTTCCCTAATGACCAAGGATGTTGAATATTTCTTTTAGGACTTCTAGAACATTCAAGATTCCTCTATTGAGAATTCTCTGTTTAACTCTGTACCTCATTTTAATTGGGTTATTTGGATTTTTGTTGGTGATGGTGGTGTTTTTTTTGTTGTTGTTGTTGGTTTTTTTTTTTTTTTTGTCTAACTTCTTGAGTTCTTTATATGTTTTGGATATTAGGTCCTCTATCAGATGTAGGGTTGGTGAAGATCTTTTCCCAATCTGTTGATTGCCATTTTATCCTGTTGACAGTGTTGTTTCCCTTTCAGAAGCTTTTCAGTTTCGTGAAATCCCATTTATCAATATGTGATCTTAGATCCTGAGCCATTCATGTTATGTTCATGAAATTTACACCATCTATCAATGTGTTTGAAGCTATTTTTCACTTTCTCTTCTATCAGATTCAGTGTATCTTATTTTATGTGGTGGTCCATGATCCACTTGTATTTGAGCTTTGTGCACAGTGATAAACATGGAACAATTTTCATTCTTCTCATGCCAATTGCCAATTAGACCAGAACCATTTGTTGAAGATGCTTTCTTTTTTCCATTGTATGGTTTGGACTTCTTTGTTAAAAATCAAATGTCTATAGGCTCAAGGGTCTATCTCTGATTCTATTCCACTGAACAACCTGTATGTCTCTGAACTGATACCATGTGGGTTTTATCTCTGTACTACATCTTGAGGACAGGGATAGTGATTTCTCCAGAAGTTCCTTAATTGCTTGGAATTGTTTTGGCTATTCTAGTTTTTGTTGTTGTATTTTTCTTTCATATGAAGTTGAAAATTGTTCTTTCCATGTCTGTGAAGAATTGTATTAGGATATTGATGGAAATTGCATTGAACTTGTAGGTTGCTTTTGGTAAAATGGCCATTTTCACTATATTAATCCTACCTATCCATGAGCATGGGTGGTCTTTCAATTTTCTTATATCTTCTTCAATTTCCTTCTTCAGGGACTTGAAGTTCTTGTCATACAAATCTTCCACTTGCTTGGTTAGAGTTACGAAAAGATATTTTATATTATTTGTGGCTATTTTGAAAGATGTTTCCCTAATTTCTCAGTCTATTTATAATTTGTATAAAGAAAGGCTACTGATTTCTTTGAGTCAATTTTATACCCAGTCATTTTGCTGTTTAAGAAATACTTGTAAATTCTCAATACCTGATCTGAGTCATTTGTTACAATGGACTTTAATAAGGACCTTGTATACAGTGAATTAAACTGAAAAAAACTCAAAAAAAACCTCTACATTTTTCTTTCACAAATATATTTCTGAGGTGATATGCATACAAATAAATAGGTAGGTCAATGAATGATTTTACAATATTGATTTCTCATTAAAATTATATTTCTGCATTTTTATTTGTACTTTCTGTCCTTTCTACACTTAATTTTCATATGCCAAGATTCCTGGATTTTAAGCAATTGTCAGTAATGCCCTCATTTCTTTTATGCCCTATCTCAAATTGCTCACATATACATGTGAATTTAAATAATCAAGCTTACTCAGATAGATAGGCAGATAGATAGATATATAGATAGATAGATAGATACCTACAAACATATATATATATATATATGTATATACACACACACATACACATAGGAATTGATATGTATTTTGTCAAATTTTAGTGTTGTTAGAAACCATGAAGAACCTATTAAAATACTAATTTACATATCTTATTCCTTAGTATTCATGTTTAGTAGATACGAGCTATAGAAAGGAATCATCTCTATCATTAGTGCCCTTGATCATGATGCTTCTACACTGAATTTCATTGTGATCTGTGGCTGTGTTCAGTTCTGGTTCACCATAGCTTATCATAGAAACTATCCGCTTTCTTTGCCTATCATTGTAGCTTTCACTCCAGGTGAATTATTCTAATTCTATCTATCTATCTATCTATCTATCTATCTATCTATCTATCTATCTATCATCTATCTATTGATCTATAATCTATCCATATTTCTGTTCCTTCAATGTATTTTATATAATATATTGCATAAAGATATGTAATATACTGTAAATATAATATAACATAAATGTAAGTATTTCTTCAAAGTACTATAAAATCCACCTATCTTTATTAGGAAATGTCCATTTGATTCAGTAGTTGAAGTTATATCTGTCAGTACTTCTTGATTACATAAGATATATTGGTTATTAATCCTAATAGATAAATATAATAATTACCAAGACCAAAATTTTATAATTAAATAGATGTTTTAATTGGGATATAAAATTACAAGTTTATATGATATTTAGGAGCTTCATGGTACAGCTAACTCTGGCAGCATGCTATAAAGTATTTGAATGTGTTTGACTACTTACAAAGAACAGTCTGTAAATAAAGTGTTCAGAACACAATATTTAAGTAAATATTTTCAGAAATAGAAGACAGAAACTGTACTGGAGGCTAAGCCACTGAACAGGCCTTAAAGTGGACTTAAGGATAGTATTGCTGGGAGATCAAGGAGCTAGTATGAGTAGCTACTGTACAGAGTATGGGAGGAAAGACCTCCTAAAACTGTTCTTGGATGCAGCACTTAAACTTGCCTATAGTCTTATTATCCTGAATAAACATTTCATAGCAGATATCAAAATCTCCTTATGCCCAGTGGCTCCATGACCTCCCATACTTAAGTTTCCTGTAGTTCTCCTATACTATTATCTACTGTTTTCACTATCTGGTTTAATAATCGTGTCTCCAGACTTGAAACACTATCATGAACAAACCTTCTCTTTAATCCAAGATGAGTTCTTATTTTGTTCTCTCAAAATACCATGACATCAATTCTTGAACAAAAAATCCATATAGACGTGCACATACACATTTGGAAGCGTGTGCTTTCACAATAACACAGTAACTTTGTATTTTCTCTCCAGCTCTAAAATTAAGACATGAAAAAATGAAGAGTTCTTTTAATAGCTTTCGGTATCCTGTAGCAACCAAATGCCTTAGAGTAAGTCAGTTGCTAAATGCATTTATGCATGGTTTTCTGTAGGATTGATAGCTCAGCAAAGTGAGGGATTTAGTCTTCCATTTGACAAACAATATTGAATTCTTCCTAAATATTGAACTGAGCATGGAGGGAAAAGCTGCCAATTTCTAGAGACAAAAAGGATCATAATCTAATGTAGAAAGTGTAATGTGAAATAAATGAAGACCTTGTTACCAATATTCAAAGAGACTTGAATTTTACTCTGGATCCTGTAAGAAATACATTTAACAGATTTAATCCTGTCCTAAAATAGGATTAAATGTGAGATGATTTTCATAGAGGAAATGCATCTGAAATATAATGAAGAATAATTAGAAAGACTTGAGAAATAGCTAAATTATGATACCAGTATGATGGAGTAAAGAGAAATGAAATGTAGATGAGCTTGTCCTAGCCTGCTATGTGCTCTAAAGATGACCCAGGAAAACACAAAAAGTCTCTGGGGAAAACCAGAACTGCTAAGACTTGACTTAGACTTGACTGAGAGTCGGTCTGTCCTAGACTCACCACACGTAGTCACTGACTAGACATACACAACAAGAGCTGTAACCTTGGCACAAACGTTGTCATGCAGACCAGAGCACAGCACTTGGGTCAGCCATTCTCCCTGTAAGTAGGAAGAATGCACAAATGCATGGCATGTTGTGGAAACATGCTTATCCAGCACGTGACTCAGAATGAATCAAGAGAGGACTCTACACAGCAAACTACACTTAAGTTGAGTCATGTATTTCAATAGTCATTTCCATTAAGCGAGGAAGGAAAAAGCCCATGGTGAAGTTTTAATCCTTAGGTACAAGGGAGATTGAGAAAATCACATAGCACAGACAGATATGGTAAGGAGTGAGTATAAAGATGTGGCACATGAAACTCTTAAAGAATTCCCCTCCATGTAGAGGCATGTGTTTATAATAGGGAACTGCCATGGAAGAAATTAGTCCAGGGAATCTGCATCCCAGCCTGATATTGATAATATGTCTATGTCTATGTCTATGTCTATGTCTATGTCTATGTCTATGTCTATGTCTATGTCTATGTCTATGTCTATGT
>BDUI01000002.1:1764638-1775120 GCA_002335545.1 Apodemus speciosus | reverse complement strand
AGGGAAGGGGAGGGAAGGGGAGGGGAGGGGAGGAGGAAAGAATAAATACTCTGACATGGTGTCATTCATCATTCATTCCCTGTGGGCCATCTATTGCTGGGCATGTAACCTACCTTTAAGAATAATTTGTTTCTCAGTGAGGCCTCATTTGAGAAAACTTTTCACTTGAAAGTGGTTATCAGCTGAGGACTGATAGTCTCTAGGTTAGGGGTGGTGCCTGTTTCCACTTCTCCTTTTAGATCTAGAACCCCACATTGCAGAGACCCATGCAGACCCTATAGTTGCTTCTTTAGTTTCTGTGAGTTCATTTGAGCTTTGAGCATGTTGATTTAGAGGGCCTTGGTTTTTTTTCTTTTTTCTTTTCTTTTTCTTTCTGGTGTTCTCCATACCTTCTGGTTCTTGTGCTCTTTCCACTTCGTCTTCCACAGAGTTACATGAGTCCTCAAAAAAAAGGGGTGGGGGGTGATTTGGTTGAAACATTCTGCATAGGGCTGAGTGCTCTGATATCTCTCACTCTTTACATATTGATGTGTATTTATTTGCTGCAGGAGGAAGTTTCTCTGATAATGCATGGGCAAGGCATCAATGATCTATGAGTATAAAAGAATATCATTAGGGATCATTGTTCCTATACTAGAACAATAGTATTTGGTTTTCCCCAATATCTTTAGGCCATCTAGTCTCAGGTTATTAGTCTTCCAAGCAGCACTGGTATGGATACCATTTCTTGGAGTGGGCTTTAAATCAAATCAGAGATTGGCTGGTTATTCCCACAAGCTTTGTGCCACATTGCTCTAGAATACTCAGCAGGTACAAGACCATTACAGACTGCAAAGTTAGTGTGGTTGGTGTTTAAATTTCTCCTTGGTAGCAGGCAGGGTACCTTCTGGTACCAAGAACACTAATCGGTAAGAGCAAAGGCTCTAGGTAGGCATCATCTCAATATCTCTATGTTCTATCAGCTCTGTAGGCATTGTCTTCAGTAATAGGACTGTGCTATCAGGTCAAAGAGAACAACATGCAGCCTTGGCAACACCCTGGACTTGGGAACCACTCCTGGCAGCAACTCAATTAGGTGTAACCCATTCCTAGTACTGGAAGCTTTATTTGGATGAGAGATGTCCAGTTAAGCCTGTTTCCATCTTATTTGGGGCTTTCATTAAGTTCACATTTATGTATGTACATGTTTTAGAAGCTTCTGCTGTATTAGGTTTTCCTACTGCCACTCAAATGACCCATGATTTTAACCGTCTGTCACCATAGTCCTTCCCTCGACCCCACCTACTCCTCATTTCATCTTCCCATTAATTCCCCCACCCATAAACATTTATTCTCTCTCTCTCTCTCTCTCTCTCTCTCTCTCTCTCTCTCTCTCTCTCTCTCTCTCTCTCTCATATATTTTAAATTTGACTCTTGCTTTTCCAGTGTGTTGGGGTGTTGGGGTGTCCGGAACTTGCTGTGATGGGAGAACTGGGTTCTGATGTTGCCATGTGGCCTTAATTTCTGTTGGTAGGGTTCTTGTGCTTGCCTTTGGCCTTCTGGTTATCTCTGGTGCCTGTTGGTATTGTCGTCTCTGGGTGGTGTTTGTTCCTCCTGTGGGCCTGTAAGCCTGTGTCCTTACTCCGCTGAGCTCAGAAGTGAAAGCACTTCTGGGAGATCACTCTCTCCTGGTGGGCTATGCACAGAAGGCTGTTGAGTTTTCTGGCTCCCTGGTGCAAATGGAGGTGGAATACTTCTGTCCCAGCTGTTCCAATCATCTCATGCCCTGTGTGCTCCTAGCTGTTCCCCTCCAGAGAGAAGGTGAAGATCTCACCTCTGCACTCAGAAGTGAAAGCACTGCTGGGAGATCACTCTCACCTGGTGAGCTGTGTACAGAAGGCTGTGGAGTCTCCTGGCTCCCTAGTGCCAAATCTACCTGTGAATTTCATAATTTCATTTTTTAATAGCTGAGTAATATTTCATTGTATAAATGTATTACTTTGTCTTTATCCATGTGGTAAGGGACATATAGGTTTATTTTTTCTAATTCCTATCTATTGTGAATAGATTAGCAATGAACATGATTAAAAAATTATCTCCAGGTTAAGATGAAGAGTCTGTTTGGTATTTGCTCAAGAGTGATAGAGCTGGATCTTAAGAAATCCAATTCTCATCTCCCTGAGGAACCACAACACTGATATCCACAGTGCCTTTCACCAGCAATCAATAATACAATATCGTAGTCCTAAAATGTGGATTAATATTTTAAAATGTCCATGTAGAAAATATGAATACCAATGCTAACTAAGGTGTAGTGGCTATTCCTCGTTGTCAACTTGACTATATCTGGAATGAATTACAATACAGTACTAGAAGGCTTATCTGGGATCCTGATCTTGAGGCTGGGGGATACAAGCTTCTGACCTGAATCTTGGCATGGGGTTCTTGAGGCATAGTGGCTATGAACTGGAGATCTCAGAGTTCAAGGTCATCTGGGACAAAGCAAGTCCCAGATCCAGGCTTGGTGGTACACACCTTTAATCTGGGCCACTCCTTCTGCTAGAGACCTGCATAAGGACAATGGAAAAAGGAAGATTCTTTCTTCTTCACCTGCTTGCCATGTGGGACTGAGCAACTGCTAGATCCTTAGACTTTCATTCATAGCTGCTGCTGACCACTGTTGGGGAGTTGGACTACAGATTGTAAGACATCAACAAATGTCCTTACTATATAGAGATTATCCATAAGTTCTGTGACTCTAGAGATCGCTGACAAATACATAAGGGTCATGAGTAAATAACTGGGAAACAAGGCCTTGAAGATTGCAAACACTGCCCTTAAAATCTTTTTGAAACTATATACCAGTTGAAAATTATGATGCAATTAAACATTTGGAAATCAAGAGTATAAGGAATAAGAAAGACTTCTGAATCCCAGAAGCTCATTTCTAAACTCTAATAATTCTAATAATTAAATAATTTTATTTAGCAATGGCTAAATAAAATGCTTCTTAATCTGATAAATAAATGAAATATACACATTGCACAATGATAGGCATGCAAAAAATGCCTCAGAAGGACAAAACTTGAGAAGACAGAGAATTTGTTAATAGTTTTTTGTCTAATAAGAGAATTTTAAAGTATTGTTTCATCTCTGTATTGGAACACAAGAAATAAAAGTTTAAAAAATATGATTTAGCCAGCACGTGGGAGGCAGAGGCAGGTGGATTTCTGCATTCGAGGCCAGCATGGTGTACAAAGTGAGTTCCAGGACAGAGAGGGCTATACAGAGAAACCCTGTCTCAAAAAACAAATCATAGATATGATTTAGAGGTGTGGAATGTTCTTAGAAGGGACTGTCTATACATTGTGTGCCTGGCAAGGTAGTGAACATAGAAAATAAAGAACAAGAAAAACAATTGAAATAAGTGAATTTTTCATAGTAGTCTATTGTTTAAATTCATATACTTTATACTTAAAACATTCAGATAACTGAGCTGAGTCAGAATCCTCTTCACCTGCCTTCTGAGACAAGCTCTCAAATTCAATTTACATCTCATGAGTAGTAGCCACCCCTGTAGGTAAAGGTGAAGCCAGGTTTGAGCAAAGGCCTGGGAAGGGATCTCACCTGGGGTGGTGATGTGTGTGACTGCCAGAGGCATTATGGGATTCAAGGTCAACAGCAGATTCCTTCACTCAAGCTCAGTTCTTGCCTGGAATTGTACTTGACGATCAAAGAGAGGGTGAGCATGCCTTGGACAATAGGTCAGATGGTTTTAGACTTGGGAAGTCCTGTCTCTCCAAGGCCCGTTTGAATAGTTAGAATAATATTACACCCAACTTCCAGTTTCATGGGTGAATGCACCTGTCATAAGACTCTCAAAATATAGCCCTCATTTGACCATACTGACTGGCACAGGAATCCGCAAATGTCTCTTTTCTTCAAGAGAAATATTCTCAGTTTGTTTTCGGTTATGTAGAAGCTACTGATACAGAGAAAAGCTCGCTTTAATCCCAGACAGCTGTAAATCCAGATGCTTCGGCAGCCATGAGGCAGAGGCAGACCTTTTAAAGGGAGCAAACATGTAGTTCGCTTTGAACTATAGAGAAACTGAGCTCAGATCATGTTATTGAAACCTTAACTACGACAATGTATTTTATTGGAATTTTTTGAGAAAATAAATATTATATTTTCTGCTTTGAGGTGGAGTGGTTTTTACTCATAATCATGAGAATAAATGAATCAAGATAGATGAAGAACTTGAATCCAAGAATAAGCATAAAACTAAAAAAGGGGGCGGGTGCTCAAAGGGACAGCTGCACACTTTGTGAAGTAATTGATCATGCAGGGTGAATAGAAGCCCTCAAGAAAACTCCAAAGAGTTCTGCAGAAACGTGTCAGAAATAATCAAAGGAATTATTTAAAAGCTGGAAGATAATAATTAAGCACACACTGCATGTTTTACTTTTTATCTTTTCAAAGACAGAAAAGAAAGTAAGAAATGCCTAGATCCACAAGCAACTCATCACTTAGAGATTCAAACTGAAAAAGACACTAATTTAGATGTTGGTGGTTTCTAGACAAAGACATTTGTCCATTTTTACTAAAGACTGTGTGTTTAGCCTTGATTAACCCAATTTTAACACAAAATAAATGAAAACCTAGAGATAGAAACTTGATTTAGAAAAGTAAGGATCTGACAAACAGGGTTGTAGAAATTTAAGTTATCCCCCTTTTAAATTAATTGTAAGGCTGTCAAAACCAATTGAACTGCCATTATTTGTTAAAGCATTTTTATTTTTTTCTCAGTTCTTATTATAATGGTAGAAATTGAGTCAGTAAAGCAGGATTAGCCAGAAATCAACGGATCATGCTATATTTAAACCTGCCCTTTAAAGATAGGCATCACCTGTAAAATCTTAAGTAGTAAAGCTATTTGCTGTGGGGGCAAGAGGGAGATAAGAAAGATAGAGTAGGAGTGGTCAGAATTTGTTTAATATATGTATAAAATTATCAAAACATAATTTTTAGTCAAAAAGAACCTCTGCAAGTATAGAGACTTAGAAAGGCTGGAGAATGGAACGCCACTGTAGCTCACAAACCATTCAGTATGAAAAACTTTATCCTTGATATTCGCGTTCACATTACATACTATTTCTTAGATTTTATAAGCAATTATGTCAAATCCTACTTGTAAAGTAAGTGTTAAGTTAAACTTCAAACATTGAATTTTCATGCCAAGTTGGGTTGATATCTATAGGAGGCCTCCCCTATTCTTAGGAGAAGAGGAGGGGTTCAGGGAAACAGGATGTCAGAAGGGAGACTGAGAAGAGTGAGGGGAGGCTGCAATCAGCATGGAAAGTAAACAAAAATTAATTAATAATTTTTAAAAACTGTTAAATTTTGTGGTAGATCCTAAAATTCATATCACGCTTCATTTAACCAGAATAAAACCACTAAAAAAATAAAAATAAAAGTACTCAAAAATAATTTAAGACACCTTGAAATATAAAATCATTAGTAAGAAAACTAATTGTAAGCAATGGATAAAATATATGCATTCGAGAAAATGAACTTTCTCAAACTATAGAAGATAAAGAAATACATAAAAACAAATAAATATAATTGATTGTCAGGAAAATTCAAATTAAAGCTGTGATGTGATACTTTACTTCATTCCACAACATCTACAGGCAAATCAAACACAAAAGATACCATACTAAATATTACAGACTTTTTAAAAAAGTCTCACCTTGTTCCTAGATATTCCACAATTGTATGTGAAATTAGAAAATCGAATTTGGTTGTGCAACCTAGCATCATCCTAATAAAGTCAGGAAGTTACAACAAGGGATATGGTCAACTTTAACTCCCATCCTGCTGATGCTCTCTGTGCCAAAGATTTTACCGGAAAAGAGGAACAGGGCATCAATCCAGCTTTAAACACCTCTTCAAGTGAACTGACATCACGGAGATGAGCGTATGAGAAGGTTCCAGATGAGAGTCATTTATAGTCAATGGGGTTTTGGAAAAGGGATACTGGGAGTAAGCAATTGAGAGTCAATGGTCAGGAGTAAAGAAAAACAGAGTGACCTCGGAAAGATATGCCTTAAAAGCACTAACATCCAAGGTTTTTATTTTTCATTTTAAGTTCACAATTAAAAGGGCCCCAATCTAAATGAATCACACTGTGGAATATTCTAGGTCCCAAGGGCATGACCATAAACAATAATGAAGTCAGCAAACCCTATCAGCCTTGCATGCTACCAGTGTAATAGAAAAAAGAGTCAAAGACAACGCTATGAGGTGTCTTTTAAATTATTTTTGAGTACTTTTATTTTTATTTTTTTTAGTGGTTTTATTCTGGTTAAATGAAGTGTGTGTGTGTGTGTGCGCGCGCACACGCACACACACACCCCACCCAAATAAGAATGGCACAAGAGGCTTCATTCAGATTTCAAGGCAAGCAGACTTGATTAAAACATTCTAGCCAAGTCACCAGTTTTCAGTACCATAAACCATGCAGAGCTATAACTAATCCATGATTCTATACAAGGAAACACACGTACTAGAAATGACTGCAAGGGGGCAAGATCCCTGACTTATAATAAAACTAAAGGTAATTTCTTTCTAAGATGTAAAGGACATAAACTTCATTTGTTTGTTTGTTTCATGTTTTGGTTTACAATGTCAACAACCCCTTTGGTTTGCCTCTCAGTAAAACTGGAGAAACGAATGCAAAGGCAATTGTTGAAAGACTTTACACTGAACTTTTAAAATGCCAGTGAAAGTTAAGTCCATACTATGTTAGTGTATCTACATAAAGTCCAGATTATGCAATTCTATCTGGTAACTGAGGGCTGATTAGCAATAGCCTGACTGCAGTGGGGCAGAGGGAAGACCAGAATTACTTAGAAACACTGGAGAGTGATTGAAAGGGTTTTTGTTTGGTTTGGTTTTGTGGTGATTTTACATATTATCTATATATGTTTTAAGTAAATCAATAAAATTCTCTTTAAAAAGATTTTTTAAAAAATCACACATAAAATGTCTCAATTCAGAGGAGTGATACCCCAAAATAAATTTACTCAGATGTCTTGACAAGTTACATATCCATACAAGGCATTCCAATATCTCATTAAAAAAATGTTGACATTTCAAAACTTATATCAAATTAACACTGAAACAGCATAGAATTAACTGTGCAGGCAGGCAGGCAGAAACATTTTGAAACTCTCCACCCATCCTTGTAATCTTCAGTGATTCAAGGGCTATTCTAGAAGCAGAATGGTTGATTACTTGAACATCTGCAAAGAAATACTTAGTTTGTTCCTTTCTCAGATTAGTGTTTATCAAACTTCAGTAGGCACAAAAATTGCTGTTTGTTTGACATACAAGATAAAGCACTGTACAGTCGTACACTGCATAAAGATGTTTCCATCAACAGCAGAATGTATATACCACAGAAATCCCATACGATCATATTTCCTAGTGGGACTGGAGCCAATTTAGCTTTGTTAAGCACACTGATATTAACACGGTAACAAAACTGCTGAAGGACACATTTTCCAGAGCATAACCCTGTTCATACTGCGTGACTGGTATATGGAATGTTATAAATCTCAGGGCAGGGATCACGAACATGCTATGACAGAAATATAAATGGACACATTTATGTCTTTCCGTGATGTCAAATTTATGGAGTAGCAATAAATTCAACAACTATGTCAGTTTTATTGGCTGGAATTTGGCAAGGACTCCTGAATTTTCTTGACAGTTCAGCATTGGAAAAACTTTTTTCTATTCTTAATTATTAATATTATTTCTCAGATTACGTAATGTATGTTGAACATTAAATGTGTATATTATGAAACACACACACAAACACACACACACACACACAAGCATACCTAAGCTAGTGAATAGATACAAAGGGATTAAAGTGTCAGCAGATTTCAGAGACTTCTCAAGAGAGCTGATGCAGATACAGTAGGAGTCTCTGCCTGCAGGTGGCTAGAAAAGATATTAACTCACTCAGCTGGAGAGCTGCTAGAGGCATGCAGAGCTGCTTCAGACTGGCTGGTCCAGCCAAATCTCAGTGTTGAGTCAATCTGCAGAGACAGAACCTTGGAAGCTACAAAGGCCAGGTATAGGCGAGGGGGAGAGACAGAACCCAGTTCACATTAAAAAATGATGGGCAGTATAGTGGATGGATAGGTACTAAGTCAAGATGGCCTTGTCAACAAGGCCTTCAATTCCCTGTTGTCAATATGTCTAGTACTTTTTATGCCCAGATCATTGAAGATTGGTCTTTGCTTATCCTCTCAGAATCTCCTTGCTGTTTATAAAGTTTTGCTCTTAGAGTATCGGGATTTTTCACTGATATTTAAATTCTGCCTGACAGCAACCTAAAGTCAATTACACAAAGTTGTAAAGACTTTTTTGCTGTTGTTTGTTTGTTTGTCTTGGTTTCTGTTTTGGTTTTAGTTTTAATTTATTTTATTTTTTTTAAAATAGTAGCTCCTTTCTTCCAGGGATTGGGTCTTCTAGGCCCTCTTTCTGTTAACTCTTGTTCAAATGAACCACAGACACTCACTGTTTGGCTATTACTCTTTATGCTGATTTGCTTGATTCCCCTCATATGGTTGTTTGATGTTAAATGGAGCCATTGGGGCCATATAGGCTTCCCTTCTCTGCCTGATAGTTGAAAATGTCTTTTATTAGGACCACTTATTTTTAGTGAGCTCTTTTATGTTATGGAGTCTAGAACAGCTTCTTCGTATACTGACCCTAAAGGAGTAATCTGGCAGAGGAAGGGCAAATATTAGAAAGCTTTTTAAGGCATCAGCTTCTGAATACACACACACATTTAGTGCTAGTGAATTCCATTGATTACAGCCTTCAAAGGGCCAGCCAGTATGCAAAGGATGTGAGCTCTGGTTCAATTCTTAATGCTAGTTTCTACAAAGAATTTTTGGGTGCTCCCTCTTTCATGATGAATAATACATCATGGCACAGTATGGACATGTAGCATTCTCATTAATATTATTTTTTTTAGTTTCTTTTCTTTTTTTTAAATTTTAAACTCCAGATTTTATTCTACTCCTGGTATACCGTCTGACTGTTCTATATCCCATACCTCCTCCCCGCCCCTTGCCTCCTCGAGAATGTCCCCACCCCCTTACCCCACCTGACCTCTAAACTCCCTGGGGCCTCCTATCTCTTGAGGGTTAGGTGCATCGTCTCTGAATGAACATAGACCCAGCAGTCCTCTGCTTATAAGTGTTGGGGGCCACATGTCAGCTGGCGTATGGTGCTTGGTTGGTGTTCCTGTACTTAGAGATCTCAGAGGTCCAGGTTGGTTGAGACTCCTGGTCCTCTTGCATTCTCATTAATTTTATATGTCTTATACATTTGCTGGTTTACGAGGCTAGAATATAATTATATCATTTCTCCCTTTCCTTTTCTCCTTCAAACCCTCCTTGCTCTTTCAAATTCACGGTCTCTGTTTTCATTACTTTTTGTTACACACACACACACACACACACACACACACATACACACACACATGTATTCCTAAATTTATAACTACTACCTGCTCAGTCAGGGCCAATGGTACTAGATAAGCAATTGATGTGCTTTTCCCTGGGGAAGACTATTTCTCCTACTCTCAGCTTTCCTTAGATGTCTATACTTCTCTGTTTAAAGCTGGAATGTCATGAGTGGTCCCATTTCCAGGTTAGCAGAGCTACTGTTGTTGTCCTTGTTCAAGTTCAAGCCAAGCTTAGGAAGTCAAGTTGACAACACTTTGCAACTGCAGCTCTCTGACTTTGTAGGGGACACAACCTTACAGTAAACTCTCTGTTCCTCTAACTCTTATAAGCTTTCAAACCTCTCTTTTTTTAAAAAAATTTAATTTATTAAAGACATGATTTCTGGTTTTAATTTTCTTGAAAAACCTAGCTGTCCCAAAGACTAAAAATCTTGAAATAAAATTATCTTCGTTTAGAGCACCTTGCTTTTTACAATGAAACTTACAACAAGTAGAAAACATGTTGGGTTCTTAGGCTTCTTCATTAAGAAAAGAAAAAGTCTGCTGTGTTTGCTACTGAAACAGTGATAATTTGAAAATAACACTGTGGGGACAGAGGATAGCTCACTGGTCAAGGGCTTGCCAACTTTGTTTGGGTTTCAAAACTTAAATGAAAACTGGCATGGTGACCCTAGATTTTAATACCAACATTGAGGAAGGGAGGTGGAAGCAGGCCTGAATAGCCAGCTTAGCCTGTTTAGTGAGCTCTAGATCACTGAGAGACCCTGCATGGAAGAAAATGGTGGATGGTACTTCAGGAATGACACCCAAGATTGTCCTTTGGTCTCCACACAACCCATATGACCATGCACCCCATATAAGATATCACAACAAAATATTTGCTGTGTCTACATGCATCTTGAAATAGAGTTAAAATTCAGTTTTATATATATATATATATATATATATAT
>BDUI01000002.1:1743519-1758967 GCA_002335545.1 Apodemus speciosus | reverse complement strand
AGAGAAGAGAAGAGAAGAGAAGAGAAGAGAAGAGAAGAGAAGAGAAGAGAAGAGAAGAGAAGAGAAGAGAAGAGAAGAGAAGAGAAGAGAAGAGGAGATTTGTATTTTAGAGAAACAAGAAGTTTTGTATCCCAAGAATTTTGGTTGAGGCTGCAACATCATGTACTTAAAGGAATTTTGATTTTGGTAATTTGTCAATACTTTGACTTAAATTCAGTAAAGGAAATGCAAAGTTCTATAGGAAGAAAAAGCAAAGACACATAACTTTTTAATAACTGATATACTATATTTATACATAAATATATACTTAATAACTATGAACTAGTGTACTAAGCTTTAGTAACTGATATACTATATCTTTGCTAGACATGATAAAATTTATATTAATGAAAATTAACACTGCTTGGAGCAGTGAATGGGTTTCCAGGTTTCAGTGTTTACTGATAGATGCGTTCTCGGGAGCATAATACCATTTCATTATCAAGGAGTTTCTGTGACTATGTATTGGTGAGTACTCTTGTCTAAAATTAGCATCTGGTCAATAGTCTGATGTCCTTAATTTTGTATATCACCACGGAACTAATCCTTAGAGCGCACATACACCCATATACACAAACAAATACAAAGAACTTCCACAATCAAGCTCTAAAACTAATTCTGGAAGAAAATCTCTCACTTTTAAGAGTTTTATTTCATATAGCACATCTGCTTTGGGAATTTTTTTATTTAAAATGTTGAATAGTTGCCAATACAGTTTTTTTTTAAAAAAAATAATTATAGTTTCATCTTAGAAAAATTAAATATACCCTGATAATTTCGTTGTATCTTTGTAGGTATACTTTTTTGGGGGGGGGCTACTTTATTGCGTTCTCATACCTACCAAACTTCCAACCCTCTTCTACTCCCAATTTCTTTCAACCCACAACACTAGGTAAGAGAGAAAGAGGGTTAGAGGGGAAAGGGGGTATATCTGCCTTTAGACCATTTCCCACTCATTAGTAGTGTCAGGATCCTTGGGGCAAGTCCAATCTGTCGACCAGTCAGCAAAGCAGGAAAACATCAATCCAGCAATAGCAAACAGAGCAGCAGGGACCAACACAGCAAGGGCCACTGCAAGGTGGGAGCAGGAGCAGCAGCCATAGGCCCTCTCTGGCCCTCGAATTTATACTCTCTCAAGAGTACCCAGAATTCCAAACATAAACTATCTGCACCTGACAAAAATCACACCCCTCTTAGAGCATGAGACAAATCGTAGAGAGTGGCTGTGGACAATTTGAAGCATATCCCACACCTAAGAGTAAAACAAAAACATTTACATAACATAATTGGGTTTTTAAGACACCAAAATTCTCATTGCATATCTCCGGGTAATGGATGAGAAATATTTAGGAAACATCTACTAAAAAGGAACAGCTAATGTAACCAAAATGTAGAATCAAATTGGAGGAAATGCTACAGATATTTGGAATTTATTCTGTGCCCAGTCTTTAAAGAATGTTCTGGTTCTGGAATGCTTTTGCTTTTGTTGTTCAAGCTCCCAACCTGAAGATTGATTGACTCTTCTACTCACTGACAGCACTCGATTCATCACTGATTTCCCTGCCCCTCCCCCAGTTTTGGCAAACTAATCCTTCACAGAAAATAAAGGTTGTGTGATAACAGCAGTTTCCTTAAATAATGAAACATTCTCTGTAGGAGGGAGAAGGAAACTCATATATATGAAAGCTGAAACTTGGAAGATTCTTGAAGGCCCCTCCAGAACTTCATAGAGAGCAAACTTCTGAGAAAGGAGACCTGGTCAGCCTGGCTACTGACAGAAGATMCTGGGACTTGAGAAGCTGCCCGGTGCTGAAGCAAACCTCTCACCCATACCGGAGTTGGTTCACCGAGTGGGGATTTGGTATGTCATTACTTTGGTCTGCGATGGATTCTCTATTCAAGGTGTGTGTGTGTGTGTGTGTGTGTGTGTGTGTGTGTGTGTGTGTGTGTGTGTGTGTTTGTGTGTGTGTGTCTTATGAGCAGGACCTGCTGGCTTGAAAGAATGAATATGTTTGATAGAAGTAATTTATGAACAGAAGAACAGCTTAGAGATAAATTCCATGATACTTGTCCACTTAAAGATACCCTAGGATATATTTTTTCTATTTGATGAAAATAAAATTCCCATTAAAATTTCTACAGTAGCTAACAATCACAAAGTTAGCACTGGCGGCAATAGTACAAATTATATACCTTGGCTCATAAGAGTTCTTTTGGATAAAATAGTATGATGATCAACTGTTTGCCATGGTCACTGATCAGTTATTGATCATATTTGTATCCATTATCTATCTGCCCATTGATGCAGTAGCCATTTATTGGAATCTCTTGTATCCTAAACTAAGTCTTAGATAGCAAAAATGTACAAGATTTTTTGATAACTTCAGACTAAGTCTATAAAACAATTTAACTGAAATGCATTATTCAGCATGGAGCTAAATTCATCCAGGAGTTTGAAAGTAAGTATATTTCAAAAGAAAAGAGCAGTGTTGAACAGTCAAATCTAACAAGTATTTGTTTTATTTAAATTTTTATTCAATTAAAGTGAATATAGTTTTGTTTCCAATATGTCCACATAAAAATAGCTTTCATGTCAAAGATACTAAAGGACAGTTTATTATTTTTTAACGATTTATTTATTTATTTTATGTATGTGAGTACACTGTATCTGTCTTCAGACACACTGGAAAAGGGCATCAGATCCCATTACAGATGGTTCTGAGCCACGATGTGGTTGCTGGTTATTGAACTCAGGACCTCTGGAAGAGCAGTCACTGCTCTTAACAGCTGAGCCATCTTTCCAGCCCAAGAGTTTATTGTAAAGCAAATAAATAAATAAATATTCGTGACTATGGCCCAGAATCACAAATCAAGTTACCTCAAATTCCATGTTCCAATTGTAACAGTCTCATGCTTTTTTATAACAACAGATAAAAGAGAGTCTGAAATCAAGAGGCATTTCTAAGTTAGTGCATTTATGTGAACACCAATATCTGATCAAATCTGAAACTCTGTTAAAGGCCTAAGATGTTGTTTGCTGACATCTCAGCCCTTAAAGGATGGATGATAGGCATCTGTTTATACACCTCAAGAAGAATTTTAGCTGATACTCACAAGGATGGATGTTATATCAAACAGAGAGGCTTGGAATGAATGGCTAATAAGGGGGCTAAAGACAGCCCATAATAGTCTGACTCTGGATCTGTAGCATTCCAAGCCATGTTTTCACTGAAATTCTAGTTGGTTTCCCTGTAGTATAACAGTGTAATCTTTAGTACACAATAGAAGTTTTTCTTTTCCTACTAACTTCAGTTCATGAGAGTAGGTTTCGTTATTCATTTTTGTATTTCACTTTTTTAGTTTACCAGAGTCATTTGATGTTTAAATTTTGCTTCCAAATAATACAGGCTGTTTTATGTGAGTTGTTAGTGGGGTTAATAAAGACATAATATTAGTGATAGATACTTTTACACAGCTCTCAAATTATATACATCCAAATGTTTGCATAGCAAAACTTTATTTCACATGTATGTCAATGTTATTTGATATATTTTAACCAGATATTGACAATATATAGGCAATTTAATAAATAGGCAATTTTAATAAATTATATGGATTTCAAATATCACATATTGTTTCTTTAAAACACAACAGACATTTTAAATTCCTCTTTTAAAATGCCTTTCACTTTCTTCCTTTCTTGGTCTGTATGTCTCCCTCTCTGTCTCTGTCTCTCTCCCTCTCTTTCTCTCCTCCTACCCATCTGTCTCTTTTTCTTTGTCTGTCCCCACATCTCTATCTCTCTGTCTATGTCTTTGTCTCTCTCATTTGAAGATAAGTCTATCAGGTCTCAGCTACTTCTCCAGTCTTAGGACTACCTGCCTGCCTTTCTAATGCCATGGTGTCTGCCACTGAAAGACATGGACTTACCCACTGAAGCTATAAATCCCCACTAAACTCTTTCGGATGTAAGTTGCTGTGATCGTGGTGATTTTCTTATGGCAAGAGGAAACAAACTCATCAGCTACTGCAAAGAAACCACTGTGGATTTTTATTACTGTAATTAGTGTTCATGTTTGCTAGCTTTTCTAATATCAAGATGATTATATAGTAGTACTTACCACCTATTCCCAGTTTGGTTATGAATCACAGAAATGTTCCAGAATTGATAGTATTGACAATCTGTAAATATTACAAAATATTGCAGTCATTGTTATGGTAATGGTGCTTATAATGTTGGTATGATGATAATCCCTTGATTGGTTTCTCTTATACTTCATCTTAACCATCCTTATACTCAAGCTAAGTTCTTAGCAGATCAGCGCTGCTACTGTTCCATTGCTTATAACAATGTAGTAAATTGGAAGAATTCTGATAATGACCTTTACTTATGTTCTGCAGCCATTTGTAAGCTCTTCATTAGCATGTGCTTTATCACACCAAGTATAAACAAAACATATTTAATTAGACTTCGGTGTATAGTGTGACTATTTTAATTCTAAACATTCCTGCATTTATATTTGTTTGTTTAAAAAAAAAAACCTTTGCTTTTCTTTTGGCATACAAGGAGAGTAGACACCCTCTATGGAGAAACATTATTTATACTTATGAAAAATCTAACATTGGTTTTCTTTTCATTATCAACTTTAATATTCGACGGGTTGTAAAAATATCATCTTTTAATCTATTTTGTATGTTTTAGTTCTTATGAATTTCTCTAAGCTACTTAAACTCTCTTTTCTTTTCCTTTCTTCTTGTGCTTTGGTTAGTTACTTCAAGGTTAATTTTTTGTTGTCTTTTATTCTTCTCTCATATGATAAATCCCAACTACTATTCTCCTCCCTCTACTTCTCCCAAGCACCCTCCACCTCCCCTCTCCTCCTAGCCTCCTCCATTTCCTATCAGCAAAGAGCAGGCCTCTCCGCTACAGCAACTGAATATGATATAACAAGTTACAGTAAGAGTAGGTAAAAATGCTTGTATCAAGGCTGGGCAAGGGCAAAGCCTCCTAGGAGGAGGAAAAGGGTCCCAAGAACATGGGAAAGAGTCAGAGACACTTCCCCTTCCACTGTTAGGAATTCTCTATGCCATTTTCTCCTGAAATACATTTTAAAATAGTAATTAAAATATTTCATTGTCAAAAAACAAAAAGTGTATGTGTGTGTGTGTGTGTGTGTGAGAGAGAGAGAGAGAGAGAGAGAGAGAGANGAGAGAGAGAGAGAGAGAGAGAGAGAGAGAGAGAGAGAGAGATTCTCCTCTTTTAGTCCCAACAATGGGGAGAAGAACTCAAAGAATCTACCTCCAGTAGATAGGGCCTTAAGTAGAGGGACAGAGATACCAATCCACAGTCAAAATTTCTGGCCCAAAATTGTTCCTGTCTAAAATATCTGCAGGGACAAAAAATGGAGAAGAGACTCAAGAAAGGTGGTGCAGAGACTGGCCCAAGTTGGAATCCATCTCACACCAAGGACTTACACTATTACTGATGCTGTGTTGTACATACAGATAGGAACCTAGCAAGGCTGTCCTCTGAGAAGCTCTAACAGCAGCTCCATGAAACAGACACAGATACCTACACCCAACCATTGGATTGAAGTCAGGAAACCCTGTAGTTGAATTAGGAGGATCGAAGAAGCTGCAGGGGAGGGCAAACCCATAGGAAGACCAGCAGTCTTACTTACCTTGACCCCCGGGAGCTCCCAGAGACTGAGTCACCAGCCAGGCAGCACACATAGGCTGGTCTGAGACTCCCAACACATGTATAGCAGAGGACTGTCTGGTCTGGCCTCAGTGGGAGAAGATGAGCCTAATCCTCCAGAAACTTGAGGCTCAAGGGAAGGGGGAGCCTGGTAGAGGGGAGAGGGAAGCATCCTATTGCATAAGGGAGGAGGAATGGGATGAAGAACTGTGAGAGAGGGAACCAGGAGGGAGGGCAAGGGTTAGGATGTAAATAAATAGTAATTATATTTTTAAAAAGGCAAAAGACGTATCAGATTTAACATACACAAATCCTTTACCATGTTTGTACTTAGCACTGAAGGTATTAATAGAGATAATGTAAAAGTCTCATTCATTTCATACTTTTCCCTCTGAAAGTAAGCATAGAATAATGCATGTATTCCTCTGTAACATAGTTTTAACTCTTACCACATATGTCTGTATCACTGTATCATTATTCTCTATGCTGTTAATTATACACATGATTGGTATTTTACATACACTTCATTTTCTAACTGTAGTCAAATTTTCATATATATTTAAGTCAAATATTTGTGTCCTTGTGTCCTTTTCTGGTATGTATATCTCAATAAATAGCTCTGTGCTGTCAATTTTCCTCAAAAACTCTTGATATAAACAGCTACTGTTTTATTTATTAGTAGCTGACTTACCTATCTTACACAACCAAGTACATCATGATTCACATCATGGCTCTGTTCCCTCTTAAGTACTATATAGATGATAGCGATGTATATTATGCAGAGAAATCATCCATATCTACAAGAATAATATTAAGCAATGTTTCCTATTATCAAACAATTTTAGTGACTTAGCATCATTAAATTCATTTTTTTTATTCTCCCAGGTGACAAGAGTACAGGGAGATATGGATCCTGCATATGTTTCATTCAATTCAATTACACAACTGAAAAAGAAAGCAAGAGAACGAGCTTGGAAACAAATGGCATGATGAAAATTTTGAAGGGAAGTCACTATTTCGAAATTAACAAATATTGTTTTATAAGCATAATGTAACGAGCAGTTTACTAAACACATTATGAGTTCAAGATTGAGAGTGGTGTCCAAAGTAAGGTCGGACTTAAAAGATATCCAATGTGAGTACCCTGGTGCACGTATACCCTGTTTCAGAGTTAGGGACTCCAACTTTGCCCAGCAGCAAGAGTAGGATTAAATCCACATCAAGGCTTCAGTAGGTAATCTGAGCTTTGGTAGGTATGAAACCTAGCTTTGATGAAAGAGGAGTCTTAAAATGTCAAGAGTAAGGAGGGAAGTTAAGAAAGAATGGTCTAAAAATTCTGTATCTTGGGATTTTTATTTCTGTAATTATATCAGGAACCATTGATATAATTCCCTATCTTTAAAAACTTCCAGTGTTCTCTTTTTTTTTTTATTCAACATTCTTTCTGTATTGACCTGAAGTTGCCATTTCTTTCCTTTTTTATTCCTATTGTATTTTCCACTCTTTCTTCCCTAAGAGAAAACAAAAAAAAGTCTGACTGAGGGACTTTGAGGATGCTATGTGGACCAATCCTTCATGAGTGGGGGAATCTCAATTTCTGACTTCTATTTTTAATCACAAAGCATATTTATGAATTTAGTCATGGGAATGCAGAACTGTAAGAAGTAAAACGTGTTATCTACTGGCCAATAATTGTTAAACTTAACAATTTACAATGCACTGCCACATTTATAAATTCTTTGTTTTCATACTTATTTTTCTAAATTACTTCAATCTGGAAAGAATGTCTGATGCCTGCTGCAGTTTCCCTGCTGGAAATGCATGCTTATAGTTTATCATTCTGAATGACAACACGAATTGTTCCTTGGGTCTTTTGCATTTTCGTAGAAATAATTATTTCCTACTATTTTATTATATTAAGAGAAGAGTAGAAAAGAAACTTCTAGCATGAATACCATATCTCCTGCTCTTGACCCAGAAATGACATCACTGTCTGAAAAGCACATTTTTTCTTACAGTAATTCCAAAGCTTGCTTTCTTTCTTTGTTTCTTTGTTTCTTTCTTTGTTTCTTTGTTTCTTTCTTTCTTTTTCTTTCTTTCTTTCTTTTGTTCTTTCTTTCTTTTTTTCTTTCTTTTTTTCCTTCATTTATTTTATTAGATATATTCTTTATTTACATTTCAAATGCTGTCCCCTTTCCTGGTTTTTCCCCCCAAAATCCCATAAGCCATCTCCCCTCCCCCTGTTCCCCAATCAACCCACTCCCACTTCCCTGTCCTGGTGTTCCCCTACACCTCTACCAAGGGCCTCTCCTCCCTTTGATGTTCAACAAGACCATCCTCTGCTGCCTAAGCGTCTGCACTAAACCATCAACCAAAGAGTATACACGGAGTTACCCATTCCAAAGCTTTCTAATTATAATAATTCCAAATCTATCTAAACACGGAGCTTCTGGAGATCACTAATAGTTGCTCAGTTAGCAAATGAGCTGAGTTATGCATGCAACTCTTAATTTGAGTGCTGACACATGAGATCATAGATACTAACTTGGGTCCTGTGACTTTTGATGATGGACTAGGGGAATAGGTTGAGTCATTACAGCAAACAAGATAAGCTCAAAAGAATCCAGAAATGGGAAACAATGAGAAAAGATGAGTAAACTGAGAAAAACAGAGCCTTGAAGACGTTCCAGGGACCCAGAGACAGGGAGGAGGCCTAGAAACCCTCCTTTTGTAATGTCTATATATTTATTTCATTTCTTCCATTCTTCTATATTATTTATATACTGCCCCAAAGGTCATCTTCCTGGCTCATCTTTATATTAGAATTTAGTGTGCATAAGAAAGTATAGGCTACAAAGATGTTATAGACAGAAGAGGAAAGATCATCCAAAAATAACAATAAATGAAGAAGTGTTATTCCCTTAATGTCATAAACTGGTGTTCCCAAGAGTTGCACAAACAGTGAAAATGGAAGTATGGTCAAGAATACATCTATTTAGACATACACTTACAGTGTTCCCTGTTATTTCTGTTATGTAGCACCAACATAATACCATCTCTCTTGGTTGCTGTAGAAAGTAAAAGAGAGCCACTATGTCATTATAAACCTAGGGAATCTTGTTGTTTTTGTTGCTGTGGTGGGGGTGGGGGTGGGGGTTACTAATTTTAAAGGAAGAAATCAATACCCAGATGCACTGAATTATTAGTGTATCTTTAGGAAGCTTTGAAATTCTTTGCATCCTATGAATAATTAAATTATTTGCAATTTCCACCAATAATAAATAAGATACATTTTAAGGGGTAGAAAAATGAAGAGAAAATGTGTCTCAAATGTTTACTCCTAAATCTGCACAGTTGAAGTTTGCAGGTAGATGGACACAGTCACTTAGGAATTCTGGTCTGGTTTATCATTTTAGGATTCCCAAATGTACTAAATGAATGCTAAGACCACTGAAGATGATTTTATTTAACTAGCCAGAATGGAACATAATGATACAGGTCGGCAAAAGAAGTCTAAGACCAAGGGGGTGATTTTATTCCTTCTGTGAAATTCCATTGACTTAGACTTATCCTTGCGAATACAGCTAAATTCATAGTTCAATGTCTAAAACCAGAAAGAAATGGATTTTGGTCATGACTCACAAACAGTGTTTTGATATTTTATGGGATCCCATTGTATACTACGCGTTCTTAAAGACAGGATACTTGTGTTACTCATGTGGTCCTCAAAAACAACTAAAATGGAACTTCATTTTATCGATGAAGGTCAAACAGCATTTGAGCACCAGGATGTCCAGATACAAAGATTAAGAGCTGTAGTTTGGGGCACAAAAATCCTACATTTAAAATGAATAGATCCCAAAGGAGTCCAAGAACAGCTGCAAACAGGGTTATTTAGATGGCCTATTTAAATAAAGCTCGATGTGAACAAGGCCTGGAGGTTTCTATTCAGTAGCTTTGGGCTAAACACCAGTAATATATATTTTTAAGAACTCCCTAGGTAGTTCTATGAACGCTCTGAATTAAGACCATCTGCTCGAAGTCTTACAGAAATTGACCACCAAACGGACACTATTGAGGCCTGAGAATTAGTAGTAATCAGTTCCATTTAGAGGTGGCAACCATATTTGACCATCTCCTCCCTTCCCGTCAGTCTCCCATTAAGCATGAAGAGAGCCCTGCAGTGTTCAATAGCTTCTTGGGACAAACTGGTAATGCAGTGATGAGCTTGAATAAAGGCATTTGTGCAAACTGAGGGATGTAGTAATTTCAAGTGACATTATTCACTGAGCAACAATAAAATAATAAGTTTGGTAACAACAACCACATCATTACTCAGCTGGGTGGCATTTGAATTGGTGTCCTAACAGGCTCCCACTGTTTTGTTTCCAAAACTGAGTCTTTCTTAAGACACTGTGAAAATTAATGTGACTGGAAAGATAATAGTTAGATGAAATTTTCCTAATTTCTCCAGGCTGAAAGGAAACACTACTTTGTCTCTCCTTTCAGATTGTGGCTATTTTCCTAAAAATGTTAGAAACAAATGCAGACATTTATTAAAAGAACTTCCTATTTTGAGCTCCTTGAGATGAAAGTCAGCCTTCCACTCTCCTCTTTCAGAGTAGATTTAAAATCAAACTCTTTTGTTAGGTTGTTTTTGTTGTTGTTGATTTTGTTCTTTTGAGATTATAATTAAACATTGCTGACTTCTTTCTTTCCCATCCAAACTTTCCTTATACCCCTTTATTCTTTCCTTCAAAATCATGGCCTCTATTTTTTTATTATTGCTGCATATACATACATACATACGTACATACATACATACATATATATATATATACATATATATATATATATATATATATATTCCTAAATATAACTTATTCGTATGCATTTTTCAGGACTGGTCATTAGGCCAAGACAGCCAACTGGTGTATACTTCCCAGACTCTTAATCTAATTTTGTTGAGTGGCACTTTGAATACCACACTTCTTACAGTAGAGTCTATTAGTATTTGTGAGGCTATTTTTTTTCTAAAGATCATTTATCTAGAGGTAAGTACAGAAGGTACATCCTATAGCTTAGAATTAAAATTCTCAAATATAAAAACATTAGGAGAGATTACATACATTGTGATTATCAGCTCTTGGAGTTCAAATTTATTGAGGTATAAAACACCAGGATCAAGATGATCTGCATAACTTGCTTTATTTTAGTTCAAAAGAAGTTTAGGGAACTTTGATGTTTGCAGACACTGAGTCACACGTGTGTATTCATGTGGACAATACTTAATATAGCCCATTATTTGAAATTACAGATACCTCACTTAATAAAAATGCAAAACTCTGCTGTTTCCTTTGTCTTTGAAGAATTATTTCCATGTGTCGTAATTTACCATGGTATAATTTGTTTGGAAAATTAAAGTAATAAAACCATGCTTTGCTGTGTGTCTGAATGGTGGCAATGATTGTCTCGGTGGGTGGCTATAATGCAGGGAGAAGTCATTGTCAAGATATGCAGACAGAATAAGTACTATTTACTAAGGGCTAATGTATAAGAACTTATAATAGACATATTGTTGCATTAAAAAATATAACCTCCCTAGTATAACTTCAACAGTGTCAGTGATTTAGCATGCATATGTTTTCCGTCTAAACCACTAAAATAACTTTTCAGTGGGGGAAAAAAAAGACATCCAGGCCAGATTTTCCATTGTCATACTCATAAGCTGTGTTGTCTAGGATTGTATGGTACACTGTGAAGTTAATGGGGGTGAATGATGCTGACAGCTGCTGGAGTCTTAATATTTTAGAGGCATGATAAAATGATTATTATAATAATATGAAGCACAATAAACACATGTAATTGTGGTAATGCTGAGTATTATTTTAGTAATTTAGGAAATTAGGACATAATAAGAGATCAGTGAAGGACAATTTCAAAATGAGGCTGTGAGTGTGTGTGTAAGGAGAAAATTACTAGATAGCAAAGCTAATCAGCTGAGCAGGAGATTATCTGGAATGTTCATTTTTATCCTCTGCACAGAAGAATTTCGAAAGCCTGCTGGGCAGTTTCTTATCTGAGAGAGAGGAAGTTGAACCTGTAATCTGGCCATAGGCAACCCATCAAGTTGCTATTAGAGTATGTCAGGCATAAAGATTAGCATTTGGATGAATGAATTTCAAGGAAGAAGAAAGGCTCAGATTACACAACAGGATCTCAGTTTATCAACAAAACAGCTTGAATGTAAAAGTAAAAATAAAAACAAACACTTGCATTAGGATTTAGTGATGGGGCACTGACAGGATAGGATTTCTGAGAACCCTGAAATGAAGAGCCTTTGCAGAAGCCAAGAGCTAGAAGAATACAGGTTGATAACAAGATAAGAGAGTTCAGAATGGGAAGTACAAACCTAGCTCATGTGAATGAGACTACAGGTGTTCTGTAAGAACTAAATGTGTTAAAACAACAGCAAGTAATTGTTTTAGCAACTGCAATATTCTGCTTATTAATATTCTCACTGTAATTAATATTCTCACTATTGGAAGACCCTGCTATTAAGGTCGTACTATACATGACCTGATTAGCTCTCCAAGGTCTGCACAAAATGGAGGATTCTTTCTCTAAGCACAGGTGCCTAGCCTTATCTAAAGGATGATGCTATACAGAGCTTCTTGCAAGTGCTGCATGATTCAGTGTATAAGTCCTACGCAGCCCTTCCCACCATGTGATAATTAGGCACTGTGTTATGACCAATCAGCCCTTCTACCTAAAATCCCAAAAAACCTCTGAAGTTCAGGGTTTCCTAGAAATCCTATCCTGAGTCACATAGCATATGGTCAGATTACAGTTCAACTTGATAAGAACCTGCCTGGCAGGTTCATGGAATCCCTCATTATGCAAATGAAGCATTCCCAGGCCTCTACTCTAGCCTATAACATACATTCCTAACCACTCCCCAAGATCTCTATAGCCCTTGTTTACACTGAATAAAACTGAACAGTCCCACTGAAGCTGACCCCCAAGTCATTTCATCCTTCCTTGGTACTTTCACCATCTGAACACTCACCCCCTCCCCACCCCTGCCTCTGTCCCTTTAGTCCTGGTGGAGTAGTGTCCAACAGCCTCTGGGAGAGTCACACCTCATATTTATCCTGATAGTTCATATGACAAAAATGTGTAATGCTTATACTGATAGACTTAAGTCCATGACTGTTTAATGACTAAATAAACATGGGAATAAAGGACAACAAAGTTTATGTGTGTGCTTTCAAAGCACATTCTGAAATTTGAGTATTTGTCCTCGTATTGTCCACTTTCATATAAATACAATTGCTATTCTTACTATATATGCTATGTGTGTTGTCTTAGTCACTGTTACGTTGCTGTGAGGAGACATCATGACCATGGCAACTCTTATAAAAGAAAGCATGAAATTGGGTGCTCTTTTACAGTTTCAGAAGATTAGTAAATTACCATCATGGCAGGGAACATGTCCTTGGCGGTATTAAGACAAGGATAGTTCTGGAGAAGTGGCTGAGAGCTACATCCTGATTTCTAATAAGGAGATAGAAAGAGAACAATACCGGACCTGGCACAAAGATTCCCAACTTTTGGAATCTCAAAACTGTCTGCCATTAGCATATCTCCTCCAACAAGGAAGCATCTACTCCCCCAAGGGCACACCTAATCCTTCCAAACAATCTCCAGATGGGTATGTGAATATATTTGCCTACCAGGACCATTCTCATTCAAACTGTCAATATGCTATCGGTATTTAAATGTCTGACAAAAATCGAATGGATATGTTTCATGCATCTGCCTATGAAATGCAATATTTACAATTGTGACAAATTTATGAGTAGAATGAAGATGTTTTTTAAGAAGAAAATTCTTCCTTCAACTGTCCTACAAGTTCAAACATTGATATAAAAATACTATGGATGCACGTTTCAATTAGAATTTCCTTTAGAGTTACCATAATTCATCTAAAATTTATGACCTCTCCAGTCATAAATGATAGAATATACAAAAAATGTAATATGATAGATGATGGGCTTTTATGGATTGTTTCCTCATATTGCTTCCCAGGAAACAAATCATGCCTATGTCAAGCACTGAGTATAAAACATTACCATCCTATAATTTATTTCATTGCTTGTAATGAAGCCAGAGTTTGTCTGCCTGCTTCTATTTGGTTTGTCTTTGAGGTTCATGAGAAGATGATTTAACCATTGCAAATACTTTTGAAACTGGAATAATTCTATTTTCAGCAATTCATTGCCTAGTAAAGGTAATTGAATTTCTGAGTATGAATGATCTGTTACTCATTTGTATAAAACCATATGTAAATTTTCAGGCTGATTAATGAATCTGATAGAAAAGAAAATATGTATATTTGTTAATTATCTAAATTGTGCTACTATGCATTCACCTCAATTAACATATTACACCATCAAAATGTATTATGTTAATGCCTTGCTTTTTGCAGAGTAAATTAGTTTCATGATATGCTTAAGATCATATATTTATAATTATATAATTAAACTATAATTTAAATCAAATGTCTTATATTTCAAATATGCTACATTTTTCCTAAAGTTAATGATATACTTTTGAATACTAATCATTCACATTGTAAGCATTAACTCTAAATTTGTCTTTTTAAATTAGAAATCTGAGAAAAAAATGTATCTATCAGGTTCTTTAAAATAGACACTAGAACATATTTATAAATTTTGTGTATGTATGTATGTGTGTGTATGTGTTTAACAAGAAAATTTAAAAAAAAAAAAGAAGCCATGATTTCTAGAGGGAACAAAGACATGGATGAGAGGAATGGGAGGGAAGAAAGGGAAAGAGGAACTGATATAATTCTATTTTAAAATTTTAAAAATTAATAAATTATATTGCTTCTTATTCGTGATGGATTAGAGAATAATTTTGTTACAGAGACAAAATCACTGAACACAAAAATGTACATATTTCTTTTTTATTATTTAAAATATTGTTCTCTCCTGCAGTGCATACTGAACATAGTTTTTCCTCCGTCTACTCCTCCCAGACCCCATCATGACTCATCTCCCTCAGTTCTACTTCCCCCATTTCCCTTCCGAAAAGAGCCTGACTCCAAGAGACCACAAGAAAACTAACCAATAAGACAAGGCAACCGCACTCACATGGAGGCTATATACAGCAACCCAATAGGAGGAAAAGAGTCCCAAGGACAGACAAAAGAATCAGAGACACACCCACCTCCACTGTTAGATGTCTCACAAAAACACCAGTCTAACGGTCTGAGACTGGATCATCAGAGGCTTCCTCAAGCAGCCCATAGTAGCAGGTACAGAGACCCAGACCCACAGCCAGATATCATGTAAAGTCTAAGTTGGAGGTCTTCATTGAGTCCTCTGCTCAGAGCTTCAGAGGGAAAGGAAAGATTGTAGGATCCAGAGAGGATGGAAAACACCAGGAGAATATGACTCACAGAATCAACTAAACCGGGCTCATATGAGCTCACAGAGACCGAAGCAGCAGGTACAGGGCATGAAAGGGTCTACATAATAGTTCAAAAATGGATTTGTTCACAATATATAAACTCTTGTAGCATATTTTACCACAAGAGTTTTCAGGTGATTTTAAACAGAAAACAACCTCACCCGGAACATTTTACAAATAATTTTCTTTAAAGATAGACAAAAAGTATATATA
>BDUI01000002.1:1726469-1741574 GCA_002335545.1 Apodemus speciosus | reverse complement strand
TGAGACTTGGTTACCTCACTTAGTATAATGTTCTCCAGCTCCATCCACTTGTCTAAGAATTTCATGAATTCATTGTTTCTAATGGCTGAATAGTACTCCATTGTGTATATATACCACATTTTTTGTATCCATTCTTTCAAACCACCACAGACTACCTACTGGAGGATAATCAATATGTTAACAATTCACTGGGAAACATCTAATGCACAAAATGGCCAGGGAAAATTGTACCTTCAAGAAAAACCTCAGTACTGAATTGTCTCAAGCATTCAACACAACACAGGAAGCTTGACATGTTTCTATGACATAGAAAAAATGGGAAAAATAATCACTTAGCTTCTCTTCTGAGTTTTTGGATCTTTATCTCTGCCAAAGAATGCAACCTGCAGACATGAAGCCATTAGTTGAAACACTAATGCCACTCTTACTATTTATATTTTTTTAATAAGAGTCTTCTTTGAAAATACATGTCTTAAAACGATTGCAAACCAGGGCCTCTCAAAAGAGGAGGCAGATGCTAGGTTTGTGTATAGCTTCAATAGTTATAGGTATTTAAGAAAACTGACATCTTGTTATTGACTTAAAGTTGTTCAGTTTTATGCATAAATGCCTTTAGTGTCCCACAAAATTGTTACCTTAGGAAAGGAAGTTGAACTAAAGAAATAAGAAAATGATTAGCCTAAGCAGAGTTTTCTGTGCATGTAAATTACTGTGGATGATTTAATGAACAGTATGTCACAATTAAGATCCCCCAAAAAATGACAAAGCAAAATAGAATGAGTAAGAACCAATGTATTTGGAGCAACAAACAAATCCTGATATAAGCTATCCCAAACTAAATAAGTATCTAGAAGCTGCAAGAAATGGGTAGTCTATGGAAATACACAATTATTGCCTTATTACTTTTGATACACAAAACCTTGGGAAGTAATTGAGTTCTCACAGTTTCAAGTAGAATAGTATTAATTTAAAAAAATCTAAAAGTTAAAGACAGAATGATTAAGCAGAATTTTGCTTTATCAGTTGTATTTATATTTTATGACAATTTATCCATTTTGTTTATATCATAATGAATAGTTTGTTTCATATTTTTTAGAGAAAAGAATTTTGAAAAAGTTAATATTGTTATATTAATATTGAATAAACAGATTTGCAAAATAGCAAAATATGCAAATAAACAAAATATGCAAAATGCAAAATGAATGAATCTTATTTTTACTTTAACAATATTCATCTAAGTTTGTCAGAATAATATAAACTAAGACTGTCAAGTGATTTAAGACTAAAACTTTTTTTAATCTGAAATCTCACTTGGTTTTGAAGAAGTCTTATTACAGGAATCAGTACACCAGGAAATGGAGACAACTGAACAAGCTTGAATCTTCTAAAGAAGAGCAAAAGAAGGAAGACATTAATAAATGTATATAATAATGTGTAATAATTGGAGAGCTTTTATGTTTCTATTTTACTTTATCAATTATAATAAATAAAAATGAAAATATCATGCCTGAAAATTAAGGAACTCTCTCAAGTCAATCTCTCAAAAAGAAAAACGAATCAGCTTGTGCTGCTTTAAGAAATAGAATTTTAATACTGAGATCCTTACCTGAATATCTTTTATATTGGGCTACAGTTCCCCCAGATAGCAGGAGATTTATATACCCATTTTCCTGTGGTTTATGTTATTTCCTCTTACATTACTACTTACTAAACGTTATCATACAGAAAATAGTTTCTAGCATATTTACTTTTTTATATATAAGTTTGACCTTTGTAAAAGATGTCTTGAATTGAATCTCTAAGGACTCTAAAACTTGATCAGGAACAAACAGAAATGTGTGTGAGAGAGACACTTCAAACATTGACTATAACTGATAGTTATCCAACAGCCCTTGTGTTCTAAGGTGTTTTGACTCAGTCCTTATTGCTAAATCAATCTTTTCTGAGAAAAGAAGATTTTATGGCTCAAAGGACATTACTTCTCAGGAGCACTTTTATATTAGAGGTAATATCTGTTGTTATTGGGGTACCAAATGCATATATATGTGGATTTCTTAAAACACTCTTTTTTCTTAGAGCAAGTAAATCTAATTCTTATAGCAATAAGATGCTAATGAGATGCTAGAAAATACATGGTATTTTTAGCATAAGCAACAGTAGATTATTTTAAGTTTAAAATCTACTTTGCAATGCATCTTTTGTTTTCTAACTTTCTTATAATTTACACAACAGATAAGTTTATCACATAGTAGKAAGAATTACAATTATTAAATATGAATAATTGGGAGCATATTCTGTTTTCTATTTTTATGCATGAAACAACATACTTAGAGATAAATGTAAAACTTTGGGGCAAGTTTTGACTCCAGTGAATGGCAAATCACGTTGATGATGTTACACCCAATTTTGTCTTTTCCTCATTTGAGTTTCACACTAAGTGGAATATATTCTCCTGTTTCCTTAGTGACAATGATCACTGATGTAGACATATTCTACTTAGTGTCTGTAAAAACCAGTTGTATGTCTTTCATTGGAGAAAATAGATGAATATTCATTAAAGACATATTTACACAAAAAATATTTAAATAAGGATTCTGCTTTGGTTCCATGTTCTTTCTGTAGTATTCTCGAGAAACTGTTTTACACTTCTCAAAACCAAATAAACTAAACTTTTTTTCATCTGTGTTTCTTGTTTACTTATTTTTCTTTTTCTTTTCTTTTCTTTCTTTCTTTCTTTCTTTCTTTCTTTCTTTCTTTCTTTCTTTCTTTCTTTCTTTCTTTTTTTTTGTGTGTGAGACAGGGTTTCTCTGTATAGTCCTGGCTGTCCTAGAACTCACTCTGTAGACCAGGCTGGCCTCAAACTCAGAAATCAGTCTTCCTCTGCATCCCAAGTGCTGGTATTACAGGCATGCACCGCCACTGCCTAACAAATTGTTTACTTCTTGAATAAATAGATTATCTACCATATTGAGTTTTATACATAGAAGACTGTACTAAGCAGCATACCTGATACGATATGCTTACCTTCACAATAGTGGTCTGGCTGTGATAGGTGTAACCTTCTAATTAGATTTGAGGCTATTTGGAAGTGACCTATACTTAATACTCTATACCGGGCTAGCATTCCAGGTCTGAGAAATCATAGACTTATGAAGTAGATTTATTTCTCATGTTTAAGTAAATTGGCATAGCAGCAAACTGCATTCTGAATATCTTTGCTTAGATCCATTGACAAAAGTTGCTCTCAGCCTTAAAGTGGGCTAACTTTTCAATGAATAGTTATAATACAGAGACTCCTGATGCTAAGGATAAGCAATGATTATATGCCTTGCCCTATCCAAAACATCAATGCCCTACCCTATCAAGCTCAGGGAACATTGTAGGAGAGGGAAATAAGTATATAGGATTAATAGGTAGAGTAAAAGACTGGAAAATGTTGTTATTTAGACTCATACAATTATTGAAATCATTATTTATAACCGTAGTTACTGGTATTGGGCATAAGCAAGACTGGCTTCATCAACAGTCAAGTCAAGTAAGTGCTGGCTCACTCACTGAATCCTTGATTTCTGAGCTATTAGCTATCAGTAGATTCTAAGAGAAGGGGAGCCATTATATTTAGTTGTTTATGCATCACTGAACCAAGGAGGCTCCATGTGATAGCTCCAAATTCATAATCAAATATCAGTTCATTTCAGTGGACTATGAAGTAATCCAAATGTGAGAGAGAGACCTGAGGGTGTGAGAGACATTTTTGAGGAGATAGGTAGAGATGGTAGGAGGGTGGAATTGACCATCTTCTCTATACATCATGCAATGTACAACATATCTAAAACCAACTTTAATCACAACAGTATATGTTAAAGCAATTTCAAGTATCTGCAGAAGTAGAAGCTTGTAATTCTAGCACTTAGGGGCTGAGATGTAAGGTTCCCCATGATTTTGAGGTTATGTTTTTACACATAGTGGGTTTCAGGACATGTTGGCTTATACAGGGAGAAGTAACCATCAAACAAATAACAGCAAAACCCTAGAAACCTGGATTCGATTCCATCTTAGTGAAAGTTATGTATTTTAAAAATAAAAATGTTAGTTTCATGTAATTATAAGCATCATGAAATGAATACAACTGGGTTAAAGGGAAGTGAAGATCAAGTTAAGCATGTGGGGGTAATAAAGATTATAAGACTCAGAGGGATTCTGTGGGACTGTATTTCTGAGAAATGTCGATGAATTCTATGGAGTCTTAAAAACATAGTTGCATAAATAAGACTTGAGCAAGGCTGACATCTTACACATGCTAATATGAAAGTGAGGGTGTCTCAGGGGCTCTAAACCTAAACAAAGAACTATAGGAAGCTAACAGGTGGATTGACTCCACCTTCACCTCCTGCAAACTGGTGCCAAGTGATCTTATATATTTAGGAATAGGTGTGTGTGTGTGTATGTGTGTGTGTGTGTGTGTGTGTGCGCACGTGCACACGCGTGAGCACACATGTGGTGTGTGGGTGTATATATTTGCAGCAACAATCAAGGAAAAGCAAAGGGACACTATTGAAAGAGTTAGAGGAAAAGAAAGGGAGAAATTATGTAGTTTATAGAAAGTTTGAACAAAAAATGTCCTGCATGAGTGGATAATTCTGCTGCTGGAAGACACAAGTTATTAAATGAACATTTCAGTGCCAWGCATGAGATATATCCTCTGAATGACAACTTCGGGAGACCATACACACATTCAAAACAACAAGGTTTGCTGTCATTGCTCTTGGTTGCTATTCTATGGCTGTGATGAAACATCATGACCAAGTCAACTTAAATAAGAAAGTGTTTATTGGGTCACATGATTACTGATGGCTGAAAGACTATGATGGCAGAGTAGAATACATGAGAATTACATCTTGTTGTGTAAGCGGGAAGCCAAAAAAAATGTATTGGAACTGGTGCCAGCCTTGAAACCTTCATGGACCCTCCTCAAGTGATGTCCTCTCTCTAGCAAGGTGATGCCTCCTAATTTCAATCCTCAGTTTTCTTTAAGAACTATGTTCTCAGAAGTAGATATCTCTACCTTCTCATTTTGAGGTATCTCCAAATTAATGTTAAAAATGCCAAAGAATGAGAGCAGCTGGAGCACAATCCATCCAGACTCCAGCTAGACCCAGGAATTGGGCTGCTCCACAGCTGTGTGTGCACTGATCTTTCCAGGGGAGAACTGGTCTTCAGGGAATGCTTTTGACTCCCTGTTTAGGAGGTGAGACCACCATTTTCTTTACAGGGACTGTGCAGGCAGGTAAGGTCAGGAGCACAGGGAACTCAGGTGTAGCAGAGCAGCTGGGACAGGGTCCGTCTGGGTTCCATCTGCATTTAGGAGCTGATCTGAGCCAAAGCACTCAGTGCCAGGGGAGAGCAAACAGGAAAACTCATAGCCTTGAGTGCCCCAAAAAAGAAACTGGAAAGGGCATACACTAATAGCTTGGCAGCACATCTGAAGGTTCTAGAACAAAAAAAAGCAAATGCACCCAAGAGGAGTAGAAGGCAGGAAATAATCAAACTTAGAGCTGAAAACAACCAAGTAGAAACAAAAAGAACTATACAAATAATCAACCAAACCAGGAGCTGGTTCTTTGGAAAAAACCAACAAGATAGATAAACCCTTAGCCAGACTAATCAGAAGGCACAGAGACATTATCCAAATCAGCAAAACCAGAAATAAAAGGTGAGACATGACAACAGACACTGAGAAAATCCAGAAAAATCATCAGATCCTACTACAAAAGCCTCTGTATGACAAGAAATTCAAGTCTCTGAAGAAGGAAATTGAAGAAAAGTTCAGAAGATGGAAAGATCTCCCATGCTCATTGATTTACAGGGTTAATATAGTAAAAATGACCATCTTGCCTAAAGCAATATACAGATTCAATTCAATCCCCATCAAAATTCCAAATCAATTCTTTATGGAGTTAGAAAGAGCAATTTCCAAATTTATCTGGAATAACAAAAAACCCAGGATAGCAAAAACTATTCTCAACAATAAAAGAACTTCTGGCAGAATCATCATCACTGACCTCAAGCTATACTATAGAGCAATAGTGATAAAATCTGCATGGCATTGGTACAATTACAGGAAGATAGACCAATGGAATAGAACTGAAGACCCAGAAATGACCCCACACACCTATGGTCACTTGATCTTTGAAAAAGGAGCTAAAAAATGACAGCATTTTCAACAAATGGTGCAGGGTCAACTGGCAGTCATCATGTAGAAGATGCAAATTGATCCATTCTTATCTCCCTGTACAAAGCTCAAGTCCAAGTGGATAAAAGACCTCCATATAAAACCAGATACACTGAATCTAATAGAGTATAAAGTAGGGAAGAACCTGGAGCGCATGGGCACAGGGGAAAATTTCCTGAATAGAACACCAACGGCTTATGCTCTAAGATCAAGAACTGACCAATGAGACCTCATAAAATTGCAAAGCTTCTATAAGGCAAAGGACACTGTCAATAGGACAAAACAGCAACCAACAGATTGGGAAATGATCTTTGACAATCCTACATTCTATAGAGGCTAATATCCAGTATAATACAAAGAATTCAAGAAGTTAGATTCCAGAGTACCAAATAACCCTATTAAAAATGGGGTACAGAGCTAACCAAAGAATTCTCAGCTGAGGAATACCAGATGGCTGAGAAACACCTAAAGAAATGTTCAACACCCTTAAATATCAGGGAAATGCAAATCAAAACAATCCTGAGATTATACCTCACATCAGTCAGAATGCCAAGAACAAAAACTCAGGGGACAGCAGATTCTGGAGAGGATGTGGAGAAAGAGGAATACTCCTCCATTGCTGGTGGAATTGTAAGCTGGCAAACCACTCTGGTAATTAGAAAATTGGACATAGCACTGCCTGAGGACCCAGCTATAACACTCCTGGGCATATACCTAGTACATGCTCTAAAATTTAATAAGGACACATGCTCCACTATGTTCATAGCAGCCTTATTTATAATAGCCAGAAGCTGGAAAGAACCCAGATATCCCTCAACAGAGGAATGGATACAGAAAACGTGGTACATTTAAACAATGGAGTACCACTCAGCTATTAAAAACAATCAATTCATGAAGTTCTTAGGCAAATGGATGGAGCTAGAAAATATCATCCTGAGTGAGGCAACCCAATTACAAAAGAACACATGGTATGCACTTGCTGATCAGTGGTTATTAGCCTGAAAGCTCAGAATACCCAAGATACAACTCACTGCCACACAAAGATGAAGAAGGAAAACCAAAGTGTGGATTCTTTCATTCTTATTTGAAGATGGATCAAAATACCCATGTCTCAGAACCAACCAATAAAATGAGCATACAGTCCCCAATTGAGCAGCTATAGAAAACACCTAAGGAGCTGAAGAGGTTAGAAGCCCTACAGGAGGAACAATAATATGTACCAACCAATACCCCCAGAGTTCCCAAAGACTAAACCACCAACCAAAGAGTACACATGGACAGACCCATGGCTCCAGCTACATATGTAACAGAATATGGCCATTTCAGACATCAATGAGAGGAAAGACCATTTGTCCTATGAAGGCTCAATGCTCCAGAGTAGGGGAATGCCTGTTAGGAAAGTGGGGAGGTGAGCAGTGGGGGATGGGATACGGGGTTTTCAGAGGGGTAATGAGGAAAGGGGATATCATTTTAAATGTAAATAAAGCAAATATCTAATAAAAAAAAGAACAAAATGTGTGTAAAACCATGCCTGACTGCTTTGAAAACTTTTATAAGTAAATCAACTATTACACTAATAATTTTACATTTATATATGACAGTGTTTTCTTCAGATTTCAATAAATTTACTTTGTTCTACATTAGAAAAACAAAGAACTAGAGTATTTTAAACAATTTTAAATTTGACAGTATCATCAGTAAGATATCGATTCATTGTAATAATATTATACTAGTATTGATAGATTCTACTTCACAAGAGGAAAGACTATGAATGATAAAGAATATATAATAATTTATGAAGAAAGGATCCATAAATCAAACATCTCTAGTCCAGCTATAAATCATCAGAGAATACTTGATAACAATTTATTCCAATTATTTCTTATACTGTACACAACTTGCACTTGAAGCTTACTCTTAGGCTCTATTCATAAACCAAATCAAACCCTTTTTTTCCCAAGAGTCAAATATGCTGCAGATACTCATGTAGTTGTCATTTACCTATTCCTTGTCTTTAGCCAATATTAATGAAATATGTAAAATGTAAAAAGAGCTGGTAAGTTTATACAAAGTTATCATTGTCACTCATTTTATGGAAATGAATATCAAAACCACAACAGATTCCATCTCACTCTTGCAAGAATGAGTAAAAAAAATCCCCAAACAACTTATGCTGGTGAAGATGTGGATAAAGGTGAGTTCTTTCACACTGTATAAATATGACTTTGTAGTGTCATTATGGAAACAATAGAGTCTTATAAAAACTGAAGAGGTAGTCACCATCAGATGAAAAGCCTGACTACTGAGCTTGTGTTGAAAGGAAATGATACTATATCAAAACATCCCTGCACTATTGGGTTCTTCCCAGAACCACAGAAGAGAATCATCCTCTTTCTACAGAATAAATATAGGGAGTTGATCAGCATTGAGTTTCCTTTCTTATTTACATTCTTAACAGTTCATCCTTTAATGTTCAATGTCCCTCCACATTCATTACCAGCCTTTTCCCCAAGCTTTTAATTTATGTAGTATTGTAGGAGGATCTTGTGTTCTGTGTATTCAGAATGTTGATTTCTGTACCCTAAGATCTAGAGATCTAGTTACAGTCTGACATGTGTATTGTCATGAATCCTGAATCAATGTAGTGTAAAGAATGCACCCCCAATTGCCTCTGATTGGTTAATAAAAGGCTGAACAGCCAAAGACTGGCCCTAGTTATTGTACTTAAAGCTTGTTAAATAAACCAATAGATTTCTATCTCAATTATTTGGGAGCAATCTGGGTTAGAAAAAAAACTACCACCTTTTGAATTTCGTCCTATAGTGAAGTATTGTTTATCAGGTTTCCTTTCAATTGAAACTTGAAGGGAATAGGGAGTGTCTTAAGAATAGGGAGTTCAGAAGGTGAGGACACACAGGCTCCTGCCTAGGTTACACAGACAAGAACAGTGATTAGGAGAGGGACATTCTTTGGTGGAGCTGCCAACAAGCTAGAAGGAAGCTCTAGGTACAGGGAAACTCGAGTTGGCCTGACCTAGGTGCCTTGAGAGACATGCATCATAGGGTCTTCAGATTAGAGTCCATGGCTCCTGGGACACAATGAGCCTTCCAGTTCCTGAAARACCAACACATCCCATCCAGCACGAATCACTTAGGCCCCTTTGTGTTTCTCTGTATGTTCCCTTAGTTGTTAAAGAAGCATGGAAGCTTGACAGGACAGTCGGTTATATCTATTAATCTTCTATACCCTGTATCGCTTGCAAAAATAATTGTATCCTAGCAACTACAACTGCATTGACCCTGGAAACTGCCATTTTATTATGTTTTGGATAAAAGAACAAAAAGTCTGATTGGTCTCAATAGAATTGTCACAGCCTCACCTTGCGGTTGCTGCTCCCACAGGCCTGGTTAAATTCCTCATGGCCATATCAGGTGATCTTGACCTGGTAAGTAAGCACAGGAACTTAAATCTAGGGATGTAGAATTCATGGATTGTCATCTTTGGTGAGATGAGCTTTTCCGTGTAGCAGTGGCTGGAGTCACCCACATTCCTGTAAATAACCCCAATGAACCCATTGGGCAAGCTTAGGGTCAGTGGAGTCTCCTTTTGAAAGTTGTCTTTGCCTTACCTGATATGAATAGACATTTGTTAATGTCTTTCTAATAAAGACATACACACACACACACACACACACACACACACACACACACAGAGAGAGACAGAGACAGAGACAGAGACAGAGAGAGACAGAGAGAGACAGAAAGAGACAAAGAGAGTCAAAGATAGAGGACTTTTGGGGTACATGACTTTTCTCTTTAAAGACGTGTATAAGCTGACCATAGTGGCACACGCTGCAATCCCAGTGCTTGGGAGGATTAGGCAGGAGGTGACCACATACAGAAGTCAGCCTAAACTACACAGTGAATTCAGGGGTATCCTGAAACACAACTTTACAAAGAAAGCATAGGCATTATTTTTCAAGTTCATGAAATGTATCGTTATACTGGGATTTCTTACTCGTTTCATGCTACTTTTTTCATAAGCTACTGTATTTCCATCTCTGAATGACTTCAGATATTTCCTTTATAGTCAGCTTTTAAAACTTTCAGGCATATTTTAAGTAGGATACCTCTGCTCTGCATTTACAGATAACTCGGAAAAAAGATGCAAGCTTTTGGTGTTTCAAACTACATTCATTATTTTCTTCCTTTATTTTTCTCAAATATTCTGGAAATCCTTATTCTGGAGAAAAACCTAATGAATTAATATTTTCATTCACTTTGCTCCGATGTATTTAAGAGAAATATTTATCAAAAATAATTATTTAAACCCTTAAAAGTTTTACTAAAGACTGAAAACAGCAGTCAATGTCAGTTGACCAGGAACAGATATTTCTGTATCCTTGAGGCAAAACAAACCTTCACTCTTCCGATCCTGTCCTTTGAGGCATTTGTCATGGAAACACAAAGCTTGATAAGCACAGGTTCACTGTCACTCAGCACATGGCCATCTGTGCACAGTATTAAGTTTTGTTACATCAGGCTGTGTATGTAGCTCTCTGTTCAAGGCTACGTCTTCATGTCTGTGACCATTGTATGAGGAGGAAACTATACTTCTCTTTTCTGTAGCTGAAAGAAAGCTGCTTCACCTGTAACCCACTCGAAGCCCTACTTATGTCTCTGCAGATCCTCTCTCAAACGTATTCTCTTCCTCATCTTCAAGTCCATACTCCTTGCTTCTTTTTATGTTATCTGAGCAGACATTCTAACGCATGTGTTTCTTCCCCTTGCTCTGTAGTAGAAGGTCAGTTGACAAATGCCACTCAAAGACTGCGGCATTAGCTGCAGCTTGGAAGTATCTCACAATGCTACGCCTAATAATCTTCTGGAATAGTTTCCAACCATTGGCAGGATAATTTGCTATAGAAAATTATAAAGAGGGTTCTATATTTTTTTTTAATTTTTTTGAAAACTTGTTTAGCTGAAAATGTATTTAAGTGTAAATTTAATTTCTATATCTTAATATAGGTTGCTATTTCTTTGGAATTTGACCTCGGTCATTAACACTGTGACAGAAAAAACTAAGCAGACAATATGTAAGCATGATCTTTAAAAATTTGGTGCCAAGTAAATCCGCAAGTTCTTCTGAGGGGAGGATTACTGTCTGTGCTGTCTCAATGCACCTTTCAGTTGCAATGCAGCAGACATCTTTTAAAATGGTACTCCTCATGCAATTGCGTCCCTGAGGAGACAATCTATTCTTTGCTGTGCTAAAAGAGAACAATTGTCTTTGTACTTAGACTTGTTTCTGTTGATTATGTTCCTCATTTTTAAAAACATGCTTTTAAGATTATACATTTGAATTTCACCTGAAAAAGTATGCTTTTATTTCCTCAGCATGATGGATGAAGGTATGGGAACATATATTTAAGCAGTTCTTAGATCGTAAAGTAATGCTGTGATAGTTCCAGGAAAGATTCTGGGCTTATTTGTCATCTTACCTGATAAGACATGATAAACATGTCTAACTTTCTTTTTTATTATTAGATATAATCTTATATTTTTAGTACATCCATTACATAGGAAATGATATCTTAATTAAAGACTGCTAGCATGCCAAATCCAATATCTCTTCGGTTAAGCAAAGATCTCCAGAATGAGTAATGTGGTAGTTTGATGTAATGTTGCTTTTATACTATAATAAAGCCCTAGGTGCACTGGTCATATAGGTTTTCTCACTTCAAAACATTTTTAGGATGAAAATAGATTTATGATTCTTATGTTAGCAAAAGTTCTTTATTTTCCTCCTGTATTAAAACTTTTAGGCAACTCTTCCTATTGAAGACAGTATGAGTGTTTCCAATTGTCAGACTTTGTTTTGTTGCGACACTCAGTCAAGTAAAATAAGAATGTTCATAGTATCTCTTGGGGTGCTTAGTAGGGTATAGAAAGAAGTAGAAGAAATACCATTAAATAAATATTTGCATCATTAAGAGCTGGGAAGGTGGCTCAGCCTGAAGAATATTAGCAGAGAAAGTGTGAAGACATGAATATAGCAAAAGATGGTGTTGTTCTTCTAGGTGTCTTTCTGTCTGTTTATGCTGTTTGGTATGCTGCATCATTCCCGGTCCTCACTCTCCTTCAGTTTCCCCCTCAATCTTCAAAAAAATTGATATTTTAACCAATTTAGTTAGACACAAAACTCAAAAACATAAGCATTCTGCAAGACATGAACTCAAGCAATAGAAAGCCCTGTGTATACTTGCTGAGTGGTTGTGTTTCTTTGTGACGTTTTTCAAAACTTTGAGCTGATAATTTTCATATTTATCTATGTTATCCATTGAAGGCAGAAGTCACATGCAGAAAATTTCTTCTTGTCATAGCAGGTAGAATGTAGGAAGAAAAATTATAATGTAGATGTACAATAGGTGCAGTAGATTTTCTTAAAAATCATCCTACTATTAACTGTCATGAGAGTTGTTTTTTATTGGCCATTTTATTTAATTTTGACTGTTATCCCCCACCCAGTTTCCCTTTTGCAAATCTCTAGTCTGTGTGCTCAGTGTATAACCACATCCTAATTTTATAATTATTTCAATAACTTTTTATCAGTTTTATCATGTATTCCTATTCAGAATGCCAACTTCTTGGACTCCTTAATATTAAAATATGAACCTCTGTGTTCAAAGAGATTATCAACTGTTGCAGATTCCTTAACAAGTGATTAACTATAACAAAAATTTTATTTAAATTTTAGTTGTTGCTTGCATTCAGTAATGGTCTGATTTTTCTGATAATTTGTTCTTTAGAATTTACTAGTCATTTTGCATATCAGTCATAAGGCAACATTGCAAGAATTATTACTCTCACTATTCTTAATGCCAAAACTTTCACCTTAAAATGGGAAATCTATAGAAGACAACAATAGTAACCTTTACCATATAAAACCTTTTAGCGTAATGGAGAGAATGAAGAGTCATGTAATAGGAGAGGATCGATTAAGGAAGACCAGGTAGATTTTCCCTATAACCCTTATGATGTCATTTTTAGATACCATGGGATATTTAAAGCAACAATTGTCTTCTTACCTTGACAGTGGTAGAGTAGGCATTAGACATCCAGGAGGAGCTGCAGTAGAGTACAATGCTTCCCATAACATTTCAGTCATGGGATGATGATGGGATGATGATGGGATGATGGTTATTTCTAAAAGACGCCAGCTATTATTATAGAACATTTACAGCAAAGTGTAGTGGAAACAGCTGGGTTGTGTCTAATATCATAGAAATGGACAGAGAGAGTACAGAAATTAAGACTGAATTCAAGTAGCTGAGGTCAAACAACTGTAGTTTTAGTAACTTGAGGAGCTTTATGGGAATTTAGCGGCACTAACACAAGTCCGACACCAAAGTAATAAGAATTGGGAAAAACAAGAAGAAATTTAAGGTTAGCTATATGGTTAATTTTGCTCTGTCCCTGAATCCAGTGTTCAAAAGCTCAGCTCTGGTGAGCTATAGGTGCTGGTTATAGTATTTTCACAAATTCTGCAGTATAAGAAGATATTGTACAAGTTATATGTTTTATTATATATATATATGTATATATATATATATACATACGTGTGTGTTAGAATAAGATAAATTACAACTGACTATAAAATATTATTGCTTCTCATATTAGAGCAAACATCAGAAAAAAATAATGTTTCTTATTTATTTCGTAAAAGAATGCCATCATCTCAGTTAAAGTTGTGAGCACTACTCAGAAAGAGCACTCATTGTTATCCCCGTGGCCATTACACAGCAAACACGTTCAGATCTCTCCAGAAGTTAAAATAACTGATTATGGCCATTCCAAAATTAATGCACTTCATGAATTTCATTTTTATTCTAAAGAGCTAAATGAAAAACATCAACAGTCATTTTCAGTGCCATTTCCTGAGGGTTCTGATAGTTTCAATCTTTCTAATTTGAAGAAAAAGTTATTGCCTCTCCAATTTCACTCATACTAGAGGATTCTATTTGTTTATATTGAAATGGATGCTGCATCATTTTAAAGATTATGTTAGAGTATTTCAATTATGAAAACAAGCAGGTTACCATTTTAAAAATGAAGTGAAAAGACTATGTAATGACATAGTATAAAAATTTTCCCCTGGAGAAAACAGCACATGCACTCACTTAAGAAAAAGTTTCCAATAGGTTTAGATAATTCTAATGTTGGTATTTGAAGAGCAAAAAAATTAATATTCTTTCTAAATCTTTGAACCTCATAAAATTATTTTAATGTATAAAATGATACATTCTAAAGTAATCATCTATAAAGGAATTTGGGATTGACCAATAAAGCATTTGACTACTTTGATCATGGCAATGATCCAAATGCAGTAACACTCTGACTAGACAAACTATTTAGTAAGATTAATGTTTAATCGCACAAGAATGTAAGTACCTGTTATGTGCCCTATTTTTAAAACCTGAGCTAATAGCTTCCCTCCATTGGCAGCTAGCATAGTGCTTTCTGGAACCATTAAAGCTAGACCCCAGGAAAGTGGCTCTCAGGTCAGAACCATTTTAAGTCATTTGAGTATTTTGTCCTAATAATGCAATATCTTCAGGAATAGGGGCCCACCTTCAGCTCCCGAGAGTCAACCAAAGCTACAATAATAATCTCCCTTGTTTTCAACATCACTTGAAAGTACTCTGACCAGTCCTTTATAAGGAGGTTTCTCCTATTTGGTACTGAGGTCTTTGTTATTCTATGGTTCTTGTGGAGAGCAACGTCAGTCTAAGATGGTTTACCTTTTTAAAAGATCTCTCTCTCTCTCTCTCTCTCTCTCTCTCTCTCTCTCTCTCTCTCTCTCTCTCTCTGTCT
>BDUI01000002.1:1694081-1726449 GCA_002335545.1 Apodemus speciosus | reverse complement strand
ATATATCTTTCATCTTATAGTATATATATCATATATGAATTTAAATATCTTAGAGTACATATATACATCTTATATATATTTATAGGTATTTATATAATTTTTGTAAACATACAATGATTTCCTGAGGCTCTATTAAATGACATATGTTCTATTTGTCCCTTCTCATTCACCTGTACGGATTGCACTTCCTCATCCAACCTGTTATTGTACATCTCATTCATATCACATGACTTCTGCTTATAACTGCCAGCAGTGCTTATTTTTACTCTCCTTGCTTCTGTAGTTACTTCATATTGTTACTCACATTTGAGGATTTGGAGTTAAGGAGCCAAAGATGAGAAGGAACATTTAATGCTTGTCTTTCCGGGTCTGGGTTACCTCACTTAATATGATCGTTTTTAGGTCCATTCAGTTTCCTGCAAAGTTCGTTATTTCACATTTTTTTCTAGGTGCAGAGTTTTATATTGTGTATTTGTACCATATAATTTATTTATTTACTATTTATTATTACTTTGTCTGTTGAAGACAATTTAAGTTGTTTCCATTCCCTGGTTATTGTGAATACTGAAGCTATAAACATTGCTGAACAAGTGTCCTACCCAGCTGCAACACCTATATAAACCACTACAATTACCAGAATGGCAAGATAAAGATGAAGATACAAGAAGGAGAAGTCACATATCAGCAGCAACCAACAGCTATATAACTGGACTTAAGATTCACTCAAGGAGAGAGAAATCACTCCTGGCACCAGAAACCCATCCATCTTCCAAGGTTAGTGAAATCACCGACTATAGAAAAGAATCTACCACAGCCTCTTTTCTAAACAAGAGTAAGTTCTTACTACATTTTAAATTGTACTCTTACAGCCATAGTGAAGTACAGCTACCACTCCTCATCAAGGAAGTTTCTCTTGACAGCAAATGTAGAGCATCATAGAAACTACAAATGGGTACAATTCAGAGATCAACAGACCTAGTAGAGTCCAACCCCAATGTATACATCCATATCACTGCTCCTACATTTATGTCTCAGGGAACATCACGGAAAGAGAAGTAGAAAGATGTAAAAAGCCAGAATATCAGGAAGTCTACTGTGAAGAATTCTCTGCTAGAAATGGCTACATAAACAAGACCAGAACAATAGCAATATTACTTAGACATGTTACCATTGGAGAGAGAAATGTTCATAAGGTTCCACTCCTAGACAAAGAACTACAAGGAAGTATTTACTGCTGTTGGTTGAAGGAGAATTAACCTCCACCAGGGATGATCTCCTCAATTTTTCAATGCAGAGTGATCAAAATTGACATATTTATGTAAGCAACAAAAGCAGATTCAATAGTTTCTTTTTGCATGTATTTGTATGTGCATGCGTGTGAACTTCAATGTCCCCACCCTCTCTACCCCACCTGACCTCTAAAGGCCCTAAGGGCTCCAGTCTCTTGAGGGTTAGGTGCATCATCAGTGAATGAGCACAGACCCAACAGTCCTCTATATGTGTGTTGGGGGCCTCATATCAGCTAGTTTATGCTGCCTGTTTGGTGGTCCATTGTTTGAGAGATCTCAGGGGCCCCAATTAAATGAGACTGCTGATCCTCCTACAGGATTGCCCTTCTCCTCAGCTTCTTTCAGCTTTCCCTAATTCAACAATAGGGGTCAGCTTCTTCTGTCCATTGGTTGAGTGCAAATATCTATATGTGACTCTTTCAGCTTCTTGTTGGTTCTTCTGGAGTATGGTCGTTCTATATCCCTTTTTGTGAGTGCTCCATAGCCTCAGTAATAGTATCTGGACTTGGGACGTCCCCTTGAGCTGGATCCCTCTTTGGGGCTGTCACTGGACCTTCTTTTCCTCAGGCTCCTCTCCATTTCCATGCCTGTAATTCTTTCAAAGAGGCACAATTATGGGTCAGAGTTGTGACTGTAGGATGCCCCCATCTCCCTCATTTGAAGCCCTGTCTTCCTGCTGGAGGTGGGATCTATAAATTCCTTCTCCCTACTGTCAGTCATTTCATTTAAGATCCCTCCTTTTGAGTCCTGAGATTCTCTCACCTCCCAGGTCTCTGGAGGATTCCCCCCCCCAACCTCCTATCTCCCAAGGTTGCCTGTTTCCATTCTTTCTGCTGACCCTCGGGGCTTCAGTCCTTTTACCTCACCCAATACCAGATCATATTCCCCTCTCCACCCACTCTCTCCCCATCCCTGTCCACTTTCCCTCCAAGGTCCCTTCCCCCCTCTCTCCCCATTTATGATTTCTTTGTTCTCCCATCCAAGTTGGACTGAGGTTTTCTCACTTGGGCACTTTAGCTTGTTGATCTTTTTGAGTTCTGTGGACTGTATCTTGTGTATTCTGTACTTTTTAACATCCACTTATTAGTGATAACATATCACACTTGTCCATTTGGGTCTGAGTTACCTCACTCAGGATGATATTTTCTAGTTCAATCCATTTGCCTGCCAAACTCAGGATGTCCTCATTCTTAATAGCTGAGTAGTATTTCATTGTGTAAATGAACCACGTTTTCTGTATCCATTCTTCTATGGTGGGACATCTGGATTGTTTCCAGATTCTGGCTATCACAAATAAGGCTGCTATGAACGTTGTGAAACACATGCCCCTGTGGCATAGTAGGGCATCTTTTGATTATATTCCCAAGAGTGGTATAGCTGGGACTTCAGATATATCTATTTCCAATTTTCTGAGGAACCTCCAGATTGATTTCCAGAGTGGTTGTGCCAGTTTGAAATCCTACCAGGAATGGAAAAGTGTTTCTCTTTCTCTACATCCTCTCCAACATGTGTTGTCACCTGTGGTTTTGATCTTAGCCATTCTGTTTGGTGTAAGGTGGAATCTCAGGGTCGTTTTTATTTGTATTTCTCTGATCACTAAGGACTTTGAACATTTCTTTAGGTGCTTCTCTGCCATTGGAGATTCCTCAGTTGTGAAATCTCGGTTTAGTTCTATACACCAGATTTTCACTGAGTTTTTTTTTTTTTTTTTTTTGGTGATTAGTTTCTTGAGTTATTTATATATTTTGGATATATTAGCCTTCTATCGGATGTGGGGTTAGTGAAGATTTTTTTCCTAATCAGTAGGTTGCCAGTTTGTTGTATTGACTATATCCTTTGCCTTATAGAAGATTTCCAGTTTCCTGAGGTCCCATTTATCAATTCTTGATCTTAAAGCATGAGCCATTGGAGTTTTGTTTAGAAAATTTCCCCCTGTGCCCATGAGTTCAAGGCTCTTTCCTACTCTCTCTTCTATTAGACTCAGTGTATCTGGCTTTTTGTTGAGGCACTTGATCCACTTGGACTTGAACTTTGTGCAAATGACAAATATGGATCTATTTTCATTTTTCTACAAGCAGTCAGTTAGACTGCACAATCAATATCAAATTAAATGGAGACATACTTGAAACAATCCCACTGAAATTGGGCACAAGGATGCCCACTCTCCCCACATCTACTCAATATAATACTCGAAGTGCTAGCTAGAAGAATAAGAAAATGAAAAGAGATCAGGAGATACAAATAGGCAAAGTAGAAATATCACTATTTGCAGATGATTTTATATTGTACGTAAGTGACCCCAAAAATTCTACCAGAGAACTTCTCCAGTTAATAAACAACTTCAGCAAAGTGGCCAGATATAAAATGAACTCAAATAAATCAGTGGCCTTCCTTTATACAAATGATAAACAGGCTGAGAAAGAAATTAGGGAAACAACTCCCTTCATAATAGCCACAAATAATATGAAATATCTTAGTAACTCTCACCAAACAAGTGAAATACCTGTATAACAATAACTTCAATTCTCTCCATAAACAAATCAAAGAAGATCTCAGAAAATGGAAAACTCTTCCATGGTCATGGATTGACAGAATTAACATAATAAAAATGGCCATCCTACCAAAGGCGATCTCTAGATTCAATGCAATTCCCATCAAAATCCCAACATAATTCTTCAAAGACATGGAAAGAGCAATTCTCAAATTCATCAGGAAAGACAAAAAAAGGCCCAGAATAGCAAAAACAATTCTTAACAATAAAAGAACTTCAGGGGGAATCACTATCGCTGACCTCAAGCCTTGCTACAGAGCAATAGTCATAAAAACTGCATGGCACTGGTACAGAGACAGACACGTTGATCAATGGAATACAATTGAATACCCAGAAATCATCAACTCTTAAGGCTTTGAGATGATGGCCCCATTCAGAGCAGAACAAAGATACTATGAATTTAAACAATAAAATATTCTCTTCTCAACCCTTCTTTTATTTCTTCATTTGGGGGAGGGGCATTTATTCATGATTCATGCCTACAGAATATCTTTGTATTAAAATTAGTTAATAATCAAGGCATTTGTCTTAGTCAGAGTTTGTATTCCTGCACAAAACATCATGACCAAGAAGCAAGTTGGGGAGGAACGGGTTTATTTACACTTCGACATTGCTGTTCATCACCAAAGGAAGTCAGGACTGGAAGTCAAGCAGGTCAGGAAGCAGGAGCTGATGCAGAGGCCATGAGGGGATATTACTTACTGGCTTGCTTCCCCTTGCTTGCTCGGCTTGCTTTTTTTAATAGAACCCAAGACTAATAACCCAGGGATGGTTTGACACAAAATGGGACCTCCCCTCTTGATCACTAATTGAGAAAATGCATTACAGTTGGATCTCATGGAGGCATTTCCTCAACTGAAGCTCGTTTCTCTGTGATAACTCCAGCCTGTGTCAAGTTGACACAGTACAGCAGCCAATCTTTAAAAGACAGGGTGGGTGTCTTCTCTAAGATCTGTTTACATAGAGCAGTTAAGCTTGTTAAGTGAAGTAAACAGCAAGAAAATGAAATGAATGTAAAGGTGAAATGACCAGGAAGAGACTGGGAAGAATAAAAAATAAATAACTCCCTCATCAAATTCTATTTGCTCTATTTGCTCTCTGATTGCACAATACAATTGCAAGGATCCTCTGACACTTCGAGGACAACTAGAAATCCTGATGCCCATGTAGGTTTGTCTTGTCCTCAAGTACTTCAATTTTCCCACTAGTAAACAGTGGAGCATATAAGAAATAATAAAGAAAAATTAAAGAATGTTATTATTACTTTTTAAAACCTAGAGGGGTGGCTCATGCCTGTAATCTCAGAACAAGGAGGCTGAAGCAGGAGTCCCATAAATGGGAGGAGAGTTTAGGTTGCATATTGGGTCTCGTGCCAGCCAGGGTAACACATACAACATGAACTTCTTTCCAAAACATTAAAAAAGAAAGAAAAGAAACTTATTAATTTTCAAATTTCCATTTAAAAGATATTCATACACATTTATATGTGCACACACAGTTGGGGAAGAAAGACAGACAGAAAGAGAGAGAGAGAGAAAGAGAGAAAGAGAGAAAGAGAGAATTATAGTTATGGATAGTAATTTTCTTTTGGTTTTGGTGTGCGCCACCACCGCCCAGCTAGTAATTTTCATTTATAACATCTTGAGTTTTTTTATTTCAAATTCCAAGTGGTTAATTATGTGTGAAATATAATTTTCTCTATGCTATTGTATTAATATCATGTGTAACTTATTATTTAAATGGTTCTTTGGGGAATTTGGGAAATATTATGAAGTTATTTTTTCTTATCTCTTATGGTAAAATGTTAATTCCTTAAAACCAAATAGGCTCAAACCCACTTCTTTTAAATGTAAAACATAAATCACCTGGTGTAAGGAATTACAAAATTGGTTTAAAAGCTTTTCTAAACAATACAATAGCAGTAATGTGACTGAAAGCATCATACCCATTCTTACATTGAGACCTTTCTATTTGTATGGAATTTTCAATTTTTACACTTCAAAGACAACAGAAAGCATTTGATCCATTCTTTATATTTCACAAGTGAATGGTCACTCACCTTTTGGAGATCTCTGTGTGGCTTTCCATTTGTGTGTGTGTGTGTGTGTGTGTGTGTGTGTGTGCATGTGTGTGTGTGTGTGTGTGTGTGTGTGTAAGCACATCCACAAAGGACTACTAAGTGTTGTGCAACACATTTGCCTCTTTTAAGAAAATACACTGTGATTGTGTAATCTTCTAGATATTCTGAGACCTCTGACACAACAGGCAGAACCCAAGCTCCAGTACAACTTCATTTTAAACTTCAAAATTGCCATTCTTTCTCTCAGACAAGCTTATAGGAAGCTGGGAGATAGAAGGGGGTGTGTCACTGCCAACTTTTGCTTAACAGGAAACAGTGGTAACACATAGGCTTGTGTGTGTTTATTGACGACCAAGCAACACTAACGCTGTTCTGTTGAAGAAGAAATAGGTTGTCTGACTCATATTAACTTATAAATGCTCCTACTTCACTGCTCCCTGTGACTACTGACAGGTAGAGGTGTGGTTTGGTTTAGTAAAATTATCATCAATATCATCACCAATCTTCCTGTCAGTTAAATTGAGTAATTACATTTCTGTATTCTAAATCAGTGGTTCTCAATCTGTGGGGCATGACCACATAGGTTTGCATATCAGATATCCTTCATATCAGGTGTTTACATTGTGATACATAATACTAGCAAAATTACAGATATGAAACAGCAACAGAATAATTCTGTAGTTAGAGGTCACCACAGCATGAGTGGTGTTAAAGATTGCAGCATTAGGAAGGTGGAGTACAACTGCTCTAAATGTTCATGAACAGCCCAGAAAATGCAGTGTGAATGACGAAAGGAATATTTATGGGATAATATTTTCCTTAACTTACTGAAACATAGGGCAGGGGCATTGAAAAGCTTTGCAAGTAATGTTATTTACTTGAATGATCAATGTCCTTTGGCTATATCATAAAGAATCCATGAGCATAGAAGAAACCTATTTTACATCTAACAAAAATAGTAGTCTTTAGGTTTAAAGGGGACTTTATTCCCATTTTCAGGGAAATTCATCCACCGAAATGCTTGCAACTCACCATACTGCTACAGTATGGTAGAACATATGCGAAGAGGGCCAAACCATCAGAATGTTATTTTCTGTGACCTAAAACAATGCCTAACCATGTAAGCAAACAACACATAACCCATCTCATCTCTACACTGCCCAAAGGTGATATATTCCTTTGCTACGTATACAAGTTTCAATGAAGTTTTCATTTCTTGAAACAGAGATTATCCTGACACAATTAAAATTTTGTGAAGATTAAGAAATATGACTAACTTGCTATTAATTTTCACATATAAATTAGATCTCCTCCCCAAATTGCTCCTATGGATAAAGAAATATTTGGGTTGATATCATTGTGCATTGCATTGTGTTTTCAAGATTTAACAATGTGTGAATGCACCTATTTCAATATGTTGATTCATCTACTTGTGTATTCACTGTTTGGGAAAAATCTTAGCACACACATGCACACACACATACTCAAAAATACACAATTTAAAGACTCATGATATTGCTGAGAGAAAAGACATAATGTTTATGACATTATTTCTTGTAYGAGAATATTTTGATGATGTGAGAATTCCCCATAAATTAGTGTTCAGAGTAACAAACAGATTTCTTTTACTAAAAAGGACATAGCAAACAATCTCCAAAGATATATCCAACTTGTTTTCATAATCCCCTCAATTCTCTATTAAAGTTAATGAAAGATTTAGAAAAATGAATAAAAATTGAGGTCACAGATTTCTCTGAAAAATAAAAATAAAAAAGGACATAGCAAGTGACATCAAAATCCAGAAGGAGCAACCAAAGCCTAGGTGAAGAGCTATATTTCTCAAGTTTAGCATTAAATTAATTATTGTCCTCCTCCTGACGCATCCTTTTGGAATGGACAGTTTGAAGAAATATTTGTACAAAGCAAAAGGACTAATTGTTATACGTTTTAAATGTGAAAGCCCATGTACTGTTTCTCTTGGTACACATTCAAGACCGTGAGCTGTGGATCATCTACAGCTGTCAAGATATCCTCCTGTGATAGGTTCATAACCTGTAATCTACAGAACAAATAAGATGAGATACAATCACTGTACTTAGAGAGTTGCCATTGTTTTTTCTTTATGCTAGTTCCTTTCAAACTTATTTCATTACATACTTTTCTTGAGCTTCATTTTTGAAGATACAATAAAGCACTCATTTCCATGTTTTGTACTTATTATTCGAGGGACCCCAACAACTTGACATCTTAGTGTCCTTAATTCAAGGAGTCCAGGATTTTGCATACTAATTTAAGCATTTCATTTCATTTCATTTTTTTTTAAATCAAACAGCACAGTTCTCAGCACAAGAAGCATGGTCAGGGCATTATATGCTATTTCTATATCAATTCACTTGCATTCTTTGGAAGAATACAAAAGAGTAAAGAAAAACAAACCAATGTTGGTTCAGACAAAGGAAGATGAATCCCTGTCAGTACCACAGAAGAGCATCCAGAGACTTAAACTGGGGTCATGATACACTTTGCAGTAGAAATCATATTTGATCTTGCTTTTCAATGGCTACTTAGGAAATTTGTTGTACTAATTTGAATAGAGTAGAAAAGAATGTAACATAGAAGTTTAAATTATATAGAAAACGTATGAATAATTTTTTTCAAGAAGCATTTTTAGTTGTTTTTGTATGGAGAACATCTGAGTAGTGATGTAAAATGGACTATTCAAAAGAGATTTGTCAATACACAAACTATTTGAAATCTACTAACCTAAAGGGGGAATGAAAATTAGATATTCCAAATTGAAGAATAGGAATTTTCCTAGGAGGCTTAAGAAGGAAAAATTTTTGGCATAGAAAAATCGTATGCTAATGCCCACAGATATGATTATCAAAGTTTAAAGAGTTGTAGAATAATTAGAAGAATTGTGTGAAATCTATTTGGGAAACAGGATGAGGCACAGCTGGTTGCGACTTTAAAACCAGAGCTAGCCTGAGGTGTGTGTACAAAAGGATAAAGTTAGAGGATTGTAAGCTATGTCAAGATATTTTAGACTCCTTTTAAAAGCAACAATTTAGTAACAAGATAGTTGTACACAGAAAGACACAATCACACTTTCCCATTAGAGGACCATCTCTGATTATAATTTATGATGGAGAAAGAAAAAGTCATCGTGATTACAGGAGGTTTGTAACGATTCCGGTGCCAGGCAAGGTCAAGCTGAAAATAAATAAATAAATAAATAAATAAATAAATAAATAAATAAATAAATAAAGTGTGTAGGTAAATGGACTCTGATCGAAGGTAAACAGAACTGTGTTGTTTGAGTTGGTGACATTTACCATGTATGCAAGACCAGAAAGCCTCCATAACAGTAGTGGTAGAAGTGTGTATCAAAACAAAAGAGAGAAGGGGGGTTGCATCTGGCTATGGAGAGGAAGAGAAAAGGATGTGTGGGGGTTACCTGTAAACCTGCAGCTGGAGCAATTGAGGGTGCAGCCTCCTCACTCGCGAAGGGGATAAATGCAGAACCATGATTAAGAATAAAGAATATATCCAATAAATAAAAAAAAGGATAGTAAAAGCCAAAAAAAAACAAGAATAAAGAAGACCAACACTTTCATTTGGGGAAATGATCACTCACAGAAGCTACTCCTCTTCCAGCTACTTCAGGTGTCTCTGGATGGAAACACTCCCTCTTGGAGGTCTGAGGGATTCTCTCAAGTCAGAAGCTCATAAAACTTACAAGATTCCAAGAGGAAATGTGCTTTAAAGGATTGCTGTCAGTGCAGAGACTCCTCGGGAGAGCTCCCTGTAAACTGTGCAATTAGACCTAAGGATGCAGTTGTCTGAGTCTCTGACTTTTCGCTGGTGCAGGTACCTTGAAAGTCATGTCCATTCCTCTAAGGAAACTCTCACGCTCTCGTGACACCAATAAACTTATTGGGCTTGAATGTAATTGTTTCTTCTGTTGCGTGTCCATGCCTTATCTGTAGTTAAGGGACATTTTGTTCCTGTCTCTCAAGGAATCAGACAACAGGAAAAGAAACCAGAAGGTTTCTTCTGAGTTGGTTTGTACTGAAACGACATTTCACAATCTGGACTATTCTCTGGGTGACTCTTTCTCCGGTTCAGCACATTGCCAAATAATACCTGTTAGACTTACTTTCTTATCATAGTTAGATAATTATAATGAATAAGTGATGATTTAATAATTGCGTTGAACTTTTAATTTTAAGTTACTTTTGAATAAAAGCTCTGTAATGTAAAAAATTTTAGATTTAGAAACCACTGCACCAAAATGAGTTTATGAGAAACTTCAGTTTCACTACAAATATGCAATTTGTCCAGTCCACGTTAGTACTGAAGCTTTTTTAATGTGTCTATTTGAGTAGAGAAATTAAGGAAAATTAGTTGTTGGGGATTATTTATATGGCTTTTTAATTCTTTTTAAAAATTAATTATTTTATTTGCATCCCAAATGTTGTCCCAGTCCAGGTCCCTCTCCTAAGATTTTTTCCCTCATCCCATCTCCCTTTTGCCTGTGTGGGGTACTCCTCTCTGGTAACCCCCAACTCTGGGACATCAAGCCTCTGCAGAATTAGGCACACCCTCTTCCACTGAGTCCAGACAAGGCACCTCCATCTGCTACATATGACCCTGGGGCCTTGACTGGTCTGAGTATGCTCTTTGGTTGGTAGCACAGTCTCTGGGAGCACCCAGACATCCAGTTTAGCTGACATTGTTGGTTTTCCTATTGAGGTACTACTGGTTTCAGGTCCTTCAATCCTTTTCCTAACTCTTCCATAAGGGTCCCTGACATTCAGCCAATGCTTGACTGTGGGTATCTGCATCTGACTCAGCAGCTGTTGAGTAGAGCATCTCAGGGGACAGCCATCATAGCCTTCTATCTGCAAGCACAACCCTTCATCAGTAATAGTGTTGGGGACTGGTGTTCTTTGGTCAGCCATTTGGTCAGTCTCTGCTCATCTTTGTCTGTGCATTTCTCTTAGACAGGACTCATTTTGAGTTAAATGATTGTAGGTAGGTTGGTGTGCCCATCCCTCAACTGGGGGTCCTGTCTGGCTTCTGGATGTGGTCTCTTCAGGTTCCATATCCCCATTGTTGGGCATTCTGGCTAAGGTCACCTGCACTGAGTCTTGAGAGCTACCCTCATCCATGGTCTCTGGGACTTCCTAGAGATTTCCCACATCACAAACTCCCACAAACTACATGTTTCATTCGTCCTCCTAGCTGTGTGGGCCTCTCTCCTGTCTCCCCGTATCTGATCCTGCTCCTCTATTCATCCCCACCTCCTCTCACCTACCCGGATCACTCCCTCCCTCTGCCTCACATGTCTATTTTGTTCCTCCTTCTAAGTGGGAATTAAATGTCTTCACTTGGGCCTTCCTTCTTGTTTAACATCTTTGGGTCTCTATGTGTTTGTGTGCGTGTGTGGGGGGGTATCATTCTGTTCCTTTTGGCTAGTATACACTTATCAGAGAGTACATACCATGCATGTCATTTTGGATCTGAGTTACCTCATTCAGGATGATATTTTCTACTTCCATCCATTGGCCTGTAAACTTTATGATGTCTCTGTTTTTTAATAGCTGATAGCATTCGATTGTGTAAATAAATCACATTTTCTGAATCCATTCTTCAGTTGAAGAACATCTGGGATACTTCCAGTTTCTGGTTACTGCAAATCAGGCTTCTATGAAGATAGTGGAGCATGCATCCTTGTGGTGTGGTGGAGAATCTTTTGGGTATATGCCCAGAATCACTATAGCTTGGTCTTCAGGTAGAACTGTTTTTGGTTTTCAGAGAAACCACCAAATTGATTCCAAAAGTAGCTGTATCAGTTTGCAAGCTGACCAGCAACAGAGGAGTGCTCCCCTTTCTCTGTATCTTTCCCAGCATGTCACTTGAGTGTTTGATCTTAGCCCTTCTGATTGAAGTAAGGTAGAATCTCAGGGTCAGATTGATTTGCCTTACCATAAAACTAATAATGTTGAACATTTCATTCAGTGCTTCTCAGCCAATCAAGACTCCTTTGTTGGGAATTCTCTGTTTAGTTCTGTTTTTGTTTGTTTGTTTTTGTTTTCTGGAGTATAACTTCTTGAATTCTTTATATATTTTGGAAATAGTCCAGTGTTGCATATAGGGTTAATGAAGATCATTTCCTAGTCTGTAGGCTGCTGTTTTGTCCTACTGATAGTGTCCTTTGTCTTACAGAAGTTTTTCAGTTTCAAGAGGTCCCATTAACTAGTTGTTGATCTTAGATATCAAGATATTTCTTGTTCAGGAAATGTTCCCTGTGCTAATGTGTTCAAGACTATTTATACTTTCTCTTCTATTAGATTCAGTGTATATGGTTTTATGTTGAAGTCCTTGATCTACTTGGATGTGAGCATTGAGCAGGGTGATGAATAGAGATCAATTTTCATTCTTCTACATGCAGACCACCAGTAAGAACAGCACTATCTGTTGAAGATGCTTTCTCCAGACACATAGAGAGCAGAGGATAACCTTGTTGGACATCAAAGGGAGGAGAGGCCCCTGGTCCTGGAAAGGCTCGATGCAGCAATGTAGGGAAATACCAGGACAGGGATGCAGGAGGGAGTTGATTAGGGAACAGAGGGAGGGGAGATGACTTATGGGATTTTCAGGGAGTGGGAGAACAAGGAAAGGGGAAATTATTTGAAATGTAAATAAAGAATATATCTAATAATAAATAAAAAGAAGATGTTTTCTTTTATCTACTCTATAGTGTTGGCTTATTTTTATTTTTTTCTATATTCATTGTTTACATTCCGAATGATTTTCCTTTTCCTGGTTTCCCCCCCTATCCCTAAGTTCCATAAGTCCTCTTCCCTCAGCCAGTTCCCCAACCACCCCCCCTACTGCTCTGTCCTGGCAATCCCCTACAATGCTGCATCAAGCCTTTCCAGGACTCGGGTCCTCTCCTTCCTTCTTCTTGGGAATGATTTGATATGTGGGTTGCGTTTTGGGTATTCTGAGCTTCTGGTCTAATATCCACTTATCAGCGACTGCAATCCATGTGTGTTCTTTTGTGAATGAGTTACCTCACTTAGTATGATATTTCCCAGTTCCAACCATTTGCCTAAAAATTTCATGAATTCATTGTTTTTAATTGCTGAGTAGTATTCCATTGTGTAAATATACCCCATTTTTTGTATCCATTCCTCCATTGAGGGACATCTGGGTTCTTTCCAGCTTCTGGCTATTATAAATAAGGCTGCTAGTGGAGCATGTGTCCTTATTGCATGCCGGGGAATCCTCTGGGTATATGCCTAGGAGTGGTATAGCAGGGTTCTCCAGAAGTGTCATGCCTAGTTTTCTGAGGAACTGGCAGACTGATTCCATAGTGGTTGTACCAGCTTGCAATCCCACCAGCAGTGGAGAAGTGTTCCTCTTTCTCCACATCCTTGCCAACACCTGCTGTCTCCTGAATTTTTAATCTTAGCCATTCTGGCTGGTGTGAGGTGAAATCTCAGGGTTGTTTTGATTTGCATTTCTCTGAGGACTAATGATGTTGAACATTTCTTAAGGTGCTTCTCAGCCATCCGAATTTCTTCAGGTGAAAATTCTTTGCTTAGCTCTGTACCCCATTTTTAATAGGGTTATTTGGTTTTCTGAGGTCTAACTTCTTGAGTTCTTTGTATATATTGGATATTAGCCCTCTGTCAGACGTAGGGTTGATGATCTTTTCCCAATTTGTTGGTTGCCGGTTTGTGCTTTTGACAGTGTTCTTTGCCTTACAGAAACTGTAATTTTATGAGGTCCCATTTGTCAATTCTTAATCTTAGAGCATAAGCTATTGAGTCAAGTGTTCATGGGTGTGTGGTTTTATTTTGGTTCTATTCCACTGATCAACATTTCTGTTTCTAAACCAATATCATGAAGGTTTTATCACTATTACTCTGTAGTAAAGCTTGAGTTTAAGGATGTTGATTCCTCCAGTAGTTCTTTTATTGTTCATAATTGCTAGACTATCTTGGTTTTTTTGTTTTGTTTTACTTTTCTATATGAAGTTGAGAATTGCTCTTTCAAGGTCTGTAAAAATTTTGTTGGAATTGTGATTGGAATTGCAATGAATGTAGATTGCTTTTGGTAAATGGCTATTTTCACTATGTTAATCTTACTGGTCCATGAGCATGAGAGATCTTCTCAAGTCTTCATTGATATCTTTCCTCAAGGACTTGAAGTTCTTTTTTTTTTTTTTTTTTTTTTTTGGTTTTTCGAGACAGGGTTTCTCTGTGTAGTTCCAGCTGTCCTGGAACTCACTCTGTAGACCAGGCTGGCCTTGAACTCAGAAATCCGCCTGCCTCTGCCTCCCAAGTGCTAGGATTAAAGGCGTGTGCCACCAACGCCCGGCTTGAAGTTCTTGTAATACAGATCTTTCCATTGCTTGGTTAGAGTTACACCAAGATATTTAATTTTTTTGTGGCTATTGTGAAGGGTATTGTTTCCTTAATTTCTTTCTCTGCTGTTTTATCATTTCTATAAAGGGGAGTATTGATTTCTTTGAGTTAATTGTTTTATCCAGATACTTTCCTGAAGTCATTTAATCAGCTTTAGGAGTTCTCTGGTAGAGTTTTAGGGGTTCTTATGTATACTATCAAATCATCCACAAAGAGTGATACATTGACTTCTTCCTATTTTGTTATCTCCTTGATCTCCTTTTGTTGTCCTTTTGCTCTAGCTAGAACAACAAGTACTTACTATATTGAATAGATAGGTAGAAACTGGGCAGTCTTGTCTTATCCTTGATATAAGTGAGATTGTTCAAGTTTATCTCCATTTGATTTGATGTTGGCTATTGCTCTGCTCTATAATGCTGTATTATGTTCATGTATATGCTCTGAATTCCTGATTTCTACGAGACTTTTAACATAAAGGGGTGTTGGATTTTGTTGAAGGCTTTTTCAGCAGCTAATGAGATGATCATGTGATTTTTTTCCACTGAGTTCATTTATGTGGTGAATTACATTAATGCATTTTTTGCATATTAAACTATCCCTACATCCCTATTATGATGCCTACTTGACTGTGGTGAATGATGTTTTTGGTGTGTTCTGGGATTCGGTTTGTGAGAATTTTGTTGAGCATGTTTGAATCCATGTTCATAAACAAAATTGGTTTAAAGCTTTCTTTCTTTGTTGGGTCTTTGTGTGGCTWAGGTATTAGGATGGCTAGGACATTATGGAACAAAATTAGGTAGTATTCTTTATGTTTCTATTTTGTAGAATAGTTTGAGAAGTATTAGTATTAGCACTTCTCTGAAAGTTTTGTAGAATTCTGCACTAATACCCTCTGACCCTGGGCTTCTCTTGTGTTGGGAGGTTTTAATGACTGCTTCTACTTCCTTATGGGTTATGGGACTGTTTAGATAGTTTACCTGATTTTGTCTTAACTTTGGTCCATGGTATATGTCTAAAAAACTCATTCATTTCATTTAGATTTTCCAGATTTGTTGTCTATAAGTTTTTGAAATAAGACATGAAGATTATTTTGAATTTCCTTCATTTCTGTTGTTATGTCTTTTCATTTCTGACTTTGTTAATTTGGATACTGTCTATGTGCATTTTAGTTAGTTTGGTAAGGGTTGTCTATTTTGTTGATTTTTCTCAAAGAGCCGGCTCTTAGTTATATTTATTCTTTGTATTGTATTGTTTGTTTAGAATTAATTGATTTCAGCCCTCATTTTCAATATTTCATGCCATCTACTCATATTGGGTGTATTTGCTTCTTTTTCTTCTAAAGTTTTCAGGTGTGCTGTTAAGTTCCAAATATTAGATCTCTCTAATTTTTTTTTTATTAAGGAACATAGTGCTATGGATTTTCCTTTTAACACTGTTTTCATTCTATCACATAAACTTTGGTATGCTGTGCCTTCCTTTTTCTGTTGAATTCTACAAAGCTTCCCTGAACATGTTGACTAGAGAGTTGTTCAGCTGCTATGAGTATGTGGGCTTTCTGCTATTTGAGCTGTTATTGAAGTCCAACCTTAGTCTGTGGTAATCTGTTAAACTGCGAGGGTTTATTTCAATCCTATTGTATCTTTTGAGGCTTATTTTGTGTCCAATTATACAGTCAGTTTTGGAGAAGGTTCCATGAGGTTCTGAGAAGAAGGTATATTCTTTTGTTTGGGGGTGAAATGTTCTGTAGATATCTGTTAAATCCATGTTAAATTTGTTAAATTCATAACTTCTGTTAATTTTATTATTTCTTTGTTTGAATTCTGTTTCAATAACCTCTGCAAGTAGAATATTGAAGTCTCCTGCCTTTATTGTGTTCTATATGTGTTTTGAACTCTAGTAAAATTTCTTTTACAAATGTGGGTGCCCTTACATTTGGGGCATAGGAGTTCAGAATTGAGATGTTATCTTGGTGGATACTTCCTTTGATGATTATGAAGTGTCCTTCCCCATCTCTTTTGGTTACTTTTAGATGAAAGTCTATTTTAATAGATATTAGAATTGCTATTCCAACTTGTTTCTTGAGATGATTTGCTTACAACACCATTTTCTGGTCCTTTACTCTAATGTAGTCTGCATCTTCATTGCTGAGTTGTGTTTCTTGGATGCAACAGAATGATGCATCCTGTTTACATATCCAGTCTGTTAGCCTGTGCCATTTTATTGGTGAACTGAGTCCATTTATGCTAAGAGATATCAATGCCCAATTATTGTTAGTTCTTGTTATCTTGTTGTTAGCATTTTCTTTAACCAGTGTGTCTGCTTCTTCTGTGGTATCTTCTATGCCTCAGGTTCTCTCTTCTATCCCTTGTATTCTGTTAGTAGTGCTTATGTTTGTAGTTCCTGTTCTCTTTCCTAGGTTTTGCACCTGAAGAATTGCCTCCATTTGTGTTTTCTTTATTGTTTCTTTTCCCATCTTTAGGTGTTGGGCTATTTTGTTCATGTTTTTCACCTGTTTTATTGGGTTTTATTTTTCTGTACTTCTTAGAAGATTTATTTGTTTCCTCATTAAGGGCTTCTACCTGTTTGAGTATGTTTTCCTGTATATTTCTAAGGGAACTATTTATATCCTCTCTACAAGCCTCTATCCTCTTCATGACATGGGATTTAAGGTCAGAATCTTGCTCTTCATGTGTGTTAAGATATCCACCATCTGCTGGAGTAGGAAAGCTGGGTTCTGATGGTACCATACTGCATTGGCTTTGTTTATTATGTTCTTCTGCTTGCCTTGTGCGATCTGGTTGTCTCTGGAGTTAGCTGGCCTAGATGTCCTGGACTGGAGCAGGTTTCCCAGGAGGTAGGTGGAGCTATGTGTCCTAGGTTAGAGCAGGCCTTCAAGGGGGCAGGCGGAGTTGTGTCTCTGGTTAGAGTAGACTTCCTGTGTTCCATGTAGAAGAAGCCTCCTGTGTCCTGGTTAGAGCAGTCTTCCTGGGAAACAGGAGGGCTATGGGGTGGAGTGGCAGGCAGCTCATCGACTGTGAGTGCATGTGGACATTAAGACCAGAAGAAAGATGTGGCTCCAACATGGTGGGACAAAGCCCACATCTCTGCACTCTGTGGGGTCCTAGCTGAAATAAGGTTATGGTGGAGGTCTCACCTGTGTCCCTGATTAAAGAAGTTCTGGGAGACAGGCTGGACTGTAGTAGCCTATTTATATATTTTTAATTAAGTATATATATATGCATATATATACACATATATATATATTGAAAAATAAGGTAAATAAAGCTGAATTTAGACACATGAGAAAATTTTGTGGCATGAACATTTTAAATTCCATCATAGCATTTTAATAAAGAGAATTTTCACCTGACAATTATAATTTTCTGCCTGCTGAGCATTCACAATGTCAAAAAATTACAGACTACAAATGGAAGGAACTATGTTCCCCTGAACTCCTCAGGGCAGAATGTGAGTGGTTCTATTTTCTTAGTTTTATTTTATTTCAAAAGGGATTATTATTCTAGCATTAGAGTTCATACATTTTCTTACTTCTGAAAATGCATATCAAGTAATACTATCTATCAGTAATGTATATTGATTCTTACTTAGATTCCATGTTCTTGGAAGTAAYATATATTGACTAATGCATGCTTAGAATCAGTATAGTAACTTAGATTCTGTGTATAGAATACATGTATAAGGTATGTTCTATATACTACAAAAGCCATATGTTTTCTATTCTGGAAATGGTTGTCTTTACATCAAGGAGGCAGGTGGCTCAACAGACATTTTTATGTGAAGCTCTAGTTCTGTGTACAAAATCTAAAATCTGAATGGAATGAATCTATATGATTCAAAGGAAATAATAAATGGAAGAGAAAGACACACACACACACACACACACACACACACACACACACACACACACCAGAAAGAGAGAGAGAATCACATGCCTATAAAGTTTGTACAAGTACATGAAAAAGACATATCACCATTAAGATTTTAGTATGGTTTGAATTATGTTTTTCCTCTGAGACAAACACAGCTATCAAAAACTAAATGTATATTTGCTGTCATTTTTTCAGTGATTTTTGGTGTTAAAACATGTACTTGTACACTACTCTCTCCCCACATCAATACAGTCTTCTGTACATACATATGTGATCAGACACCCAGTGGACAAAGGAAAACAGACATCTCCATCATCATGTTACAAGAGCCTTGACCCATGACCATTGCTTATAATAATAAAATGGTCACTGTTTATCCCTAACCATATCAATGCTAAAATTGCTTCAGTAATTTGATACCTTGAAATTTATTCATGAAGTTTTCAAAAGTTCAATGGTGCATTTCTTATGATTTTAAAACATAACTTAAAATATAAATTTTAAGACGGATTAAATGACTATGCAGATGCCTTCAAGAAGAAAACTATACTGCTAATATGTTTTATATATTTCCAAAAGACAGACTTTTTATTTGTAAAAACTTACATTGTTATATGAATATCTGTAAGGCAAAGTACAGACTCTATGATAGTATATAATTTATCTTTTTTTTTTTTTTTTTTTTTGGTTTTTTGAGACAGGGTTTCTCTGTATAGCCCTGGCTGTCCNAGGGTTTCTCTGTATAGCCCTGGCTGTCCTGGAACTCACTCTGTAGACCAGGCTGGCCTCGAACTCAGAAATCCACCTGCCTCTGCCTCCCAAGTGCTGGAATTACAGGAGTGTGCCACCACTGCCCGGCATTTATCTTTAATATTAGTTACAAAAAAACCCCAAAATAATAAAATATAGACAAGGCCAGTTCTGTAGTCATGGCTAGTTTGGAGCCTGCTGCATGCCGCAAGGTAGCCTTAAATTCCTGATGGTCCTCCTGCCCATCCTCCTCACTGCCCCATTCCCCTTACAGATTTTGCCATCCTATGTGGTTCAAAAACAAAGAGTTAAAAGATATTTTTACCACATAGTTTATAGTACTTATTTTTTAAAATATAGAATCATAAATTATTTTTTCTATTACTTAATATTTAAAATTGAGTGTGAATTGCTTAATGGAAAACACAAATTACCCTAAGTTGTTTCTTTCTCTAAACTTAAAGTCATTTTACTATTGAAAGTCCATCCAAAAATTAAAAATGGCATTTAATGAATATATTAAACTATATGTTATGTCCATTTTTTAATAGAACACTTGTTTTTAACAATCTAAGTATGCCTATTTTTGTGTTTTACACGTTTATTTTTTTGTCATGTAACCATTTGGGAGAAGAAGAGTGGGTTTATAGTATTCTTTCTTTTGCTATAAATTCAGATGTGTACTGCTGGATAATTAATAGAAAGACTTAAATACAAATCCAAAAATGTACAGTAACTAGTTTTTATATATAAAATCAAAAATGCTATTTGATTAAGTGTGATAGAACTGCAGTTGAGATTTTAGGATACACAGGGTGATGCTACAAACACCCCATCATGACTATTACCTTTCTCCCACTGTTTGGAAGAACATAATCTGCCATTATCCCACTCTGTGATTTTATAAGTTGTAAACCTTTGTGGTCCCTCAAAGCTGCAATCCTATCAGAAACATAGAGTAATTCCCGGCTTTAATATTTCTTCCCTTACTCTAGTTCAGAATACAAATGCAGACAATATTGCTTTCCCAGAGGCAAGCTAAGAAAATCGTTTTTTCCTTCCATAATAGAGGCAGAGAATAAACATTTCAAGATTGAAACCCACTCATCTGTAAACAGAAATGGCATAGCTGACATTTGCTGAGAAAAAAAATAAGCAAGGATTATCATTTCATAGCCTGCAGTAGATTGAAACTAGCTGAGATGCTAATACTTCATGTGACACTTTCTTTGTGTTGACTGACAGTAGATGTTAATCTTTGAATCTTCATATCCTCATCAGTTACATGTAGGCGAATCAGAAGATGGAGGATTATCAATTACAGGAGTAAATTCACCAAAGATAAACTGCTTCTGTTGCTGACTTCTTCGTGATCAGTTAAAGTGTTTTGTTCTTTCTTCTACTTGTTCATCTCTGTATATTGTGTTCTATCAGAATCACAAAAAGTGAAAGTTCTCCACCACTGTACAGTGTAAGTTTTAATTGGTATATTGTACCTCAGAATTGGGCTGACTGAATTTGACTCTGTCCTCAAAAACTGCAGAGCAGAATATATGGAAAGAAAGAGGAAGATTTTGGAATACTGTCAAATGATGGAACTATCTGAGGCCAAATGGTACCTAAGATTAGTTAGATACTTTGTAAATAGATCCTATATGTGCACTTCTTGAAATTATCTGAAGAAAATATTAAGGCCTTAAGACATTAAAGAATAAAAATGGATATGACCCTAGCATAAAAGAGGGGGACGTGGAAAGTAGGATTTAAAGGTCTAACCTCAGGTTTAGAATACAAGATGAATTGCTGCGAACTTCTAAATCTTATGTTAAACATCCTAGCCTCTTTTTCTTCACATAGAGTTTGGAGAATTAATACAATCTACTGAGAATATCTCAGCACAGCTGAGGTAATTTAGGGAGGAAAAATCAAACCTCCAGAAGCGCCAGCTGTCTCTGAGCATGAGTATGCAGACAACACATAGCATATCATTTAATATTTTCTCTTGGCAAAGGATGGGCTATCTCATTAAGGCAAATGTCTATACATTTAAAGACTAAAACTTTGGAATTCCAGCTCACACCTTTCTCCATATGTACACAGTCATATATTCTATATGATGCCTTGTCAACCATTGACCATATATGGACATCTACCTATAAGGTAATGAAGCTGGAGATTACCATCAACTAGCGGTGCCCTATTGTCATAAAACAGTCCAGTGCTCCCATTAGTGGTGTTGCTAGTGTAAATAAACACACTGCCCTGACAATCACACAACGTTTACACATACAGTTTGGTATAGTACAGGACACAGAGTACATGGTAATGAAAAGAGATGACTGTGATCCTGACTTCGAATCTATGGTGTCATATGTCAATCACAGCAAGTATGTGCCGTGTTCTCTCTACTTATAAGAGAGTGTTTCATGTAAAGCAGCTGTCTGTGTGCAGACCCCACACCCTGTCACTTTCATTTACTGCATTGTTCTGATTGCATTGAGTCAAAAACTGAGCGATAGACTATCATTTAACTTCATAGAAAGATGCTTTATGAGTTTTCCCACACAACTAAATTGCCAAATGACAAAAATTTCAGACTGTATTCATGCATATATACTTTTAGAAATAATGAAAACACTTCAAAAATTAATATGGACAAATACGTAAAATAAAACAGACAAGTATGTGAACACAATTTAGCAGAAAATGTATGCAAATGATATTATATTCATAAGTTTACCTAAAGATTTCCTTTTTCATTATATTAATTCAGGTGAAGCTATAAAGCACTGGTGTGTCTATGTTTTTCTTGTCTTGTACAATTAGCACAGCAACCTCAAAGAATAATTTGACTATAGAAAATGTGAATGTGACTCAATTTATCAACCCCACTGAAGAGTACATCATTGCAAAAGGAAAGCTATAATCTGTGGGTGTTTATCACATGTAGTTAACAATAATAAAATTATTCAGAAAAAATCAAGATGTTCATTAGGAAATAAAGATTGAGATTTTACTATATTGTAAAATTTTACTATATTGTATTCAAATTACATATCATGTAGTGACTTAAAGATTAGTTCATATTACATTATCAAGCTAGACAGAAGGAAGTCTTTTATTATTGAATAACAAAAGCAAATTGCAGAGTGATTTATGTTCTGTGACACCCTTATATTTGATTATCATGAGACAACAATGCTAAGTGAGCCTTGCAGTTGCAACAGAATCTCCAGAACCCAGAATGCACCAAGTAAACGGCAAGTTAGCAGAGAGAATTCGGAGTCTATAAAGAGGGTACTCTCAAATGCCTAGCAAAATACAGATCAGTATGAACATTTGTGAAAAGTAATATAACTTAAGAAACCAAGAAGATTCTAAAGGAAAAAACACTAAGGAAGAGTATCGAATTAATTGACAAATAATATTGCCTTTTGGTTATTATTTTATTACTTCATTTCAAAAATATTTATTGGCACTTATATCTATAAGTCCATCTTTATATGATTTATGACTTATGTTAACAAAAATTAATAATAAAGTTGTGTGAGGCTTATATATATACATATAACATGTATGTATGCAAATCAAACATCTGAGTGAGGTAAAATATGAATGCATACTTTCTTGAGATTCCCACAGTCCACATGATACCAAGATCTGCATGGAGATAGAACACAGGTATTAATTGTATAAAATCTTCAAACTTCCATCAGGCTGGGAAAATTAAAGATCTTAGATTTTTTCATCACACAGTTGAGAAGGGGATGTTTTAGATGAAGGTGTATACAGAAGAGAATTAAAGAGAAATGCCCTCAGGTTTAGTGACCAAACACAAATTGAAACGGTTTAAATGAAATATAAACATATAAAGCCTCAGACTTTGGAAAAATCTATCTTTGCACAAATAAGATCAGTTGAAACCTAAAGAGCTCTGACTCTCTCTCTGGCTTTACCATAATCTTTGTCCCAGATTGTTCTTCTATCTCTACAAAAGGCTAAGAATGAAGCTTCTGTTTGTTCACTGTATGATAAAGATAAAAATACATGGTATTGCTCTTTGAACACACTTCAGCATGAAGTGACTTGGAGAGGAGAGTCTACTCCTGAAATGGGAGGGAGGAAAAGCAGTGTGGGGTGCTAAAGGATAATTTCTTCCATTTTTCTGTGAATTCTCTGAACTAAAGGGTATGTTTGGTGTGCAAGACAAAATTCACATGAGTTTAAAAGCACCTGTGGGCTGCACAACTTTTGGAAATGTATTTTTTCTTATTAAGAAATTAAAAGAAACTGCTGAACTTTACTGGAAACATTTAATAAATTCAGGTCCATAAAGGGCCTAATGCTTAGCATCAAGAAACACAACTCTAATTGTAGACCTTATAGTTGGTAAATATTTGGAAAAAACTTGTAGTTGAACAAATAATTATTATCATGTATATATCTGATCATCCATAAATCTCTATAGGCATGGATAAAACCCATTCAGGAAGATCTCATTAAATACAAGGGAAGTCTCAAAATATGATATCATATAAGAAAAATGTTGCTTAATAAGAACCAATGACTATTTTAGACTCATCCTCACTTAAAAATGTTTCTGTACTTGTCTTATGTCAAAATATCTAAGGAAAACAACAGTTAAGAAATTCTTCCATCCTGTATCTATCCTACAGCAGAAACAAATTCAGTATTCTGCTGTTACTGCACAGGCATTTACCAGTGACAGCTTTCATACAGAATCATTGCATGCAAAAGAGGAGATAATCTCTTAAATTTCATAGCATAGTGATAGAAGACGTCATCAAGGATGCTAATCAGCAATTAAAAAGTTGTTTATTAAATAATCATCAAGAAAATATATGATTATTGTATGCAACATTGTTGGGGTTGATGGTATTGGTTTCTTAAAGAGAGTTGTACTTGGCTTAAATTCAGTTGCTATTGAAAACATCCATCAAGACTTCTTGTAGTTAGAAACAGGGCACAGGGTATATACATATACATATACACATATATAATATATATATATATATATATATATATATATATATAATTATAGGTTAGCATTTTACATGTATTAATTTGTTGTTCAGTTTTCATAGCAATCTTATGATGAACATGCTTCTGGTCTTCCTAATTTCAACAAGAGAAAAGGTAAATGACTAGCAAGTGTCCTACTTTTGTGCCAGTGCCCACATGGCTGGACTTTAGTCTAAAGAGTCCAAAATGGAGACATTTTCCCATTATTGTGTGCCCTGATCCTCCATGCATTCTTTATAGCAATGAGTCTAGGGTCTGCTGAATGAAAGAGACTCTCTGTATTTTTACTAGATCTACAGGGAATCTAATCATTTCAGTTTCCCTCAGTTTAACTCTCTGTGAAGTGCACTCTGGTGAATTCTCCATGTGGGAGGTTTATTGGTCAGTGCTTTTGAGACTAATTGGTGCACAGCTGGGAGGAAATGAAAGAATGTGGGTGGAGAACCTGAAGTGGTGGCAGTAGCCTTAACATCCTCAGGAGTCCATCTAGGATGAAATGGAGTGCAGAAGACCTTCAGGAATACTGATAAAAGCTTCTTACCCTCTGTTCTGATCAGAAAGGGAATTCCAAATACTCCTATCAATACATAATTATATTATGCATAACATATATACATAATTAAATACAATTAGATAATTTGTAGAACAACCAAATGTGATGAAATTCAGGCAAGGAAGTACATTGTGGTCCATGCTTTGAACTAATATCAGGTAACACACTGGCCACTCCTAGTACCTGATGAGGACCTGTGTGGCATTCTTCAGTATGCACAAAGACGTTTCCCATGACAATTGTAAGGATTTTTGAAGATTTAGAAGCTGAATCTAAGAAAATGTCCCCAGCAAGCTCACTGCCAGTTTCTTGTTCCTTTATTCCCTCTGCATTGTCAATTGTCTTCCTCCCTCATGTAGTCATCTCTTCTTTTCTTCATATTATCAATTAAGTCCCTACTTTCCCTCTTAGCCTCTTATCTACATTGAGAGAAAGAGGTGCAATAAGAAAGTAATTAAATAATGATGGTTATTTATTCTACTTTCATTTTATATGATAGGCTATGAATGAAAAGGGGAATTTGCAATTTGCATTTGACAAAGCAGCAGATTATGTTTAGTTTAAATACACAGGTCTCATCTTCGGAAACTTCTCAAGGACTTCCTCAAATGTGCCTGAGAAGAGTTGTTATCTTTTGTCCTCTAGCAACTGCAATGTGCAGTGCAGGACTGGAGCCGCCACTGTCACTGAAACAAATAAGAAATGAACTGTGCACACTGCTCAGAGGTTGTCAGGAAGTCTCATCCTCTACCTTCACATTTGGAGAAGCAGCTCTACCAATTCTCCACACCTCTTCATCCCTGGGAAATAAAGTAGAATTATCTTACATGTCAGAATAGTGTTTCATTGTCTAGAAGTAGATTTGTGTCTCAAATAAAGCCGTTCTGATTTCCCAAGGAGAGAGAATTTTAATGTATGATAAAATATTGTAATCTATGTGTTCCAACGTGCTTTAATACTTAATTCCTCTTCTTGTTAGTTTTGTATAACTCTTCTGTTTTTCTTGAACATTGTAAATCTTAGTTTCTTCAGCAGTGTTAAAAAATGGCAGAGTTTATATTTTATACTGTGAGCAGAATTCCTTTATTATTGGCAGATGTGGAATTTAAATATTTTGCCATTTGCAAATTAGAAATTAAGCTGTGATGAACACACTCTCCCTCTCTTTTACTCTCACGCGAACACATACACACACTCTCTGTCTCTCTGTATCTCTGTCTGTCTCTTTCTCTGTCTCTCTCTGTCTTTCTGTCTCAGTCTCTCTGTTTCTCTGTCTCTCTGCCTCTCTCTGTCTCTGTCTCTCTCTCTCATACACACACACACACACATACACATACACACACACACACCTGATGTTTACCCTCTGGAGCATACAAATAGAAACTTTTGTCCCTTCTCTTCATGTTTGGTTTCCTCATGTATTTTAGTATATGAATTGTGATTTCTAAATGTCCTATTTCAAGACTACATACTATGAACAGGCAATTACAAGGCACGACTCTAAGATACCCCTTAATTCTATACTGTTGGGGAGCTTCTGTGACTACTCGTTAGTTTGGTATAGATGCATGAGTCATGACTGAAGGTAGAAAAACATCTCTTATCATAACCTGTCCTTCTAGATGAGCGGGGGCCCAACTTCACATACAAGTGTTCTAACCACAGTGTCAAGCCTATTCCTTTCTCCACTGCATCCTCTTCTGCAATTTATCCTTCAAAAACCTCCTATGCCATCAAATCCAACTCTAACCACATTGCCATTGATAAATTATATCACCTCCTACATTTCAGAGAAAATGGAAAGCATTTGACTCAGAATTTTGTTTCTCCTTTCTAAATCAGAATCACTGCTCCCAATTTTGTTCTTCTTTGCTTCTTGGAAATATACCTGTGTCACTTAGAGTCCACATTCCATTTGTGCTCACCATGGCTCTAACTTTCCATGTCCACAGTCTGTGAACTAATTATCCCTCCATCTTCAGTTGCTAACTTTTACTTTTACCGGATTTCTCTCCGCTATGGGAACCCTGTGTAAATCTATCCCATCTTTAAAACATGGTGGTCTTCCTCGAAAGATAGCTGCTTGAGTGCACACCTTGCCTTTCATTTAATCTCCACTGATTGCATAGCCTCGTCGTCGTCACCAGCCTGCCCTTCAGTCAGTCTCTGCCTGTCTGCTTTCCTTCTCACCTAACCTGCTAAACTTCCTGTCATCGTTTATAATGCTGCCAAGAAAGTGCCCCTTCTTCCCTCCAGAGTATTGTGTATTTATATATTTTGGGGTGGCGGGGGAGAGTGGGTAAAAGAAGAAAATACATTGGCTAAAAATGAATGTTCTGTTTTCATGGATCTATCTACTTCACAAAATAGAGAGAGGAGTAGATCGTAGCATGTTTACATAATGTTGCATAGCAGTTTCCTCTAAGAGCAAAATACCACCCTGCAGCGAAGCATCTTAGACTAGAATGTGTAAAGCAAAAAAAAAAAAAAAAAAAAAAAAAAAAAAAAAAAAAAAAATGGCTTCAGGAAGTCCCTAAATCCAACCAGTTTCCTTAGGCCACACCCTCCCAAGCATAAACAACAAAAGCTTTTCTGAGAGACAAACTCAGAGAAACTAAGCTAAAAAGAAGACTTGGAGACCGGAGCAGCTGTCTGGAAGAAGCAGAAACTAGCTGGTGGAAGAAGTTTAGCTCTACTGAGAAAGGACACGCCTATATTCTCAGGTGTGTGCAGGCAGTGCGGTGAGCTCTAGGTTCCAGGTTTTAGAGCTGTTACACGTGCTATGGTAGGCTTTATTCATGTAATATTTTCTCCAAATTATTTTGCTAATCTATGAGGACCCAGCCTCTACCTGAAAACCCCCAGTATTCTCAGAATTGTTTAGGCTCCCAATCCTGCGCTTTGTCTCTCTGTGAACAAAACTCTTCCCAATGAAAATAGCCCTATGTTCTTTGCATCTTCAACTAGGGGAATCTGTCCTTATGCTTATCATAGATCCTTCCTCTAAGCCTTAGCTTTGAGTTCTGATTATCAACCAATACAACCTACATTCTGAGTATAAACGTCACAGAGGTTTACTAACTTGGTGGGGGATTGTCCATATAGGTATGTCTGAACTCTGTTGTAATAATTGTCATATGGAAAACCCTTCCCAATGCTGAGTCATTTTTGCTTCTGTAAGCAATCCTTTGCCCATATGCCTTTAAGCAACTCAATAAAACTTATTATTTCATCAAGTTGGACTTTGGTGATATCTGTGCTTTGGTCTGTCATGGGTTCCTGATCTGGGGAGAATACATATATACATTGTATCTCCCCAGGAAATGTTTTGCCACACAGCACATGGCTGTTAGCATAGTTTCTCTGATTTCTTTATGGCCATCTTTTAGACTGTTGTTTACCACATGGCCAGGCAAACATTACTTCCTCAGAATCTCAGTTTATTCCTCCAGTTGACTTGTTGTCCTTCAAGCAAAGTTGAGGCATAAGATAGTTCTTTCATTATTTTCTAATTTATGTGATACCTACTATGTCTGTCCATTTCTACACTCCCCCAAGCAGGGAGAAAGTTAACCAATTTCCTTGTGTACCTGTCGTCATCTTTTGTCATCTATTTTCTTGATAGCCATTCTGACTAGGGTGAGATGCAATTTCAAAACAAATTTGAATTTTTATTTTCCTCATAGCTAAAGACATTGAATAATTTTTCAGTTTATTATGGGAAAGGTGTACTTCTCATTTGTTAGTAGGTTGATTTGGCACTTGGCTATTTAATTCTTGAAGTTCCTTTATACAACTTGAATATAAATCCTTAACACTGATGTACAGTTGGAAATGACTTTTTCTCACATGATGGTCAAATTCTCCACTCTGGTGATCATTTCCTGTGCTATGTAGAAGCTTTCTTACTTTGAAGTAATGCCTCTATCTAGAAGTATTTTTCTTATGTTTTCATATAGCATTTTCAAAATTTTTTTCTATCAGGTGCCTTGATCCATTTGGATTTTATACTTTGTCCAATATTAATAGACTTTTATTTTTCTACCTGTGGAAGTAATTTTTCTCCAGCACCTTTTGTTAAATAACCTGGTTAAAGCATCCATCGTTAAATTTTTCCAGTGTGCATTTTCAAGAGCATTGTCACACATAGATGACAATGAGTGTATAAGTTTATTTATATACCATCTAGCACATTTGTTCTGTTGTCTACTTTTTGTTTGTTTGTATGTTTTTACCAATAGTTTSCTGCTTTTAGACCATTTCTCTAATATGATTTAAGATTGGGTATTGTGCTATCTCCAGCATTGCTCATCCAGCTAAGGATTACTTTTGCAATTCAGAGCCTTTCGTGCTTCTATATGAATGTTAGTTTTATTTTTCTATTTCTGTAAAGATCTTTGTCTTGATAATTCAGCAACTTTCACTTTAATCATGGTCTTTTCATTTATTATCTCCTTCAGTTTCTCTATTCGGTGCATTAAATTCTTTATTCTAAAGTTCTTTCACCTTTTTGTTAGGCTCATTTCTAATTTTTAAATTTTGTTTTAAAGCTAGTGAGAATAGGCTAGGTTTGCTGATTTCTTTCTCAATGTGAGCATTGTTGGTATACACCAAGATAATGATTTATGGTTGTTGGTATTTTGTCCTACAGTGTGCTGGGAGTATTTGTCAGGTCTAAGAGTGTATTGTAGACTCCTTAGGTTTTTTTTTTTTTTTTTTCAAAATACACTTTGCAGCTACATAAATTATATCTGCTTGCTGTCCTGTTTGTATCTCTTTTGCTTATTTTGTTTTATTGCTCCAAGACTTCAAAATTCATGTTGAGTTAGAGTAAAGAGAGTGGGCCCTTTATCTCATTCAAGAGATTAGAGGCAATATTGTTACCTCTTCTACATTCAGAATTGCATGGAACATAAGCTTGTTGTATTCCACTTTTAATGGTCAAGCATGTTCTTTTCATTTATCCTTTCTTTGGGTGTTTTTAAATGAATAATGTATTTTTTTCCCAAAATACCCTTCTGTATTCATTGAAATGACCATGTTGCTTCTGACCTTAAGGCTATTTGTATATAAAATCAGCCTAACTGACTTTTGTATTGGAGCAACTTTATATCCAGGAAATGAAAACATCTTTGTCATAGTTTGTGATTTTATTAGTGTGTTTCTTGATTCAACTTATAAGAATCTTTTGAAAACATTTTGTTTCTGTTTATCAGGAAAATTCACTTACATTTTTCTTTGCTGTGTTCTTAATTTTACTGTCAGGGTAATTCTGATTCATAGAATTTGGAAGGCTTCCTTCCCATTATATTTTATGGATAAGTTTTAGGAGAATTGGTGCCTGTCTTCTTTAAATATTTGACAGAGTTTGACATCTGATCTTTTACATGCTTTTGTTGAAAAAAAAAACAGTATGAGAACTGCTTCAATTTCATTAACTGTTTTGGGTACTTTGCATACATTGCATATATCTTTTGATTAAATATTTATACGGCATATTTGTCTAGGAGTTTATTAATGTCTTATAGGTTTACTTTTTTATTTTTGCGGTTTTGTTTTTGTTCTATTTACTTGTTTATTTATTTTTAGGAAAAAGGAGATTCAGTTACACATATTTCACTATAGTTTGTATACAAACATTGCATTATATTTACATATAAGAAAAATATCATAACTTTCAACCCAGGGTTTCAAAAGTGATATCAGAGATGACTCATGGTGACTAAGGAATCTCCAGAGCACTTGTGTTACCTGAGGACAGGAAATAACCCTTTACCTCTACAGTCAGTCTTCAAGCATTTGCTTGTTTACTACATGCTTCGGTTCTAGGTGTGTGTCAACTTATTTTTATACAAGAGCCGAGCAGGGACAGAAGTTGAAAGGCTGTTATAATAATGTAGATGAAAGATACTAGCTTTGAAAAGGGTGCTACCTTCAAATAGTAGTCAGAAGTTTGTCTCTCAGATTTGAATACTCTCTTTTGGACAACCAAGGTCACATGATCTTTGACAAAGGAGCTAAAACCATCCAAACGAAAAAAAGATAGTCTTTTCAACAAATGGTGCTGGTTCAACTGGCAGTGAGCATACAGAAGTACAAAGCTCAAGTCCAAGTGGACCAAGGACCTCCACATAAGACCCGATACACTGAAATTAATAGAAAAGAAAGTGAAGAGTCTCAAGCACATAGGTTTACTTTTTATATTATTTGTTAAACAGCTTTTGTTTGTACTAAAAAATGATATATTTTGAAAAGTGTATTTAGTAAAATATTAATTGATAAGACATTGAAAATCAGAAAATTTTGAAAAAATATGCCATACCATAGGAAGAACATTCAATCTTCAGCTAATTTATTTTTTATATTTTTCTTTTTAACATAAAACTTAAGTAATTCTTAGTTTAGCAGCATGTATGGATGATTCCAAAATAAGTTGGCATATATGGGTATCTACATAATATTTTTCTAAAAGAAGTACTGTAGAAGTTGAAAGATAAAATATAGATTATATTTCTTTCTTTTGTGTCCTACTTAAACAAAAGTGATGCATGTATCTCTCTACTAAAATGGATCTCCAAATGGATATCATTTGTTTGTGTTGTTATTGTTGTGATTCACCTAGGTATTTCAAGCACAGCAAAACAAAAAACATATTATAGGGCAAGGAAGCTTGTCTTTTAACATGGGAAGACCTTCTTCTGAGCCATCTGGCAGCCTTCACAGGATGTGAGGAGCCCCAGTGACCTACTTATCTGCAGTAAAATTAAAATGTATATTCAGTAGCTAACAAGAATGCTTCTTCTGGTTCCTTTAAGAAGCAGAGATAAAAATGAAGTCCAGAAGGGTATATTTAGTTGATAAGATCCAAGGAAGGTAAAGAGAAGGAAAGATAACATAAACGGAAATGGGTGAATATATAAAGCAATTCAGCATGCTATTTCTGTGTTTACCAAGATTTGAGGAAACCCAGGAAAAAGCAGGAAAGACCTCTCAGCAGGTTCTCTGTCAGCTTTGGAGTCACCTTTAAAGGCTTGCAAAGAAGGCCTGATATTCAGTTCAGACTATTCCATCAAATGGATTAAGAAGAAAGTGCTTCCCCCAGTTCCTTCTTGCCTCTCCTCTACACATGTGGGTTGCATCACAAAGCCCATTTAAGGCTATGAATGGAGTCCAAAACAACATGACACACTGAAGCCTTTTATGATGAAAGAAGATAAAACAACCCAATGAAAGTAGTGGGTACAAAAAAGAAATAAGCTGAAGGCACAGAGCATGCATAGCACTATGTAGGAGCACAGAGGATTGTGGGATTAAGGAGTATGCTGTTYCATGACTCCTTCATATCCTTACCTGCTACAATGCTAAGAGCATTACCAAGAAACTTCAGGAAAGAAATGAGTTTCCCTTAGAATTATTTGGAATAATATATGAATGCTTAGAAAAAAACAAGCAACCAAGCAAACAAACAAACTTACTCTCAGYCCTAGCAAAGGTGTGGTAAATCCAAGAGAGAGTTATGTTGGTAAATCCACTCTTAAAGTTGGAGCGAAGAAACTGTTGATGTACAAACTTCAGAAGCTACATGGGTCCTGTGCTATAGAAAGATGGAATGTCTCAGAAAACAGCATTTAATAAGATCGGGGGACTGCAAGCTGGTACAGCCACTCTGGAAATCAGTCTGGAGGTGATACTTCCGGAGGACCCAGCCATACCACTCCTGGGCATATATCCAGAAGATTCCCCAGCATGCAATAAGGATACATGCTCCACA
>BDUI01000002.1:1676462-1688758 GCA_002335545.1 Apodemus speciosus | reverse complement strand
CTCAATTACATTTTTATAAAATAATACTGGTGGCACAGTATACAGTGCACCAGAAGTGCAATAATTTGGTAGACTTCCTCTATCAACATTGCTACAGAGTTTCTCTGGCTTCTCTTTCTCATCCTTCTTTACTTACATGATCCTATCCTCTGCCTTACTCTAACTGTATATATTACTAGTATCATGTCTTTTTCTTGCAAGAATATGTATAAACACCACTCTTACTAGTGACTTTCACTTCACACATGGTATGCACTTCCCGATAAGTGGATATTAGCCCAGAAGCTTGGAATACCAAGATACAATTCACAGATCACATGAAGCTTAAGAAGGAAGACCAAAGTGTGGATTCTTTGATCCTCCCTAGATAGGGTACAAAATACCCATGGGAGGAAATACAGAGACAAAGCATGGAGCATAGACAGGAGGAAAGATCATTCAGAGACTGCCCCATCGGGAAGTCCATCCCATATACAGTTACAAAACCCAGACGCTACTGTGGATGCCAGCACAAGTGCTTGCTGAGAGGAGCCTGATATAGCTGTTTCCAGAGAGGCCCTGCCATTGCCTGACAAATACAGAGTGGATGTTCTCAGCTAACCATTGAACTAGACAAAGGACCCAGAGTTTTATCTCTTACTTTAACATTCTAATCAGAAATCATACAGAAACCTTGAAATTGATAGTAAAGTCTTCAGATAGATCTTCCAACCACAGAGAAAGCATCCATTATTTTGTTATTTAGAGGAACAAAGCTCTTTACGTCAACAAAGACTGATGTTTAAATAAGCATCTTTGTCATTTTATATTTTCAGGAGAGGAAGGATCATTTCTTCTAATATTTAAAAAATCTGCATCTGTTTTAAGAAGAAAATGATGATTTGTGTCTGGGAAGCCCTGTATGTTACCCAGGTGTTGGTTGGGTTTTTTTTTTTTTTTTTTTTTTTTGGTTGTGTGTGTGTTTTTTTTTTAATTTTTATGACTGGGCTTCACATTAAGAAAACATTTGCTATGGAAACATCTGGAAAACAGATCACGCAGACAGGATTTTGCACAGGGGATTTTACTTAATTCAGCTGTTCTTTTTAAAAAATGGGCCACCCTGCTCATGCCAACTGTGTGCACTTAAAAACATATGAGCTGTAAAAAATGTCTCCGGCTTAAGCAATCAGCTCTCCATTATTTTTCAGATACTTTATCTAGTACTGGCTGGATTACACTTCACAACCAAAGCCTTTCGTATTTCTACAGTCAGCTCTTCCCAAGGTAAATCATTGCTAGGAGTCCTCATTCTGCTTGTCCTGAAGAAAAAATTGATGCCAGAGAGAACCTATAGTACTCTGTCTTCTCTGTAGCACAGAGATCTTACATGGTCAGGTCTGGGTTGGAGAAAGAAGACTTCTATGTGGGGATATCTTAGTGTACAAACATAGTATGTGAAGAATAGCAAGTTGAGCCTAAAATAGAAGAGAGTTATTAATAGTTGGGTTATTATAAGAAATACCCAAACAGTGGGAATTTCTCAGCCCCTTTTATAGTTACATGTGGAGGAGGTTAGAAAAGATGTCAATATATGTGCAATTTACAAAGCTCTACAGGTGTTACCCATTTAATTCTTAGTTCTATATGAATGGAAGTTCCCAAACCTCATTTGACAATCAGCTTGGCTGGAATGCTAGAGATAGAGGTGATCTTCACCTCCCCTACAGGATATGAGTCTTATACACATTAACTACATGAGAGTGAAATTAGACTTATTGTTTCACATCCTAAACAAAAAAATCAATCAAAAATGAATCAAAATCCTTATGAGATGCCAATCTTTGAAACTGCAAGAGAAAAACAGTGAAAACCCCTAAAGAACTTTTGAGACAGAATCCCAATATCACAGGAAATTATCCCAAGAATTGACAAATGGATTTACAGGCATTTGAAGTTTTCAAATAGCAGAAATTATTGTCAGAGTGAAGAGACAGCCTAAAGAATAGGGAAAAACTTTGTCTATTTTATATCGTGTTAGGAATTAATACCTAAAATATACAAAGAACTATAAGAGTTAAATACCACAAAAATCATATCTGATCAATAAATGAGTCAAAAATAGTGAGCATAGATGTTTAATATCTTTTTAAGGTTTACTGGTTTCTTTTTTATCTTTTGAAAACTTCTATTCATATAAACTAGTAAATGTATTTGTAAAAATATGTAGCTAATATTTTTCATGCATGTGTGAATTTCATGAAGTTTGAATCTTTTCTAACACCAACAATTAATTTTGAATTTTTGTTGCTTATCCAGTATTCAATATATCATAGCATACTTTAAGAATTCTAGTAACTACAATTACWGTAATGGATGCATAATATAAATATTTGAAAATCACATTTTGATGTAATATTTAATAAATGTAAAACAATTATATTTAGAGTAATATTTATAATTATTTTAATTTTATATATTACTATTATTAATATATGTGTGCTATAAGTTTGCTGGGGGTGTCCATTCCTTCAACATGTATACAGAGCTCAAGGGACAATTTTGTGAACTCTGTTCTCTTCTACCTTTATGTACTTTGCAGGAGGGAACTCAGGTATAGATGTAAGTGGTTTTATGATCTTACAATCTGAGCCATTTTTTCAGACAACATGTCTATTACAATTAGATAAGTTTAAGTGAAAAATACATATAATTACAATATTTATGGAAGACACTAATTTCTTCAGATGCAGAGCTCTTCATCTCACTTCTATCTCAATGCTTCCATATCCATTTCATCCACTCCTCTGTGATAATGTTATTTTGTGACCCCACACATAAATGTAACTATTTAAAGAGCACTCAGGATAGGGCTATCATATATACTTTCCAGGACTTTTAAACATGAGTGTTAGACACTGACAGCCACCTTCCCTGGAGCTGTGAGCACAGAAACTACTAGTATTAAGTTTACTTCCACACACAGATCGAGTTAGCTATGAAAGGATGTGTGAAGGAGTGGACCAGTATAGGATTAGTACAGTGCAGTATTGGCTCCTGATTCCCTATTTTCCTAAGTGTCTTAATTGGGGTTTGTGTTGCTATGGAGAGAAACTATGACCAAGACAACTCTTATAAAGGAAAACATTTCACTGAGGCTGGCTCATACTTCAGAGGTTCAGACCATTATTGCCATGGTGGGAAGCATGGTAGCACACAGGCAGACATGGTATTGGAGAGGTGGCTGAGAATACTCTATCTGGTTGGCAGGCAGCAAAAAGAGATTGACATCGGGAATGGAAAATGTCAAAGCCCATCGCCAGTGACACACTTTTTACAAAGCTATACCTACTCCAGAAAGGTCACGGCTTTCAAGAGTGCCACTCCCTATGAGCTTCTGGGAGCCAATTTTCACATAAAGCACTAGAGTGAGGCTATAGGTACATCACTACCTTGGTCATTTAAATCCTTCTTGGAAGCAATAGTCTGATCGATAAGTAGTACTTGTGCTGGCATTCTCTAAACTTCTGTTTGAATCTTTTGATTTAATTATATCATATACTAGTAAAATATAAAACCTCAAATGATAGTTTTAAAATAAGAAAGTTTGTTTGACAACCAAGGATTGGTAATAAGTAGCTATCCATTAAAGACTTATAGCCACACAATGGTACAGCTGTATTTGATGCCAGAGAGGAGAGAGTGAGTTTCAGAACATCTTAGATTAGCAACCAAATGCTTGAAACTCAAACCTGAAAGAAAAAAATAGAAATATGAGAGTAGGCTGTTACATATCAGCATAACATCCTAACTAATACAGAAATCAAAACGTACTGGCTAGTTTTGTGTGTCACCTTGATACAAGCTTAAGTCATCAGAAAGAAAGGAGCCTCGATAGAGGAAATGTCTCCATGTGAGTCAGATGTAAGACATTTCTCAATGAGAGAGGGCCAAAACCATTGTGGGTGGTGCTATTCCTGGGCTTGTGATCCTCGGTTCTGCAGGGGAATACCAGAACAGGGAAGTGGGAAGGGGTGGATAGGGGAACAAGGGGAGGGAAAAAGACATATGGGACATCTGGGGGGCGGGGAAACCAGAAAAAGGGAAATGAAATGTAAATAAAGAATATATCCGATAAAAATATTTATTAAAAAGAAAAAGGAAACAAGGTAAGCAAGACTTGTGAAACAAGCCGGTAAGCATTGCCCGTCTATGACCCCTATATCAGCTCCTGCCTCAAGATCCCACGACAGCTTGAGTTCCTGTCCTGACTTCCTCCATTAACAGTCTTTTACATTAATGTCATTTTACATTTGCCAAGACCAACCCAAAAAGGACAGCGGTATTCCTTTTTATTTTAGTGAATGAGTTATTATTCTAAATCTCTTTATTGTGCTCCTGAAATTTTAATTTTTTGATAGATCATGTAAATCATTGGGGATCACGATGAAGTATAAGCGTTAGGTATGTCATGTTCTTGGTAGTGCTGATATAGAATCATAAGATTCAGTAAGAAATTCCTTAGGTTGGAGTACCTGGAGAAATCAGATTCTGTGTAGACATAAAGGATAATTTCTCTGTCTCAAGCTACTGAAAGCATAGCAAGTGGCATATGAAAGGAAATGTTTTTTAAAAATATTTATCTTATTTTTAATTTTATGTATGTAACTGAGTCAGTATACTTGTGCATGCTCGGGAGTGCTGGCACCTGTGAAGATGAGAGGGATCTGGTCATGCTGGAGCTGGAGTTAAAAGAATTGTGGACCATCTGATGTGGTCACTAGGAACAAAAGGCAGTACTCTGGAAAGCAGTACATGATCTAATTAGTGAGGAATCTCTCCATCCCAGAAATAAATTCTTCATGGGTAAAGATCAGATGACTTTCCAATGCTACCAAAGCCATAAAAGTCCTGGTTATTTCTAGCATGTGATTCTCATAACTCACTAACACCCTTGGTCCATCAGCCTATGACAAGTAGGCTGCCTGAGATAACAGTTGTAAGAAACAAAACCAATCAAAACAACATCAACAAAAAAGACTTTCAATAAAAAGTCGTTTTTGTTTGTTTGCTTTTGTTTCCCATGAAGTTTGACCAATGAAATGTACAGATATCATGTACATTTCATTGGTCAAACTTCATGGGAAACAAAATATTTCAGCTTCCTCGCCTCTATAAAAATCTAGAGCCATCTTACCTTCCACACACTTGTCATGGGCAAATGCTGCAAATTTACATTCTCCTTGAGAACTATGAAGAGAAAGGCACTTTTATTCAATAGCATACCTGTGGGGACACAAAGCACGGAAATAGATTAGCACAGTTGACCTTAACTGTGTTCTACGGAACTTATTTTTGAATCTGATAATTTGTGGATTTTGCTAAATTTGTTTCATTAGTAGGGAACAATTCACATTAAAGACACAAGAAAAAACTCAGGGAAAATTAGACGTGATGGCTGATTTGTTAGCTTTGTAAATTGTGTGATTTTGGAGGAAATTGAATTAATACATTTTATTGGCTTATAGAAAATATCAACAAAATATTAGTAAAAGGTCATTGGTGGTTAAATTTCTGGGGCAGCATTTAATAGTTCTTCATGGCTCTCTTATACCCAACTCCCTGGTCAGGTGAGGATGACATAGCTCTGATATCTCCTTACCTCAGGGCTTGGTCCTGTGAGAAATAGACATATCCCAGTTCTGTTCATAGACACTAATAGATCTAGATTTTTTTGTCACTGTGTTCCTACCTGCAGAACAAGAGTAAAATGCAATGCATAAATTCCAGCTGCTCCAATTTTTCCCTCTGGGTGTGGTTCTGGAAGGATAACATGATTAAACCAAGAGCGGCATTCCAGCAACACCTTGCAGAGTCACATTCAATGACTCTCCATTTCATATGTCTAGGTGGTTTCAGAGAAATAGTTGATAGGACAAGAAATTGGGTATAAATATAGGAATAGTGGTTTTCTGTTGTGCAATAGATCCTTTGAACGAAATATAGACCCTGAGATAGCCTATTAGCCAAATGGTATTAACAGAAAATAAGATCAGTCATGTGCTAAGATGGTTAGGCTTATACTCACTGCTGGAAAAAGATGCTGCTTCTGTTCTACCCATAAGAGAGCTGCAAAATAAACTTTTACTATAGTAATTGCAATAGAGTGAGATTTATTCACCCTGCCTACTTTAATACCTCTACATAGGTTGATAAAGACACATCAGAAGCAGAAAGGTTTTGTTCAGGATCTAGCTTGTTATTTACTTTTGTCATATCTGAAATTTTACTTGAGAAAAGCAACCAAAAAGTGGAAAGATTCACTGTGTCTCCTGGTTTTAAGACTGCTTTGGTTTGTCCTGGCAGGGAATGCCGAAGCAGGAGGAGAAGCTTATTAGCTTGTAGCTGCAGGAGTGTGCTGGTGGCTATTTTACATCTTGATCAGAGTAAAAGTTGCACAGCACGAGGTCAGAACCAGAAGGCATAGCCTCAAAAGGTCTACAGCTAGTGAGTATGGCCATGATACAGGCCTCATCTGTTAAAATACTACAATTTTTCTAAGTAGTACTACCAGCGGGAGACTATGTGTTCAAATATGAACCTTTGAAGCATATCTCACATTCAAATCATAAAATCTGTAACATGCACTTTTTTTAATTTATTTATTATTATATCTAAGTACACTGTAGCTGTCTTCAGACAAACCAGAAGAGGGCATCATATATCATTACAGGTGGTTATGAGCTACCATTTATCAGTTGCTGGGATTTGAACTCAGAACCTTCAGAAGAGCAGTCAGTGCCTCTTAACTGCTGAGCCATCTCCCCAGCCCTAATATGCACTTTTATATACAATTAAAGCAATGTTTAGGGTGCTAGAAATGCTGTCATCCCTACCAGATGAGTTATGAAAATCTTGTCAAGACTAAAACAGTTGGCAAAGATACAGTGAGAGAGACAATCTATGCTAGACTCCCACCTTTAGGACACAAAACTAATGTATGTTCTCAGGGACAAATAATTATATCTTGTTGTTTTAATACTGGCGATAAATAAAGTGCTCATCCCATGTTGGCTCCTCAGAAGCTTAATTGATCATTGCCAAGTGGATGGGAACTACAGAAGACATACAAGCTTCTCACATTCACTTTTCCCTTTGTTAAATGGAGAAATTATGAATAAGGACGTAGTGATAAGGTGTCATACCTTAATATAGTGCTATGTACCTAAAAGTTCCCAGTACACAGTGGTTGTAATTTTCTTCTTTGATATTTAATTCATAATTAATGGTGAATAAGCCAATTCTATAGCAGTCTCCCACTGACCTAGAAATTTAGAGGAAAACCTGAGTTTGAAACATTTTTCATTCAATGAATTTCGTGAATGTTAACAAGACATGAAGTAGCAGGCATTAGTGCAGACCAGGTTTACCACAAACCAATAATACAGTAAATTCACAAGATACTACTATAGAAAAATATATTTTATTAAAGAAAAGCATACTTTAATCTGGATAGCTTTATCCTTTGTCTATTGAATACAAATACAACAAAGCTGGAAGCCATTAGCAAGGCTCAAAAAGCTCTTTAATGTTGCCAAGTTATCCAAAACAAAAATATCATTTTTGAATTTTAAACTTGAAGATTTTACCCAAAACTCTTTTCTTTTTCTTAGGTTAAATACCCATCTATTAAGTTTATCACACTATTGGGGCTGGACACCAAGCAATGAGGAATATTCTGTAGTGTACTTTTCTATGGCTTCATAAGCAAATGCCTTAAGTTTTTATGTCCAGACAAGTTTAAGCAACTAATGATTTCCTTCCATTTGCATTCAACTCTACCGAAGTAAAGGTCACTAGACTTAAGCAATCAAAAGCACCATATCGTTGAATATTTGTTTTATATCTCCCTAAGAAGTTAAAGATTATTTCTAATTAAAATACCGCTGCTGTCAACTATGCCAGATTATGATTTATATTAAATTACTGGGGGGAAGATTTAGGATAAATTTATTTCACTAAATTAGAAAATGCAAATTAAACAAAAATGGAAGCAATACCTCTATTTTTATAGAACGTATTGATTGTGGAGAAAAGAAACATAAGACAAAATCAGATTTTACTTCTTAGCCTTATACTTCTTAGTATTAGTATAACACTTCACACTGCTAAAACTTTAGAAAACTTCGGAATTCTAATGATTTAAAATGTTCAGAATCTCGACGTACACTTTTTGGTAAGTCTGAAAATGCAGTGAAATTTCATTCTATCTATGTATGTATCTACGTACATCTATCTATCTATCTATCTATCTATATCTATCTATCATCTATCTAACTTTCCATCTATCATCAACCTATTCATATATCTATCCATATACATACCATTTATCTATTTAGCATGAAACACAACTCTCAACACATATACAAACCCAGAAATATTTCATATCTTCCCAATATGTGAAGATTAGATTAGAGTGAGATATTGAGCAAATAGCAGAGAGGATGGCAGATGCACTTATTGACAAAGCATGAATGGAGCCTCAGCCAAGCTGCACGACACTGATTCTTGAATGAAAACATTGTCAACATATGTATCAACACCTCCGAGAAAAATGATGTGGAACCTTGTGTGCCTTAACAATATTATATGTCCAGTTGTTTCTCTTCAAGTACTCTCTTTTTTAACTGTGTTTAGCTTGGTACTATACAGCTTTATTTGTTTCACAGGTTTCCTCTGTTTTCTCTCCTCAGAGCTTGATATTTATACAGCATCTGTTCAAATTTGTTTTCTTGCCCAGTACAACCTGCATTTTTTTTTACCTGTACCATTATGGATTTTCTTCAAAGCACTGGTGGGGCTGAATTCACTAAATTTCTTCCCCAGCATGTGTGTCTAATGTAGTCTACAATTTTAGTGATATCACACAGTGAGGAGTAGGGAGTGCCAACATCTTTGAATAGTATGGCATTGTGTTACTTTAGAGGAGTGTTGGATTATATTGGACAGCTAAGGCTCTTGATAGTTGTTTGCAACTAAATCCTTTCATTAAGTTTTACAAGGAAACTGAAGTCTGGAAAGTTTCTGTGAAGTGTACACCATCCTAAGTAGTTGATGTCCCATGCCTTTCAGATTTCTTAAGCATTAAAATACTTTAAGGACCAAAATAACGAGCCAGTCCTTTAATACATATGGCTTTAGAATATTTTACAAATTGTTCTGGTTCATGTGTGGGGAGATTTGACTCATTATAATGCATTCTAAATAATGTCTTCTTGACATTAATATTTATATGCTTTTGATGACTCAAAATATATTCCTTGAAAGAGTTCCTATTGGGAGAGATGTATGTTTCATAAATCCTGTTCATTGTGCAGCATTGTAGATAGTATACTTTTTTATTTTTCCTAACAATTTTCTCCCAATTGGAGCTCTCCCATATCTTTTTTTGGTTTTCCTTCTCCATTTGCCAGAGATTTATTCCTCCTTTCACCTATTGAGAGGCAAATTAGTAGTGTGCAAAAGTACTCATTTAAAAATTCAAATTCATTTTAGTTCCCAGGCTCAGTCTGATGATTGGCTGTGAGCATCCACATTTGTATTAGTCAGGTGCCAGCAGAACTTCTCTGGGGACAGCCATATCAGGTTCCTGTCAGCAAGTGTTTCTTGGCATCAGCAATAGTGTCAGGGTTTGGTGACCACCAAGAGCTCCCAGAGACTAAACCACCAACCAAATAGCACACATGGAGGGGTTTATGGCTCCAGCTAAATATGTAGCAGAGGATGGCCTTATCTAGTATCAATGGGAAGGAGAGCCCTAGGTCCTGTGAAAGCTTTAGGTTTTGTTCAGTAATAGTCTCCATGCCAGCCAAGGACTAGCACCACTGGCACTGCAGGGTCTGCCCACTCCAGTTAATACAGTCAGGATAACCCTGTTGGGGATTGATTTTAATGTTGAGAATTAATCCGACCCTCATAATCTGGAATCCTTATGTCCAGACACTAAAGGTCCTTGTCCTCAATAGTTTTTTTTTAATCAATCAATAAAGAGTCAATGACCAATGGCTGTGCAGATAGACTGACACAAGACATTTAGATATGCATGGGCTAGGAACTGGGAGAAAGGAAGGAAAAAGAAAATTACCATGATTTAGGGGAGGATGGAATGTAAAAGGTGCAGGAGAGAAAGCCAACTAGCCATGTAAGAATTCAAATAAATGGTCACTGGCCGCTTCCCCAGTTGGGCCTGGGGTAGCGGGGGAAGGTTTAGGAGTGCCCAGCCTTTGAGCCCATCACAGCATATCATAAAATAACTGACATATGTGTGTGTGTCTTTCATTTGTGAAGCTAAAGAGATACTGGGCTTGTGTGCACGTACAACCCATCTGGAGACAAAGAGGTGTGGTCAACTACTGCTACAGAATCCTTCATAGTCTTATGTGATTCTAGACTCTGTCAAACTGATAGTTAACATTATCCATCACATAGAGATAAGAATCAAAAGGAAAGAATTACAAAAGACTGGGTAACTAGCAAAGAGGTTGAAATACAACAATTTGCTATAGCAAATCAATCATTAATCATTTGGCTAAATACTATAGGTTTGATTTCATTCCATATGACAAACTCCATGGAACCTTTGAATTCTTTTAAGGAAGTTTGCTTCAGAGTCTTTAACAGCATTGTTCTTTTCTTCTTTTAGTTTTGTTTTGTTTTGTTTTTGAGGTCTAAAACCAAGTAGAAAATTTTATTTCAGCATTAGTTTAAATATTATTTTATTAGTATACTTATTCTCTGACCCAGAATTATTCCTGTCTAAAACAACTTCAGGGACAAAAATGGAGAAGAGCCTGAGGGAAAGGAGGTCCAGTAACAGGACCAGCTCAAGGGGATGCTCCAAGGCCTGACACTAATGCTGATGCTATGGTGGGTTTACAGACAGTAGCAGAGCATGGCTGCCCTCCAAGAGGCTCAACAAGCAGCTGAAAGAGTCAGATGCAGATACTTACACCCAACCAATATACAGAAGCCAGGGACCCCTGTGATTGAAACAGCATTCTTCAGATGACAACGAATAAATGTTTTGGGGATTACTGTCAGACAATATTGCTGTTTTAGAGTTGTGAATCTTCTTGTCCAAAGAATTAAAGAGAAACAGTTAATTCAATATTTGTTTGCTTTAGGGCCTAGGAATTTATTTCTTCTGTTATAATATGAGAAGTCCTGTCCTAGGAAAAGTTATGTGGAAACTGTTTTGTCTTATTAGTGGGTGCCCCATGTTGTAGCACATGATATGCAAAGACTCTACAGCTGTTGATAAGATAATAAACAAAACTGCAAAGCATATGAGGGACAATTCTCTTCTTTAAAATAAAAGATTCAAATTCTTTGTTTTAGAGTATTAGGGTTGTTAGCATACTTGTCGTTATATCATATTTGTTCTGAATAAGATCATCTGACAGAAAATAGAACCCAGAATTCCCTAAAATGAAGAGTAAAGTTTGGGAGACTAGATTTAAAAGAGTGATGACCAAACAATTATGCAGGTCAACAAGCAATGAACAGACATGTGGTAAAGTCTGAACACCATAACTGATACAGAAATCTCAACATTGTGAATTTGATGAAGGTGAAGGCTGTGTGTGCGACTGAAGAACCAAGACCTCGTGTTTAGGGAGAAAAGGAAACCTTCTTTTTCTAACTCCACAAAATGAACATATCATTCTTCAACAGCACAGAGGGCAACAACATGGTTCAACTAAGCAGTGGACCAAACAATACTGTGTCATGCCCTATTTGATGACAAAGGTAAGTTCTTCATGTTTCCCCTTTAAAGGGCTTTGAACCACACTAAATGTATAATTATACTGGTAACTTGACTAGGCTGACAGGTATCAATACAACATCTAAAACAGTGTTTCTTTTGTCTGAGAGGTATTTCTGGCAGAAATTAACATGTGAATGAATAGATTGTGTACTCATAATGCCATAAAAGGTGGGAAGGCATTTAATCTTCTAAGGGATATAAATAAAACAATTGAGAGAAAAAAGTAATGTTCTTTTTGAACTATGGTATCTGTCTTCTACCATTGGAAATTAGGAAGCTCCAGGGACTTTGCACTACAAAACATATGTCATTGGATCTCCTGAGTCTTGGTTCATCAGTTCTACAATATATTATATTATTACTTTCTCAGGTTCTTCAGCTTTCAGACAACATAGTATCTTGATCTCCATATTTAAGTGAGCCACTTTATATAGTATATCTCTTAAATACTTTTATCTGGATTTCTCTCTCTCTCTCTCTCTCTCTCTCT
>BDUI01000002.1:1633753-1671827 GCA_002335545.1 Apodemus speciosus | reverse complement strand
ATATGTATATATATATATATACACACACACACACATATATATATCACTGAATTAAGATTTTGAGATGAGAACAAGGCAAATAATACAAATTCATATAACCAGTAGAGAAGGTAAAAGGTAAATGGTTTCCTTAGTGAGATCTTGATGCTTTGTAAGCACCCAAATCTCAGTAGTGATGTGGAAGCACATATTTGACCCTTGGACTTGTATAATTCTTGAGAAGTAGTCATCAATCTGCCTTTGGTTGCATGTTGCTTTCTTCTGTCAATGTGGCCTTGGAGGAACTTCCATATGAGACAGGGCTGTTTGAGTGCACAAGACACACTCCCACACTGATCTAAATGAAGAGTTAGCAGTACCGGAATAATAGCTAATGTATCAAAACAAGACAAAGGATTGTAGAAAACAAGTAGACTGAAAACTGGGACCATTTCGTGGAGAATTAGTAAATAATTTTGATTTATTTTGCTGTTTAATATGACATAATTAGTATTTCCCGTGAAAAGATTATTTAATATTATTAAGGTTTAATGATTATGTTGTCATATGGTTTTCTGAAACATTAGTTGTTTTTAATTTATGTATGTTAAGAAACAAATCAATTTATATGACAGAGTGAAAAATAGTAGGAGAAATGAAAGACAAAATGACCTTGAATTTTTTAAACAGCTATACATAAGGATGAGAAAGATAAACGTGATCAATTGCACCAATCTTCCACTTCTTTGGCAACATCCTCCAAATACTGAGTAATAAATAGTAACTCGTGACTTATTATGACTGAGTGCAAACTTTTGAAAATGCTACTACTTCAGGAAGGTGTGTCATGAATGAAATGATTCTTTAGTCCTCCCTGATGCATCAGTTCATAGACCCAGTTTAATCCATGATCTTAAAAAATATACTCACTAATGCTGCAATGAATATCATGTATAGTCAAATTTTAGCAGAGGTGCTGGAATTTCCCGACTTGAAGCTGAAGCATTTTTATCCTGGGTATTCTGTATTCTTTTGGCTAATATCTACTTATTAGTGAGTATATACCATGAATGTCCTTTTGGGTCTCAGTCAGGATGATATTTTCTTCCTTTTGTCTGCAAACCTCATGATCTCATTGTTCTTAATAGCTGAGTAGTATCCCATTGTGTAAATGAACCATATTTTCTGTATCCATTCTTCTGTTTTGGGACATCTGGGTTGTGTCCAGTTTCTGACTATATCGAAGGACATCAAGTGGAGGGATTGGGTTGCCATCCCACAGTCAAAAGTTCTGACCCAGAATTGTTTCTGTCTGAAGGAACTACAGGGACAAAAATGGAGAAGAGCATGAGAGAAAGGAGGTCTAGTGACAAGCACAAACTGGGATCCAGCTCATGGGGAGGCCTTCGGGCCTAACACTGTTACTGATGTACTGGCAAACAGGAGCCTAGCATAACTACCCTCTCAGAGGCCCAATAAGGAGCTGTCTAAGACAAAAGCAGATGCGCCCAACCAATGGACTAAAGCTTGGGACGGTTGAACTGAGGAAAAGCTGGAAGAAACTGAGGAGGAGGGTGACCCCATGGGAAGACCAGCAGTCTCAACTGGACCCCTGAGATCTCTCAGAAAATAAGCCACCAACCAGGCATCATACACCAGCTAATATGAGGCCCCCGACACATATAAAGCAGAGAACTGCCTGCTCTGGCCTCAGTGAGAGAAGATGCACCTAACCGTCAAGAGACCCGAGACCCCAGTGAGTAGAAAGGTCTGGTGGGGTGGGGGTGGGATGTAGGGACATTCTCCTGAAGACAGGGCAGGGTAGGAGGAAGGTATGGGATGGGGAGTGACAGGGGGCACACTGGGAGGGGTATGAAGACTACACTGTAAAAAATGATGAAAGAATAATTTTAAAAAGCTGAAACATTTGGGCTGCAGTAATGAGTCAGTGATTGAATGCACACTGTAGAGGATGTGAATTTTGCTCCCAGATCTCACACTGGGTCATTCACACGTGCTTCTAACTCTAGATCCAGGGGTATTTGGCCCCTGTGGGTACCTGCATTTACATGTGCACACATACATATACACATGCATACTCACAGCACACTATTAAATAAAACAACAATCTATTTAAATACAAAACCAAAACCAAAAACCAAGAATATTTGACTTAATTTGAAGCTATAAAGAATGCTATCATGGTGTTACAGGTTTAAGTCTCAGTCATTTCTAAACTCAAATGGATAATGCAGAAATATAGATTTATCTAGGCGTTCAGGGCTACCATTAGCAATATAAGAAGACCCCATCTAAAATTAAACACACACACACACACAAACACACATAGGTTTTGACACTGAGGTCTTATATTTGTCACATATGTGTCACAAACATAGATTTTAATGACAGGATTATTTTAATAATAACTTTTATTATTGTCTCTCAAATATATCATACACATATATAGGAAAAACATTGGGAACTTTTATCTTTTTATTGATTTGGTCATTTCCATTAGTAGTGTAATGGAAGCATCTATTTTTTTTAAAGATCAGAATCATGCAATATAAAGATAAAGGCAAACTAGAAAGAAAAACTCTCATTTTAGGTGATGTAATGAAAAATCTGCATCAAAACAATGGTTTCTAAAGCCAGGCTTTAATTAAAAGAACATTACAAGGAATGTTAATTATCTTTAACATATCAGCATTCAAGTTAGCCAACTAGAATATAGATTTCACTACAGATAATCAGGGATTAGAAAGACTGAGTCATAAAAAGTTCATGATTCAATCATATTTCTTCAAGTTTACAATGTGTGAATAAATAATCAAATAGTGGCCCAAGAAGTTGACAGAACTGTGTGCCCTAACCTGCTTGGGTGTCATAGACTGTTGAGGAACCTAGAGCAGGGTCAATGTGCTTAGTTTTCTATTGGGACTGATATGGAGAAAATAGGGTATCTTTGAGAATGACAGGGAGCTTTCTTGACTCTTGATGAACTCAGTTTGCAGGACTGGTGCCTGCCCCATAATATAATACAGTCATCAAAGCCAACACAAGACATGCCTTCCACATTCCTGTTTCTTGAATTTAAAGACTCAAGATCACTATGGCCTTGATGGGCAGAAACAAGAAGCTGGATAGCCCAGAGACATAGGGTAGAACCAAATGAGAAACCCCCCTCTCCAAAGCAGTGAAATGATTCCTAAAGATATTCTGCTATACTCCTAGATCAGAGCCTAGACCGTGTCATCAGAGAAGCTCCATCCCAGGAGTTGATAGGAACAGATGCAGAGGCACACAGCCAAACATTAGGCAGAGCTCAAGAGTCCTGCAGAAGAGACAGAGGAAGCACGGTAGGGAGGATTGTGGGAGCCAGAAGTGTCGAGGACACAGCAAGAACACAGTTCACAGAATCAACCAAGAAGGGCTCGTTAGCACTCGCAGAGACTGAAATGACAATCAGGGAGCCTGTATGGATCTGAACTAGGTCCTCTGCATATGTTCTAGTGGTGTAGCTTGATGTTCCTGTGGGACTCCTAACATTGGCAGTGATGGTTGTCTCTGATTCTTTACTACTCCTGGGACGCTTTTACTACTACTGGCTTGGCTCATGCAGCCTTGATATGTGGTGAAGTACTTCTTCTTATTGCAACTTGGTATGCTATATTTGCTTGATATCCCTCGGAGGTCTGATCTTTTCTAGAGGTAAATGGAGAAGGAGTTAATTTGGGGGAGAAGGGAGATGCATGGGAGGAACTAGGAGGGGTGGTAGGAGGGGAAATTAATTTAATTAATAAATTAATGTCAAGTTTATAGACCACAGTGTATAAGTTTTAAAAAAGAAGTTTATTCTAGATCCATAAGTGAGACTTAAATGGAGAAGGAGCTGGTCTTGAGGTATGAGATATCACTTTGTGTAATCACCCAGGTGTAGACATGACTTCACTGGATGGACACATGGAACAGGGAGGAACTGAACCGTTCGTTTGACCCATTCACAAGGTTTCCAGGAGCCTCTCAATTCCAGGGACATCCTTAGGAATGGTTTTGAGGAATGATATGCTTATTTAATATAGGCCAGATTGAAAATCCAGGCCTTCCTGCTGGTGCTCCTGGGCTCTGGCAAGATTAAAACCAAAAACATTTTGACTAGGCACTTCTAGAGGTATTTCCAGCCTCTAGGAGAACAGAACTTCTCATAGGTCCAAGAATATTTCTGCTTGAGCCAAAAAATCAAAAGAAGACAAGAAAAAAATGAAGGTAAACTTTGAAGTTTCAAAAGATTTATATCATTCCCAGCCCCCTTCCCCCTCTGTAACCTACTTGAGGATCAAAATGTAAGCCATTGAACCATACACAAAGAACTACAGGCAACTAAGGAATGGTGAAAGTAGTAGAAGTAGTCTTTCCCAGAGAAGAATTCAGTAATTAGTTATTAATTATTTTTAGTGATCAACACAAGGTATTGTGAAAACATGCATACATATATCAATGTGCAAACTGAGCAGGTTGTGTTTAGGAATATGTACATATACATGTATATACATGTAACAAAGTTAATGAAAAGGAGGTTATAAATTTGAAAGAAAACTAGAAAGGGTATTATCTGAGGAATTGGAAGGAGGAAAGAGAAGGGAGAAATTATATAATTATATAATAATCTCAAAAATAAAAGAACTAAAAATAAATATGCATGTTTTCCGCTCTCATTATGAACACTAACCTTCTACAACCTCAATCCCAAATTAACTTGCCTTGGTCATGCTATCATGTCACAACAAAAGGGTAGCTAAGCCAACTGGATAGCCAATTTCTATCTCCTGTTCTCAGCAACACCCAGCCATGACATGAGAGATGGAGATCTCTCAGAGACAAGGGAGATGTTGGACAGATGAACAGAAGCCTAACTCCCAGACCTCCATGACTTCCACGGAGCAGGGGCATGTTTTGCTCAGCAAGGCAAAATAGACCTCCTTCGAGGCCATTGGATCAATACACAAAGTGATTTGTGCCATGGTCACAGGAGAGACAGCAGGCAACAATAATAGGTGTATCAGATTATATGACACAGACTTGGCCACTGATGACTTAGGTTCAGACATCTATCCTCTAATTCTCATAAGTATAAGAGCCCAATTAATAGTGGAAAGAAAACAAAGGAAAAAAAACATGTAGCATGCACTTTGTAGGAGCAAAGGCATGCAATGTACTTCCAGCCCAAGTGAACCTGAAGGTAGAATATAGTCCAGGCCAAGGACTGTTCTATTTTTCCTTTATACACTCCTCAGTTATCAGCTAATATGTTGGGGTGGAGCCATGCCACCTTAGTGTGGGGTGCTACTTTATGGTGTCCAGGAAGGGAGTTGCACCCTTTCCTTGGTCTGGTATGACTGATAAGTTCTTGGATATGCTTTCCCTGATAGGAATTTTAATATATCTATGTGGCCTTACAGTTATATTTTACCCAAGTAAACATATAGGGTAGCTAGTTTTCTACCCAAGGGAATTGGTGTTTTCTCAGTCTGTGACAGATGGACCACCAAGGGGCAATAATCATCCTTTTCCCTCAAAAAAAGCTACCTGGAAAGTAGAATATCCTTTGGCAAGGCTGAAAAAAAAAACCACTATTCTGTACAATGTGGAGCAATCTAGAATAAGGAATAGCCTGATCTCAGTGTCGTGTTCCTGCCCTGCTTTAACAAATTAATCACGACTTTAATCGAGATGCATTTTATAATTCTTGGGTTCAGGGGTCTCAAAAGGGTTTCTCCAACTCACAATTAAGTGGGCTTAACTTGTCAGCAGAGATGCCCTCTGGAGGCATGGAGAACCCATGTTCTGGCTTGTTAGACCTTAGAGGGACTAGATATGCCCTGTGCCTTATGGTCACATTCCATCTCAAAGAGAGATGAGGTTGGCATGATGGTCCAGACTTTAAAGGTGCTTGCCTCCAAGATTAAAAACTTGAGTTCAATCTCAGAAACCCACATCAGAGAAAGAACTAATTTATCCAAATTGTCTTCTGCCATAGATGTGTGTGTGTGAAAGCATGTGTGCACTGGAATGAATGAATGAATGAATGAATGAATGAATGAATGAATGAAAAAAATCTCAAGTAGACAGAGTAGGCAGAACCATCTTCCCTTGCATCCCATCACCCACTTCACTGCTTTTCTCTTTAATTTATAAGGTTTCTATATGAAGCATCTCCCACAATCCCAAATGCTCAGTCCATTTCAAGGTCAATTAGCAAACCTGAATAGATCTGAATTCTATTTTCCTCTACAAATTTTAAGCTATGAATGTTATCTAGGTGTCTTTGGAAGCCTATTGCCTTTTGTAACATAGACTTGATACTGTTTTTATCTTCCCTTCTTAAAACCAAACTATTTACCCAGACACCATCTCGGCATATTATTAGGAAAAGAGGTAGATTTTTCTATCTGAAAGAGAATACTCTGCCAAAGAGATCACTTAAAGCTTAGGAGAGAGAAAGGCCTTGGGGGCTTTGTTAGAGTCTAAATTCTCTCAGCCCCCCCTGCAGCCACCTCCATTTCTCTATTACTTTCCTGTGGGACAGAGGCCCTGGGAGAAGCTGAGATCAGTTACTAAGACAGAGGGGCCTAGTTTTCTTTGCACATCTGAAAAATATGTGAGTTAAAACTTTGAATATGCCAAACTGCTGATTATAGTAATGACCTTTAATAATGAATTTTCTAAAAACATAGCATATTTATTTGACACCTCACAGATTCTTCAAAAAGAAATGTGAGCATAGCTTCTTGGCAGATGATGCTCACACACATCAACTGACATGTTCCTCAAACTGAATAACAGCAATCTGGAGAAGTCTGGAGTCAAGACAAGAACCTGAATTCCTGGCCTCTGGCTCACTCAGTGTTACTGTACTGAGCATGGTTTAAATAAATAATTTTTCTAAGGATGTATTATATTATATTTTACAATAAGCCTTTTCTCTTAAATTTTAGGGACATTTGTCATTCTGTTTACCAGAATTGCTATGTACAGATGGAAAAATTGAATGTCAATCCAATGCATAACACATTGTCTAGGCTTTCCACAGATATCTGCAAAAACAAGTATAAGGAAATACTTAGTTTTTAAAAGGCAACTTAAGAGCTAAGTAGCTCCTGAGACATTGCTAGAAGAGAATCACTGAGGAAGCAAAGCTGTTGCCTATATGTGCAAGATGTTCTACTAGCTGGGCTGCCATTTCTGGCTTTGGTGATAGAGGATGCCTAGCTTCACAGAGATTTGAAGTGCCAGGGGTTGGGGGAATAGCCAAGGGGCCCCACCTGCTCAGTGAAGAATGGAAGAGGAGATGGGGGAAGGATTGTGGGAGGTGGTGACCAGGAGGGGGGCAGTGAATGGGATGTAAAGTGAATAACTAAAAAAAATTAAATTAAATCTAAAATGAAGAATAAGAATAGGAAGAAGAAGAAGAAGAAGAAGAAGAAGAAGAAGAAGAAGAAGAAGAAGAAGAAGAAGAAGAAGAAGAAGAAAAGAAGGAAGAGGAAGAGGAAGAAAAAATAAAAAGATTGTGCCAGTGTCAGACGTTTCATGAACTTACCATACAGAAAGAAAAAAACCTATATTTCAGAAAATTAACTGAAGAAAAAAATTCGAAGTATTAACTCCACTGAGTGATAGTGGACTGTGAAATTAAGGAGAAGGTGTTCCAGCAGTCTATAAATAAAGAAAATCAAAGTGGTGGTAATGGGGGCTTATCGTTACCCAGCTGGAAACCAGAGTACATTAAGTTGATGGAAAGGCACCTGCAGAATATCATGAATGCTGGTTCAGCAGAAAAGGGAGATTGCCCATTTGGTTAATTGGCAATCACTGACAAGGAAATGGAGGGGAACAGCCACTTTTAATCAGGTTTTTCTTTGTAGGTAGAATTTCACTCAACAACGACAATGCATCTGAGGATAACAGATGATACCTAAGGTTCTCTTAAAACGACCAAGGAAAAAATATGCTGTAAATCATGATGTCAGATATAATTATCCTTAAACCAAAATCCCAGAACCCTAGAACTCTGGGATGGGAGATTGTCATACTTCAGACTCTATGAAGCAGCAAAGAGAAAAAAATATCAACCAATTCATAGTTTGCTGAATCGCACCAGCTAGCGCTCCATTGAAATAATCTACAAGATATTCAATTTCTAGGGTTTTTATTCTTCCCTAGTATTTAATTAATGTGGACATGCTCTAGAAGTCAATTTCTTTGCCCCAGCATTGCAGAAAACACAGTCACTCTTGCTGTTTCTGAGAAGGTAATCTTTGCCAGTATTCCACAACCCTTTGCATAATAGTTCCTAATGCAGGTTACTCATATGCCCAGGAGTGGTATAGCTGGGTCCTCAGGTAGTACTATGTCAAATTGTCTAATGAATAACCAAACTGATTTCCAGAGTGGTTATACCAGCTTGCAATCCTACCAGCAATGAAGGAGTGTTCCTCTTTCTCCATATCTTCACCATCATCTACTGTCACCTGTATTTATTGATTTTAGCCATTCTGACTGGTGTGAGGTAGAAACATAGGATTGTTTTGATTTGCATTTCTCTGATAACTAAGGATGTTGAACATTTCTTTAGGTGCTTCTCAGCCATTTGATATTCTTCAGTTGAAAATTCTTTGCTTAGCTCAGTACACCATTTTTAATAGGGTTATTTGATTCTCTGGAGCCTAACCTCTTGAGTGCTTTGTATATATTGGATATTACACCTCTTTCAGGTGTAGGATTGGTAAAGATCTTTTCTCAATCTGTTGGTTGCCATTTTGTCCTATTAACAGTGTCCTTTGCCTTACAGAAGCTTTGTAATTTTATGAGGTCCCATTTGTCCATCCTTGATTTAGAGCATAAGCCACTGGTGTTTCTTATATCTGTTGAGGTCTGTTCTGTGAATGATTATATGGTCAATTTTGGAGAAGTTACGATGAGGTGCTGAGAAGAAGGTATATTCTTTTGATTTAGGATGAAATGTTGTATAGATATATTTTAAATCCATTTAGTCCATAACTTCTGTTAGTTTCATTGCATACGTTTATTTTGCATTTCCCTGATCTGTCTATTGATGAGAGTAGGGCATTGAAGTCCCTCACAATTATTGTGTGAGGTACAATGTGTGCTTTGATCTTTAGTAAAGTTTCTTTTATGAAAGTGAGTACCCATGCATTTGGAGCATAGATGTTCAGAATTGAGAGTTCTTCTTGGTAACTTTTTCCTTTGATGAGTATGAAGTTTACTGTTGTGTCAATGTTTTCTTTGGTGTCTTCTGCACCTGCACTCTCTTCTATCTCTCATATTCTATTGTTATAACTCCTGATTTCTTTCCTAGGTTTTTTAATCTCCAGAGTTGTCCCACTTTGCGATTTCTTTATCGTTTCTACTTCCATTTTTAGATCGGGATGATTTTGTTCAGTTCCTTCACCTGTTTGGTTGTATTTTCCTGTAATTTTTAAAGGGATTTTCATGTTTCCTCTTTAAGGGCTTCTTCCTGTTTATCTGAGTTCTCCTGTATTTCTTAAAGGGCGTTATTTATGTCCTTCTTAAAGTCTCTATCAGCAGTATGCGATGTGATTTTACATCCAAATCTTGCTTTTCGGGTGTGTTGGGGCATCCAGTACTTGCTGTGGTGAGGGAACTGGGTTCTAATGATGCCAAGTAGTCTTGGTTTCTGTTGGTAGAGTTCTTGGACTTGGCTTTCACCATCTGGGTACTTCTGGTGTTAGTTGGTCTTGCTGTCTCTGGCTGGAGCTTGTCCCTCCTGTGGGCCTGTAAGCCTGTGTCAGCACTCCTGTGAGCCCAACTCTCTCCTGGCAGGATCCATGAACAGATGCCTATGGAGTATCCCTGGCTAGAAGGTGCAGATGGGTACTGGAAGGATCCCCTCCCAGCTGCTCTACTGATATTGTGCTGTGGGCACTCCTAGCAGGTCCGCTCTGGATAGTTGTTGGAGAGAAAGTGGGGAATCTCACCTTGAGCCCAGAAGTGAAATCTCTCCTGGGATCCTAACTCTCTCCTGGCAGGCAGTGCACAGAGGCACACTGGCTGGCAGGTGCAGATGGCAAACAGAAGGCTGAATGCTGTGTTGTTTTAATAATATTTTTTTCCTTTTTAACTCAGTTTACTTATTTATTTATTTATTTATTTATTTTGTTTATTTATTTTATATGCATAGTTTTTTATCTCCATGCATGTCTGTATAACATGTATGTGTCTAATGCTCTGGGGAGGCCTAGGACTGAAGTTATAGATGGTTGTGAGCAGTCAGATGAGTGCTGGGAATACACCCCAAGTCCTCTGGAAGAGCAGCCAGTGTTCCTAACTCTGCTAACTTCCCATTTCTCATACCCCAATTTGTATCCTTATAATAGTACATCTTACATAGATTTACAGCAGGAATTGTCAACTAATATTTTCCTACAATATAAGCATTCTTTCCTCCTCCTAATCATCACAAACCAGTATCTTAACAGCAAATGGCTAGCCAAAGAAACTGGTTTATCAAAAGGTTGTTATCTAGTGGTCAAATATCTTGGCACCTAAACAGATACCCACTGTTGTCTGTTCTCCTTTGTCTAGGAGAAGTTCCTCTGGTTTATGTCACTATTTAAATTTGTGTAGAAATAATTGTGCATTTCTTTATTTATTAGATATTTGCTTTATTTACATCTCCCTTTCCTCATTTCCCTTCCAAAAACAGCTTATCCCACCTCCTYTCCCCCTGCTCACCAACCAACCACCCCCCTCCCGGTTTCCTGACCTGGCATTCCCCTACACTGGGGCATCAAGCCTTCATAGGACCAATGGCCTCTCCCATCATTGATGTCTGAAATGGCCATCCTCTGCTACATATGTAGCTGAAGCCATGGGTCAGTCTATGTGCAATCTTTGTTTGATGTTTTAGTCCGTGGGAGCTCTGGGGATACTGGTTGGTACATATTATTGTTCCCATTCATAAACTCTCCATGGATATATATTTTCCCCAGGAGGAATGGTGACAAAGACAGCAGTCCTGGGTTCCACAGTAAAGACCCACTCTCACAAACAACACACCACCACAACAGCAATAACACCTTTCTTTTGCACTTTATTTTTATTAGATATTTGCTTTATTTACATTTCAAATGTTATCCCCTTTCCTCTTTATCCCTTTGAAAACCCATCCTTTCCCCCTCCCTCTGTTTACCAACCCCTCATACCACTTTTCTGACCTGAAATTCTCCTACACTGGAGCATCAAGCCTTTACAGGATCAAGGGCCTCTCCTCTCATTGATGTCTGAAAAAGCCATCCTCTGCTACATATGTAAGTGAAGCCGTGGGTCCCTCCAAGTGTACTCTTTGGTTGGTGATTTAGTCCCTGGGAGCTCTGGGGATACTGGTTGGTACATATTATTGTCCCTCCTATGGGGCTGCAGACCTCTTCAGCTCCTTGAGTCCTTTCTCTAGCTCCTCCATTGGAGACAATATGCTCAGTCCATTGGTTGGCTGTGAGGCATTGGTATTTGGATCCCCCTTCTAAGAAGGACCAGAGTATCCACACTTTGATCTTTATTCTTGCACTTCGTGTTGTCTATAAATTGTATCTTGGATATTCTGAGATTTTGAGCTAATATCCACTTATAGGATGTGGAAAAAGAGGAACACTCCTCCATTGCTGGTGGGATTACAAGCTGGTAAAAACACTCTGGAAATCAGTTTGGTGGTTCCTCAGAAATTTGGACATAGTATGACCTGTGGACCCAACCATACCACTCCTGGGCATATATACCCAGAAGATGCTCCAACATGTAATAAGAACACATGCTGTACTATGTTCACAGCAGCCTTATTTATAATAATCAGAAGCAGGAAAGTAAATGGATGTCCTACACAAGGAATGGATACAGAAAATTTACACAGTGGAGTACTACTCAGCTATTAAAAACAATGAATTCATGAAATTCTTAGGCAGATGTACATTTCTTAAAATGTCATGGTTTTTTAAGTGACTTTCACAAGTTTTGGAGTGGAGTTGATTGGAAAACAACACCTGAAATATTTTCCACTTAACCAACTATAATAAAGTAGCCTAAGAGAGAGAGGTGGGGACACTTTTGTGGTTTAAGTTGTTTAATGTTTTAAAAGTAGCCTTATCTGAAATACATATTTTTTTAATGTAGTTTACCTTTGCATGCTTCTACAAGTAGCAGATATTATGACTGTCAAAAATTAAGAATCTGAGCACCTAGAAGTCAGGATGATTTGCTGATTTGATGTGGTTGATTATGGATTACAGAGAATTGTGAAGCCGCAGTCAGAAAGATCCTTCCTGCAACCTCCTTTACAATGTTGCACTACCTCCTTGATGAAAGATCCCAATGCTGTTATAGAAATGCTCCTTCTACCTATGTCTTCAATCCTCAAGTATGAAGAGCATTATTACTGGTCTTTGTGTTGGGGAGGTAAGCTATAACCTCTCAGATCTAACACCTGCTCTGGAGATGTATGCTCATCCAATGGACTCGTTCTGGAATACATTCATTTAGTGATGCTTATTATCAACCCATAATGGTAAGGAACAAAAGGCAGCTGGGGATACAGATACATTAGTGTAGGTAGGTTAAAATCCTGGCTGAAATTATTTGCAAATTTGGACAAAGCCTTCTAATCTAACAAGAGGTATTTTTGTGTGCTGACCTGCCGTGGTTGAAGTGCAGATTGTGTAGTATAGGCTTGAATAATTTTGAGTGCTGGAAAACAAAATCAACAGAATCAACCCCATTAAACAAAATACCACACTGCATTGTTTCATGGCTATAATTTTTTCTCATCTTGTTAGTTCTGTGAGGATTCTGTATAATGTGTTTTCATCAATATTCATTCATTCTTCCTCTCCAAGATTTACCCTAGCTTTACTACCCACCCAAATGTGTTTTGTTGTTGTTGTTGTTGTTGTTGTTGTTGTTGTTGTTGTTAGGGTTTTTTGGTTTTGGTTTTGTTTTATAATAGAGTCGGTACTGCCTATGTATTCTTGGGTATGTGGCTTCCACTACACCATACTTAAACTACCAGGGGCCACCACATCCGTAATAAAAACTGACTTTCTCTCTCTCAGCAGCTACCAATTGCCAAATATTGCCTTGTATAGGGTAGAACTCTATGCCAACATCTTTCTCATCCCACTCTACATCAAGGCTGGAATTTTAACTGTCCTAAGTATATGATTTTTATAGAAATGTACATAGTATATAAAACGTACACAAAATGTTGAAAAAAGCCATTTGCCAGTGTCTATTAGCTTATCAGTCAGCTAAACCTGACAAGTTCTCTGGGATCCAAACTCCAGTCCTCAAAAGAGTAGCAAGTACACTTAACTGCTGAGCTATCTCTCTGGCCCCTCTAATTGCTCTTGCCATTTAAGTAATTTGACAATAAAGTTAATTGCTGTCCCCTTGTCTATTTCTCTTATGCATAAAATATGAATTTACTATTCTATAATATTTAATGTGCATATTATACACTGTATATAGATATTTTATATATTGCATTAATGCAGTCTTAATATAGCCTCATCTTGTGTTCAGCAGTCAGTCGATTAGGGTCAAGATTAAATATTTCAAAAGTTATCCATAATATTTGTTAAAAAATTTTATTCATATGCATACAGATGGATAGATAGATGATTGATAGATGGACAGATGATAGATGATAGGTAGATAGATAGATACATAAATACATACATGACAAAGAGCATATATGTTTGTGTTTTATGTGTGTGTGTGTGTAGTACACATAGGATTGTTCAGATACGTATTATATGTAGTCCAAAGGCAGGATTTTCAATTTCTTTCTCTGTTCTTTTTCCATCTATCTTTTTCATTAATCTTTCATTTGATCCCATTGCGATGGGATGTCTCCTTGAACCAGGAGTTCAATGATGCAGCCATAAAGACTGATCAATGAGTTCATATGAGTCACCTATCTTCTCTCCTTCACACAAAATTAGGCAATCATTCTACACTCAGCAATTTCCCCAGCCTTCCAGAATTATAATCAGGTTTGACATGGAAAGCTCCCAATTTGAAACTAATCATTAGAATATCTGCTCCCTCTCACTTGTAGCCTGGCCCTAACCCTAAACCTAACACTAACCCTAACACTAACCATAACACTAGCCCTAGCCCTAACCCTACCCCTAATTCAGGACATCTGCTTGGTTTAGCACAATAATACAGATACTTTGAAAAGAACATTCTGGTCAGTTCTTCTCAAGGAGGAACCGTTTTCCCACATCCCAAGGGGGCCTCCACTAGGCAAATGTCAAGGCAGTTGCAGCTAGATCCCCTGGTAAACTTACTGACTCCAAACACAGTTAAAGTGAGAATCAAAGAGCTGTCCATGACTCCTAGCACTATGTCTGGATGTCATCTGCAATCTCTGTCCAGGTTGCAGGTGAGGGAGGGCAAAAGAGATGCTGCCCTGTGCCAGCTTTGCTGACAACTGCTTGGGTTTCACTTCTTGCTCCTACTTCTACCTCAGTCTCTGTAGCTCTATGATCGTCTAATAACCTGGCTGCATTCTCTGCACATCTGTAAGTGTGTGCTGCATTGTTCAATTCCAAGTTATGAGACGCCTACTTCAGAAAATAAAAATAACTTAAGAAGTAGTAAATCTGATTTGATGTGACAGATGAAAGCCATTGGAGAGGGTATTATAACTACTTCAGTTTGCAGGAACTTCTTTATTGCCAACAAAAAAAAACTTTCTCAATTTGAACAAAGTTGAAGCATGAGGCATTCTTGCTAAGTGCCTCTCTTTCCAGAAACTTAAAATCAAACAACTAGTTCCTTATGCTTTTGTAAGAGCAGTACTAAATGCTACTATTTCTATGAAAGAGGAAAAGGTAAAAATCAAAAACAAAACAAAAAATCCAAAAGTCTTTCTCTCCTGTTTTAAAAAAAGCACACACACACACACACACACACACACACACACACACACACACACACAATATTGGCAGGGGTGGGGAGAGTGGCAAGAGCATACATTTCTAGCTATAAATCTTTTCTTTCCTCATCAATCAATTAATGTACTGAAGTGTTCTGGTGCTGCTTGTATTCTAATGCTAAATACTTGTTTCACAAGATATAGCTGCCCCCACAAGCAGATCCTCACATATACCAAGCGATACTATATGAAACATGCTCCCCAATTTAACTGGTCAGTAAAAGACTGTGATTGGGCAGTGCATGGAGAAAGGTGGGAGAGGAGGTTCAAGAGAGGGGACTGCAGGTAGCTAGAGAGAAGAAAAAATAAGACAGAGGTGGAGGAGGCTGCCATGGTCTGTGTTCAATATACCTGGACCACGTGGCCAGGAGAAACAGTAACAATGGACTGTATAACTGGGAAATATGTTAGTATAGCTCTAAACATGCCCAGTCTAGGATTACAGCTTGGATCATGTGTCTTTTACACAGGCTTGCTGGGATTATAGATTCTTTCCAAAAATTAGGCAATTTATATATGTGGGTAACAAAACACTTTACTAGTGGCCAAAAAAAGAATGAATATTGGTTGGCTAACCATATAAAATGATATAAGAATTAAATTTGGGAGCCCTCTAGGCCAAGCTAAGCTGCCCTGAGCAGCCTGCCGTTCCAGGGGGACCTCCATTCTCCCAGTGCCTCTCCACTTCCATCAGACTCCTAAATCAGAAACAGGAGCATGTTGTCCTCTGAGTGGCTCTACCAGCAACTTACTCAGACAGATACAGACACCCATAGCCAAACAGTGGGTGGATCTTGGGGATTCTTACAGAAGAATGATAGGAGGAAGGATTGCTGGTCCAGAAGGGGATAGGAACTCCATAGGAAGACCAACAGAGTTTACCAACAGGGATTCTTGGGGTTCTTGGAATCTGAACCACCATCCAGAGAACATATACGGGATAGACCAAGGCCTTCCCACTCATATATACCAGATGTGCAGCTTGACCTTCGTGGGGTCCTGAATAACTGGAGCAGAGGCTATCCTAAAAGCTGAGCCTGTTATATTACCCAAATACTATCTTAGACAATGCTGTAAAGATGAAAGGCCCTTATTGCAATATAAAGTCTCATCTTTTTCAGCCAGAGGGCAAAAATTGCTAGAAATCAAGACAAATTCAACCATGAGGATAGCAGAAGACAGGAGCCTAGCATGACTGTCCTCTGGGAGGCTCTACCAGCGGCTAATGGAGATAGATGCAGATAATTACAGCCAACCACTGGACTGAGGTCATGGACCCCTATGAAAGAGTTAGGGGAAGGATTGAAGGAATTGAAGAAGAAGGCAACCTCATAGTAAGACCAAAAGTATCAACTAACCCCAACCCCTGGAAGTTCCCACCAACCAAAGAGCATACATGGGATCTGTATGGCAAGAACTTCAAGTCTTTGAAGAAAGAAATTCAAGAAGACCTAAGAAGATGGAAAAATCTTCCATGATCTTGGATTGGCAGGATTAATATAGCAAAAAAAAAATGGCCATCTTGTAAAAAGCAATCTACAGATTCAATGCAATCCCCATCAAAATCCCAACTCAGTTCTTTATAGAGTTAAAAAGAGCAATTCTCAAATTCATCTGGAATAACAAAAAATTCAGGATAGCTACAACTATTCTCAACCTACATATGTACTACATAGCAATAGTTTTGAAAACTGCATGGTATTTGTACAGTGACAGGCAGGAAGATCAATGGAATAGAATTGAAGACCCAGAAATGAACCCACACACTTGTGGTCACTTGATCTTTGACAAAGGAGCTACAACCATCCAGTGGAAAAAAGATAGCCTTTTCAACAAATGGTGCTGGTTCAACTGGAGGTCAGCATGCAGAAGAATGCAAATCAGTCCATTCTTTTCTCCTTGTACTAAGCTCAAGTCCAAGTGTATCAAGGACCTCCACATAAAACCAGACACACTGAAACTAATAGAAAAGATACTGGGGATGATCCTTGAGCACATGGACCCTAATCAGATTGCATTCCTAACATCTTTATGGTGGATCACAATGGTCTGTAACTGCAGTCCAAGGGGACTGATGCCTTCTTCTGGCCTCCGTTGGGACTGCAAACACATGATGCACAAACATGCAGGCAGAACATCTATACACAAACTAAAAAGGAAAAATAAAAGCCATATCACATAGTACTTCATAAATAGGAAAATGTATATGTATTATCTGTATGTATTAATTTAAATTAAAAAAAACTTGTTCTTCAGCCTTAGATATACTAGCACAAATTGTAAGATTAGGTACATAGTATCCAATCCACTCTATCTAGCTTTCTCTCTATCCCTCCTTTCAGGTATATTTTCCTCATGACTTTTGAGTGCTCATTCCTCTATGAAACAGTAGATATTTTTCAAAAACGAGTAAATGGTTGTGTGTAAACTTTCCTTCTTTTGCTAGGAAGAAATTTATTTCCTCTTTTTAATGTCCCTACCTTCAAGAAAGTTTATCTTAAAGATGCTTGACAATGCTTAGAAGAAAAGTAATCTTTTATGAATTCATAAAACTTAATGAAGATTGGAGGGTAATTTCATAATTCATATCTTTAACATTTTAATTTGGCTTGCCTACTTGATTTTATTTTTACAGAGATAAACAAGGACAATTGTTTTATGTCTTGTTATTTTAATCATCTCAGTAACTCTGTGCACATCCAATAGAGGAACTATGGCTGAAGAATAGCAATACTACGAAAACTAGCTAGCAGCTTCCCGACCATAATAACCCCAAAGCAAAAAAAATTGGTCAGGAGTGCAAGTCTTTTGTTTACTGATTTCTTTCTGACTTTCAAAAATATAACATGTTCATATAAATGCCTCGTCGAAACAGTCATAATAAATAATTAGAGTGTTATCAAAGACCATTTTGTTCTTCCAGCTGCTGAACAGTTTTATTTACATGGCATTGTGAAGCGACTCGAAAACAGCTGCTATTTTATGTAAGCCTTTCCATGATTTGCTTTGAAATGATTTCCACCACTATGCACATGCGAGAGCATTTTAATGGCAGCGACAGACCCGTGACAAAACAGTTTTAGGACTTTTTTGCACTGTAGAAGTAAAATAAGTTGAAGCAGTGGGTGAATGTAAGGAATGATAATGCTTTCTTTCTATTTTGAGCCTTTTTCTCAGACAGGGTCACTCTGTAGCCCAAGAAGGCCTCAAATCCATGGCTACCCTCTTGTAGGAGTCTCTGTACATGGAGATTAGACTAGCTGCAACACTTTCTTTTACCAAGAAAACCCTAGGTTGAACTTTCCATGCTTCCAGGCTGCTGATATAAAGCATAGGTGTACAAAGGCCACACGTAGAGGATGCTATCAGAGATGCTGTTTTACAAAATCCAGTCGGTGTTCTGTCGCTGAGCTATATTCAGGTGCAACCTTTTTTGTTTCGTTTTGTTTTGTTAATCTTCCCTGATTAACTGGGCTGTGTAAGATTCTCTGTGAGACTCTGACTACAATAGATGTGAAAGTCTTTCTTGTTTTTCTCAGAGAAAAACACACAAGGGAAGCATAATTTCATTAGAATTTGATCACAGCTACAGCCTTCAATGAGTTCCTGCCACGGTTTATTTATTGATACACCAACTGAAGCTCATTATGCTGTTAGCTATGCACTGAAATTTTGGTCTTGACTTCTAATCAATACTTACTTTCAATCAAATTGTCCCAAGTTACTATTGATACCATTTGGGAAATTACAGCTTTTACCATGTGTGGCCAATAAGTCATCTCTTCATTTTGTTGAGACAGCATCTCACTATGCAGCTCTGGCTGTGGTCACTGTGTAGGACAGGCTGGTCTTGAACTCACAGAGTTCCACCTGTCTCTTCTTCCATGGTACTGAGATGAAAGCCTTGAGCCTCTGCATTTGGCTATCTCTTCAAATTTTTAATATTATTTTGTCCTGGGAGGCATAATAGATAGAATATATGATCTACTAATCTTACAATAAAATCCTTTTTAATGTTTTATTTAATATAGCAATGTGTACATCTACATGAAGTAAAAGACTACTGGTTTTGGAGTAACTAGTTGACTTTTATTAAATTCTTGATTTTCATGTTTACTTTAATATTATTTTATATACATCTCTTTGAACTAAATAATAAGATGGAAGCCTTATGAAAGGAGAAATAATTAACTAAAGTGTGAAATATACATAAGGTAATATTATGTAACAATTTTTAAAATGAGTGAAAAATCTTATATTTACCTATAATTAAAAAAACTAGAGAGTAACGTATTCATAATATCTTAAAAGAAAAAGTTAAACTCCTGTATGTTTTGGTGTATATTGTCTAAATGGGAATGAAGGGAAGGCACCCTAACAATTCAATAAGAATTAACGAGCTAAGAATTAGCCATTTCTTGAAATCTCAGGGTAGTTTTTATTTGTATTCCCTACATTTTATTATGTGTTTCTTAGATATTTGTGTTGCATCTTTTGAGATCTTGCTGTTTAATTTTATACCCCATTTTAATCAGGTTTTCTTGTTCTTGCTATCTTTTCAGCTTGTTATGTATTCGAGATACTTATCCTCTATCAGATGTACAATTGGTAAAGATTTTTCCCCATCCCATAGGTGCTCATTTCACTCGGATTAGTGTCTTTGGTTGTACAGAAGTGTTTAGCATTATGATGTCCACTTTTTAATCGTTAGTCTTAATAGCTGTACTAATGATGTCATGTTTTGAATGCCCTTTGTTGTGTCAGTGAGTTCAAACCTTTTCCCTATTCTCTCTTCTATGATTCAGAACATCTGATCTTATGTTGATGTTCTTCATTCACCTGGAATTATGGACAGAATGGCAGATATAGATTTATTTTTATTCTTCTTCAAGCAGCTAATTCAGTCTGACCAGCAGCATGTACTGAAGATGGTATCTTTCCTTCTACATGTAATCTTGACTCCTTTGTCAAAAATCAGCTCAGCCGCCCCATATTCTCGTTTTCATCTTGCCCTTTTATCTTTCTCCCTATTTGCTCTTTTACAGAATCAATGCAAGCAGTATGTAGTACTAATTTCTGTGCTCTCGCTCTCAGGGTTGCTGCATTGTTTCACAATAGCTAGTGCACAGCATCCTTACTCTCTGTGTTCATCACTAGATTAATGAAGAGTCAAAATCTAACCAGATATGGTGGAAACATTTGTACCCAGCATTCGGGAAGCTGGGGTAAATGGATAGAATTTTGAGTTGGAGACCAACCACAACTATACTCTGACACCTCCATCAGAAAAAAAAGGAACACACACACACACACACACACACACACACACACACACACGAAAACTAGTCTGTATCAGATATCCTATTATGATATCAGATATCGTGATAGACCCATGGTGGCCAAAGTGAAATCAAATAAACCAAGACAACAAAAACTAGTATTGTGTGATCGCTACAGGTGTAATTAAAAGTGTTTAAACTTACATTGAATAGTGTATCTTACCTCACATATATGCAGTTATGATTTGCCAATCAATGTTAATATTAATTTAAAAATTCAAAAATGAGGAAAATAAGTTAATTTTCCCTGCTGCAAGAATATTGATAGAAGGAAGGAGAGAGGTTTGGGTTTTAGAGCAACTCTTTTTGTTTATCCTTTTGAATTATATTTCTGCTTGTATACTATGTTTTAACACAAAATGATCTGTAAATATTTTTCCTTGCACAACACATTGGGCAAATCTAGCTAAGAGCACTGATACAGTTTTATCTTTACAACCATGAAACAAATTAACTATCATGTTCAAATAAAATGCAAAGCACCCATTCTGCTTTGCCACTACTATTTTGTGGAGCTATAGGGTATGAGCATGTGTTTGTGCATGCATGAGTGTGTGTGAGTGAGTACACATGTATGCTGCTATACTCATGTGGAAATCAGAAGACTGCAGTTTTACATCTTTGCCTTCCACTTTTGATGAGCAGGGTCTCCTGTTGTATTCTACAGTTCTTTTCTCTCATCTTCATGCTTATGTAGACAGGGCTTTATCCACCTGATCATAGTTTTCTTAACTATTATTCATATCAAACCATCAAAAGAAGGAAGAATCATGTGGACACACGAACTCTTCAAAATTCCTTGTTAATACTAAACTAGAGGTTTATTATTCATTGAGTTTCATATCCTCAATTATTTATTTTCTTCATGTGCAAGTGTGCATACCCCATGTCTGCATGAATCCACATGATTGAATGGGAAATAAAGAGATATAGGTCTAAAAAAACCAAGATGATATTTAATTAATTTAGTTGTTGGTACTTATGCCCTTGGCCAACAGATGCTATGATGAATAAAACATGCTACAAATGAAAAGGAATATGATAGTTGAAGACCATGTCAACAGTGTCTATGACGGACACCAATTAGTGAGTTAAAATTGTATGTTATTGCCAGACACCACCCTACATTCAAAGCAAAAGGAAAACCTTAGAAGTATGTTGAGTTGGGTCTGCATCAGGTTGATTGTTAAGACTTGACATTCTGTACACTTTGACATTGGGGATTTCATGCCACACCTGATTCTGTTTTCCCCTTGACTTTTTATATTGCTAGGGGACTTAAGGTGCCACATCTAAAATTTTCTATTTCATTATACTTTATTACTTTCCAATTCCCAACAGAAATGTTGTTGTTTGTGTCAAAAGCTTGCTTTCATTTTAGCTACTTGTTTGATTCCCCTCCATGGGATTCATGTTTATAAACACTCATTCTCTTAGAATATCAATTGCCTGCTTGGTTAAGGAGCTTAGACAAAGAAAAATTCTGAGTTTGAAAAATATTTTTAACAAATATCATTTGTTACCACAGAGATGCCATTTAATTGGTCATTTTTACTGGTTAGAAACATAGATCTTTTCATTTCAACAAAGTAATTGTATTCTCCCGTGACTATAAAAACTAAGACTTTTATTGTAAAATAAGCTTTTTATAATATTTCCCATTACATAAGCAGTGTATACAAGTTGAATCAATTTTAACTAAGGACCAGTAGGGTAGATTAGCAAATAAAGGAGCTTGTCACCAAGCCTGGAAACTAATGCTCCCCTGAGTCTCACATGGTAGAAGAGAAATCAAAGTCCCTAGCTTTCTCTCAGCCTCCACATATGTGATATGAGACATGCATGGCCCCATATGTATAACTTTTAAAAAATGTAATGAAATTTAAAGATTCTTAAAATGGGATTTTAAAATTGGTATATAATGTTACCATTAGCTAGCATTTTGAAGAACTGGAAAAACTTTATTTTTTTTTTTTAGTTTTATTTTTTTATTGGATATATTCTTTATTTACATTTCATTTCCCTTTTCCTGTTTTCCCTGCCCCCCCAATGTCCCATATGTCTTTTTCCCTCCCCCTCCACCCCCGTTCCCCTATTCACCCCTTCTCACTTTCCTGTTTTGGTATTCTCCTATACTGCTGCATTGGGCCTTTCCAGAACCTGGGTCCACTCTTTCCTTCTTGTCGGACAGCATTTGGTAGGTGGATTGTGTCTWTGGTGTTCCAAGATTCTAGGCTAATATCCACTTATCAGTGAGTGCATGCCTTGGGTGTTCTTTTGAGACTGGGTTACTTCACTCAGTATGATGCTCTCCAGCTCCATCCATTTGTCTAAGAATTTCATGAATTCATTGTTTCTAATGGCTGAATAGTACTCCATTGTGTATATATAGCACATTTTCTGTATCCATTCTTCTGTTGAGAGACACCTGGGTTCTTTCCAGTTTCTGGCTATTATAAATAAGGCTGCTATGAACATTGTGGAGCATRTATCCTTAYTGCATGCTGGGGAGTCTTCTGGATATATGCCCAGGAGTGGTATGGCTGGGTCCTCTGGAAGTATTGTGTCCATTTTTCTGAGGAACCGCCAGACCGATTTCCAGAGTGGCTTTACCAGCTTACAGTCCCACCAGCGGTATAGGAGTGTTCCTCTTTCTCCATATCCTCGCCAACATCTGCTGTCTCCTGAGTTTCCAGAGTGACTGTACCAGCTTACAGTCCCACCAGCGGTTAGGAGTATTCCTCTTTCTCCACATCCTTGCCAACATCTGCTGTCTCCTGAGTTTTTAATCTTAGCCATTCTGATTGGTGTGAGGTGAAATCTCAGGGCTGTGTTGATTTGCATTTCTCTAATGACTAGTGATTAACATTTTTTAAGGTGCTTCTCAGCCATCTGCATTTCTTCAGGTGAGAAGTCTTTCTTTAGCTCTGTACCCCATTTTTTGATAGGGTTATTTGGCTTTCTGGGGTCTAACTTCCAATAGTTTATACCCTAAGATCTAGAATAGACAAATGGGACCTCATAAAATTACAAAGTTTCTGTAAGGCAAAAGATACTGTCAAAAGGACAAATCGACAACCTACAAATTGGGAAAAAATCCTCACCAACCCCACATCTGACAGAGGGCTAATATCCAATGTATACAAAGAACTGGAAAAACCTTAAAAGTGTATAAAAAGATTGTACAAATTGAGATACAATGTAACTTTAAAAGTCAGTACTTTTTAAATCTATAAGATGACCATGATGCAGTCACATACCTGAATATACATTAGTATTCATTCATTAAGATATTTGCTTTTATTTGCACACTATTTATTATGTGTCTAACAGAAGGAGACATAAATACCCAGGAATAATATAGAAAATTACTCAATATTGCTAATGACAATAGAAAGCCAATCAAAATCACATTAATGTACCATTTTATTTCTCTTAAGGTGGACATTATAAAACAAGAAAAAGCAAGGACAGAAAAACAGAAAAGAATTAGAAAAAGAAAAGAACATATGAAATAGTAAATATGGTTGGAGTCTAGAAAAATGGGATCTACTATACACTGCTGGTGGGTTATATACATGAGTTCAACTGGTGAAAATGAAATGAAGGTGACGAAAATATTAAAAAATAGAACTGCAAATGAATCCAGAATTTCTACTATCTGGAGACTCCTCTGAAGGCAAAACTCCCGGATTCATCGTTGCATTATTCATCGTATCTAGAAAGTAGTGTTTTATAAATACTCATAAACAAATGAGTACATAAAATATCATGTATGTATGTTTAGAGCACTGTTCACATGAGCAGGAAGATAAGAGATTGGAAGTCTAGAAAACAGTAGGAGCTCCCGAAAACAAAGAAGGATGGTGGGTGCCAAGATCTGGAGGATGTACATGAGGTGGGGTTGGCCAGTAACTCTAAAGATCTTAGTCAAACAGGATGAGGCTCTCTATAGTCCTATCTGCTTTATGTGATTATGCTTATTCTTGATGTCTGTATTGTGTATGCATATGGTAAAGTAGTCAGCCATATAAAAGAAGGAAGTCCTGTTGTGGTAATAACATCAGTGAATCCTAATGATATTATCATAAATAAATGTTAAGCTAGAAGTGAAGGCTACATGCCACACAATTCTACTCCTATGAGGTATCTACAGTAGCAAACTCACACAAGAACAAAGAAGGATGATGGCTACCAAGGTCTGGAGGGAGCACCAATGAGGAGGAGTTGTCCAATGATTCTAATGTTCTTAGTCATACAATATGAGACTTTCTATAGTCTATCTGCTCTATGCAGTTATGCTTACTGTTTATTTCTGTACTGTGTACTTAAATATCTTTAAGAGATGTTTTATAATATCTCTATTATTATTTTAATGTGTGCTTCAGAATATTTTATTTTCTTGGAATAACTCTAACCAATCCAAGTGGAATTTGTTTTGAGCCAACACTGTAATCCATTATATTCTGTAATCCTGTTTCAAAAACTAGGAATGAAAGCAGGCAGGTCAAATATTTGCTTGTTGTGCTGAGATGTTTGTTTTTTTGTTTGTTTGTTTCTCTTTTCTTTTCTCTCACCATTTTTTTCTTCACTGTTAGATGCTCTCTTTTCTTCAATAGTATATTTAACACAGAATGCAGAACTGTATGGTCAAAAGAATAGTAAAGACTCAGTACCAGTGACAAGAAGAACATTAACAGTCAAGACTGCAGAGAAGGCTTACTGGTTAAGGGTGTTTGCTTCTCCAGAGGACTGGAGGTCAATTCCCAGTACCCTTGTAGTTTACGATTTTCTATACCTCCAGCTCTAAGAAAGCTAACTCCCTCTTGTGCATTCAATGGGCACATGTGACTCACAAAACACAGACACACACACACACACACACACACACACACACACACACACACACACAAAACTGTATACAAGTACCCACAAGCACACATAGCACACACAGACTCACACAAGCATACACAGGCACATGAATATATAAGGATAAAAATTAAAATGAAACCATCGATGCTACTAATCATAGCAGCAGTGGTACCATTTTTAGAATCTTTAGTGTTTTGTTTCCTTATAGTCACAAAATACAGAATACTGAGATGCCCAATATTTTTAAATAAACATATACATTGCATGTTAAAAATACTATTGCTTCTGGAAGTTTCCATTCCATTTATCTATTGTGAGTATCCACCATAGGATATATCAACCCAGCTACTATAAAAATGTGTAATAAGGGGCAGTCAATGTTATCCATCCAGGAATACGTCTCCCGGAGCACGATTCTGAAGGGGAAGTACCTGAGCACATAAGAGTTTGAGAAATGCTTCCTAGTTAATTGGTTCAATATATATCTGTAGTGTGCCTTCCATGCTAGATGCTGGAAGTAAATTGCAATCACTAATTAATATCTTCAGGGAGATAACAGTAGGGTAGCATAAACTAATATATAAGTAGACTTGTTGAGGACTCTTTTTCTAAGTCAGTCAGAAGGACTTGTGTTTCTCCTCTGTTGGGAGTCTGTTAATAGGGAGAGTGTTCATACATCAGTCTGTAAGCAAACATATATCATGTGAAGTAGTGATTGACAGATGCTCTTGAGAAAACAATAAACTGAGATAAGAGAAGCAGAAACTGTAAAAGTTTGGGCTGGCTATTTGAAAGAGTACAGTTTGTGGATTTTATTAATGAGGTGATGTGAACAGACATCTAAAGGATTCTCAGGATACACTAGGAACTATCTGGAGAAAGTTTCTAAAGCAGTGGTTTTCAATCTTCCTAATGCTGTGACCCTTTAATACAATTCCTCATAGTGTGGTGAGCCCTAACCATAAAATTATTTTCATTACTACTTCATACCTGTAATTTTGCTAGCTTTTGAATCATAATGTAACTATCTGGTACACAGGATATCTGATATGCTGCCCCATTTGATACCCCAAAGGAATGGTGACCCACAGATTGAGAACTGCTCATCTGAAGGAAAGAGACCAGTTACAACTTCCAGAGGCAGAAAGAGTTGGTTGGTTTTGAAGAATCAGCAAGAATATTGTGGCTGGAACAAGCAGAGTGAAGAGACTGGCAGATATGGGAGTGGTGCAGCAATTTAGATCTTGGATACTTTGATGCCTTTCAGGATCTCATTTGCTGAAGTACAGGTCTCTAGGATGCTGTGTTTTAGAAGTGGTAGAGTCCTTAGGAGTAAGTCTGGTAGAAATCTCTAGCCCAAAAGTCCATGTAGTTTATAGTAGTTTGAATATACTTGCCCCAGGGAACTATTTGGAGGTGTGGCCTTATTGGAGTTGGGGTGGCCTTGTTGGAGGAAGTGTGTCACTGTGGGCATGGGCTTTAAGATCCTTGTCCTAGCTGCCTGGAAGCTAGTCTTCTCCTGTCTACCTGTCATCCAGAACCCTGCCTGGATGCTACCATGTTCCCAACTTGATGATAATGGACTGAGCCTCTGAACCTACAGGCTAACTCAAATGTTGTTCCTTATAAGTGTTGCCTTGGTTACAGTGTCTCTTCACAGCATTGGAAACCCTAAGACACAGTTGATGGGGATTTGCTGATATAGGCTGTTTCTTCTTTGATGGCTTCCAGGATAAAGTGAATCGTCCTCCTTAGCCACATATTTACACCATAATATACTGATTCGCCAAAAGCCTCAAACCATGAGGGCTATAAGTCATAGACTAGAATCTCTGAAACTATAAGTCAAGAGAAACCTCTCATTTCTCTGAGTTAATCATCTCAGGTGTTACTTAAAATAATGAATCGCAAAAAGAAGAAGTGTAGTTTGAACAATATATCTATAGCATGTAATGCCTTGGAGACTGAGGAAGGATTTTTAACCTTTTTCTGTTAGTCTGTTTGCATCACAGTCTCACTACTTAACTGAGGATGATGTCCTGGAAATTCTGACCCCCTGTGTCTGCCTCATTGTTTGAAGCACTACAGGACTTTGTATTTGCTGGACAGTCTACTAACTAACATACTGAGAAAAATAACATGCTGGGAACTGATTTAAAAGGTCCCCTCTGTCTATTATAAGCATTGCCTAAGGCCAAAGGCAGAAATAGGGACCCGGGTTATGTAGAAATTAATCATTTTTAGCAGATCATAATGGAATTGTGAACCAAGTTCCTGAGCATAAAAATAGTCAGATTCTGTTCTTCAGAGATGTTGAAGAAATGGATACCAGAGTTTGTTGGATGCCTACATTTGAATATAAGAGGAAGTGTACCTACCAAGATGCTTTTGAATTAGGCCTGAACACCTAAACGAACAGAGGTATCATTTACCAAATTGAGTAAATCATGGGGAAGAATAGATATTTGGAAAGTCCTGAAATCTAATTTTGGGTATCTTGGATGTAAAGTAACTTTAGTCAGTCAAGAAGAATATGTACTAGATAATCCAAGATGCCAAAGGACAGAACTCAAATTATTGAGAAAAACAGGGTCAAGGAAGACTTCCTGGAAAATATGACCCCTGAATATCAGCAAAAACTAGGTATTAGCCATGCATTTAATTTAAAGAAACACTGAAGAAGAATCACTACTAGCAAAGACATAAGAACAAGAAATAAGTTACATTAATTGGAAAGTGAAATCTTGAAGAGAAAGTGAGGCAAGACTATAATTTCTTTAGCTTATTTTCCTAACGCTAAGTATGTGTGTGTGTTTGTGTGCATGTGTGTGTATGTATGTATGTATGTATGTATGTATGAATGGATGGATGGATTTCAAGATTAGCAGCAATGAGACAAGAATTTATCAGAAAAGTCCAAATAATGAATGGTGAATGAAGATGTGTGCAAAGAAAGAAAACAACCATAAGGGAAATGTGGAATCAAAGTAGCATCAGGATGAAATTTTCAAGGACAATACAGTATGTGCAYACACACACACATACACATAGTAGAGCACACACAGGTGTGTTAACAGTTGTTCTCAATCTCTGGCATGGCTAAAAGGTGGATAATAAGCTATCAAGCAAATTGAAAATAGCAAGTACAAACAATCCTAGCACAAGCAACAGGATCCAAACAGTTCCTGACTCAGTAGTACTAGTTGTAAAGCTTAAGGGAGAGAATAATGGGTTATTTGTGTAAGGCAATTGTGAAGGAAAATAAAAATAATTATAGCAATGATAACAACATTACTGGGTACATAGCATTCCCCTACTCTGGGGCATCAAGCCTTCACAGGACCAAGGGGCTCCCTTCCCACTGGTGTCAGATAAGGCAATCTTCTGTTACATATGCAGCTGGAGCTATGGGTCGCTCCTTGTGTAGTTCTTGGTTGGTGGTTTAGTCCCTGGGAGCCCTGGGGGGTCTTTATTACTCAACAAAGTAACTTATCATGACTTACAGGACTACAAACAGAAGTATTTGTTGAAAGAATGAATACATACAACTTTAGCAATGTTTAATAATAAAATTTCAAACCAAATATTTTCTTTAATATACATTCAGTCAAAAATTCAAAGGTCCAGCCAAAATGACTCAGAAAAATGTCAAGCCAAGCAGCATAAATTTTGCATACAATTTTATATGTTATTTCACAGTGCACAATAAACTAAAGAAAAGTATGCATGAATAAAAATGTTTTATGTTGTGCCTGGAACCCTAGCAAACAATATGCACAAAAATGAAAAAAGGGACCCGTTAATGAGATAAAAGCAGAATCCACAACAAGGGGAGACAGTGAACAAAGGAATTCAAAGTCAAAGGGCCAGTAGAGAGGGAACTACAAGGAGAAGGATGTGGTGAAGATGCTAAAGTCAGTGCAGTTGACATCAGCACCATTCAGCAAGGAGGAGGTTGTTGGAGGGATGGATATTGTAAAACAACAAAAGGAGAGACCAGAAAACAGAACATCAGCAAGTGAGAGCTTAGGAATGATTAGAGCTTACAAAGTGCACTATGGGGAGAAAAAAATGGATGAGAAAGAGAGGAAAGCAAACTTAAGATACCTATATTATGATTCAGACCCACATGATAATTTTTTACAAGATTCATTTGTTTGAGTTAAGATCTAAACATTGTAAAAGGGAAAGAACAAAATGGGAGAGATTGGAGATTCAGGATAAACAGTATAAACTATGAAGTAAGAGTCTGGAATTCCTTCAAGGCAATGTTATCAAAGTATAATATAAGATTAGCTTAAGCAAGAATGCACTATTGTATAAGCTTGGACAATGAAATGTAAGCATTAGTGCGATGGAAAGTTAATTCATGTGAAGTCAGATGTACCATTTAAAGGGGTCAGAGACCTCCAGATGAAGTCAACAGCAAAGCATCTATTGCAAGGATGCTGTGTACTGAGTAGGAGGCCAGCAGGGAGGTGGGGAAGCCAGCAATGGGGGATAGGAGAGGGAAATGCAAGAATTAGAGCTTTGCCTTATTTCTGTGAACCCAGGATGTTGCATGTGAAAAAAAGAAATGTGGAAATGGCAAGTGTCCTACTTCCTTTATATTGACAACTTGTCCCAACTGATAATCAACGGGAAAGAGGCAACCAAAATTAAAGAGCTGTCTAGATCAGATTGTCCTATGAGCGTGTTTGTGGGCTATTATCTTGTTAATTCACGTGAGAGGTCCAAGCCCACTCTGTTGTTAGCAGGTGGGCCTGGACTGCATACAGAAGCCAGAGAAAGCCAGAGAGAGCCAGAAAGAGCAAGAAAGCAAGGAAATAAGCAGCAGCCTCCACCATTTCTACATCAAGCTCTTCCATCCACTTTCTGCCTTGACTTATCCCAATGAAATCCTAGAAGTGTTAAATGAAATGATTTCCCTCCCTTAAATTGCTACTATTCAGGCATGTTTAAATACAATAATTTAAAAAAAAAAAAAAAGCTGTGCTTCAAATAGAAAATAATGTAAATCACAGCTGGAGAGACGTCTTGGTGAGTAAGGGTTTGAAGGACCCCATTTCAGAGGACCCCATTTCAGTTCCTAGAAACCATGTGTGTGACTTACAACTGCCTGTAACTCCAACTCCAGAAGACCACTTGCCTCCCAAAATACACACACACACACACACACACACACACACACACACACACACGCATGCATGAGAAGGGGAGGGGATAATAACAAAATCTTTAAGAAAACACCTGGAGAATACTACTCCTATTTTCCCTTTATGTTTCCAATTTCTCCCTACCTTTTAATCTGCATGATTCACAATTTGGCAATCACTAGGTAGATAATATACCAGGAAAATCATCTGTTTGGATCAATGTCATTTTCACAATTTACAATATATAAATTACAAGTTCTGTCCCAACTTAAATATCTTCAGCAATGACATTTTAGTTATGTGAGCTGACACATATCAGTGATTAATGAAATAAAATGTCATGCTTACTCTGACATGTTCCTATCATCTAACAGATATTTTATTCACCATAACTATTATTTTATGTATAACTGTAGTTTCAATGCATTAATAAATACAACTATAGTGTAAACTAATTTCAAGCAATCCAAAACATAGACATTAGTTAAATAATCAGAGTATTGGGTTCCAAACAAAATTGAAGTTAGCAAAGTAATAAACTAACTTTCCAATTTTCACTGTGTCATGGGTAAGATCAAAATGAACTTTGAGTCTACAGATTATAAAGGCATGGTTAGTTAGTCACTAATCACTTCACTTGGTCTACTATTGACTGAATTGCTAATTCTTGCACTTCTGTTAAGAACTGTGCCTACTTGACATGTATTATTAAAGATATCGGACCATTTTCTGCCAATAAGAACTTCTGAAATTGCCAATTTCACCCTATAACCCTGTTGTTACTCTAAATTTCAACTACCAGAGGTCTAGGCCTATTTTCAAAAATCTATTTTAGAAAATATTACAAAGATTTTTTTTTAAAAAAAACTCTTAGGGAAAATAATATCATAAATGTTTAATGAATATTGAGCTATCTCCAGTTGGAAGAATCTAGGGCATTGCTAGGCCCTAATTGTGTTAATAACTTATACTCCATAAAACCACAGTGTTTTTATATAGCACTTTCATAGGCATCATTACACTTTGTATCCATGACAACTGCAAAGTAGGCTGGCACTTAATTCCTTTTCTGCACGGGAAAAAATGGCCTCAAAAAGTATAATATAGTATTAAAGATTCGAATTCAGGACACCTGGAGTAGGCACATATCACATACTGTTGGTAGCATGTTGACTACCTCATGAACAATAAAGCAGAGAGAAAAAAAATGTAAGGTGACAAGATAAATGGACACCCAGAATCTGAGTCTTTTGTGAGAGTCAGGCATAGAGGAATAAAAAGGGTGATCAAGTAAATCTCTAGACTCTGTTCTAATCGATAACCAAGATAGATTTCAATTCAACACTTTCCGAGTGTTATGTTTTGGCTGTGAATAGGGTTCTTTCAAGATCCATATGTAAATTTTTTGTCCCCAGGATGGGAAATACTGTGCAGTTTAAAGAGACATGGCCTAGAAGAAAGTACTTCGCCCATTGGGGATATGTTTTTTGAGTGGATGATTGAAGGATCTTAATACCTAATGTCTTTTCTCTCTGTTTTGTTTTTCAAGATATGGCCAATGTGCTACCACTATTGTGATCTGTCCTTATTCCAGGTATTCTGCATTCAAAACTTTAATACTGTGAGTTCAATAAACTTTTTTTCCTTTACATATTGAATTATTCTATTATTGTTATGGTACTGTAAAGCTGATTACTATGCATGACCTGGTATTGTAGTTGCAATGTAGACTGAACTCAAGGAATAAAATAGAAAGATATAAGGCAGGTAAGATATTTATTTTTACACGATCTGAACTAAAAGACATAAAATAATTTCAAGAGCAAATAGCCCTGTCCTTGATCCTAGTACTAAGAAGAAAAGGAATTATATTTCTTATGGAAATATAAAAATGTCTCCTGGCCTGAAATCTGGAGGCTCTAGAGTAAACCAGTCTTCGGTTTTGAAGAGTAAAACATCTAACTAAAGTAGGATAGATAATTGAGAGAACACTCTTGTCTTAGACAAATAAACAGCATATGCAAAGGACTTGGAAAAGATAACTACATAGCTTGTCTGAACTACTCGGAGTCCATCATATCTAGAGAACAAAGCTGATAGAAAAATTAGGAGTCAATCATACATGGATTCCCAAGTATGAGCAAAGATTCAGATCTTCTGGGGTGATATCATTCTCTCTCTCTCTCCATCTACACAAACACACATGCACAGACACATACACACACAAATATGTATGTACATACATACGTATATATATATATGGTAATAACCACATCTCCATAAATATATATATATACACATATATATATGATATATGATATATAGCCTGGTACAAGAATCAAATTTAAAAGTTCCATTTATTGTTATTTTATTATTATGTTAATAATGAAGCACTTATACCATAATGGCGACATAGAAAGGATTACTGAGATGCTAGCATACCTGAGACGCGAGGAAACAGTGGTAATATCAATATGCGAATAACAAGTATTCTCCACACCAAAACAACAAGATGTGAGCTAATATGTGTTTTTATAGCTTGATTTCATTATTCCACAATGCATACTATGATGTTGATATTATAAATAATGACATATTTTTTAGTTATCCGCTAAACTAATTTAAAACATTTGTATACTTGGTGAGGTCATAGAAAGTTACTATGGACAAGTCACACATGGCTTCTGGAGATAAGATGTGGTTAGATCTTTAATAGTCAACTGGTATTGGAGAATGGATATGAAAGGGTCAGACATGAATTCTCAGAGACAATCTAACAGGCTAGTCTGAAAATCCAGGTGAAACATTGTAGACTGAGCCAAAGAATCATTTTGACTCTGATAGAGATGATAGTATATCCAAGAGTTTGTTTCCTCTTTAGAAAATAACCCCGGATGGGCTTTGTTGATACATAAATATATATGTAAATCAATGTCAGCATCATTAACATGAGCTTCGCTCTGGAGGTGAGGCTTCCGGAAAGGACTTAAGTTGGGCAGGCGTACCAAAGCTGAGGAGGTTATTCTTATAGTTCTTCCTAGGTGCAAACACGCCTGCGCATGCTGTTCCGATGGGTTTATGCTCATTTATTCTTCCCAACAATTCGATGAACTAAAATGACTACTCCCACTTGATAAACCAGGAAACTGAGCCACAAAAAGATGAATAACTTGATGAAGGGGGACACAGTACTCACAAGAGGAGTTGGAATTTAGAATGAGGCAGGCAATGCCAGGCCCTTTGTCCTCCTTGTCCTCCTAGTCTTCCTAGTCCTTGTCCTAGTTGTCTTCGTCTTTCTCATCGTCTTCGTTGTTGTCAACATCGCCTTTGTCATTCTTCTCTTCCTCCTCCTTTTCCCTCTTCCTCCTTCTCTTCCTTTTTGTTTGTTTGTGGTTTCTGTTTTGTTTTGTTTTTTGTTTGTTTGTTTGGTTGGCTTTTACAAAATTTTTATTGATTATTTGGGAGTAGGCTCTTCTTTTAACTATTTCACATACCACTTCTGTACAAAGAACCCCATTTCAGAGTCATGGATTACCACTGTTAACTCCAAAGACAGGGTATCTTGTCAAAGAAAATATTGGTCTCTAAGGAAAGAAAGGTAGCTTTCCAGGTTCTGTTTCAGGCCTTCTGAGGCCTATCAGAATAAATAGCTACATACTTTGTTGGGTCAGATAAGTGTTCTAACATATCAAATTTATTTTTGACACTCAATGTACACCAAGAAATTCAGTGCAAGTCAATTGTGTTTTCCAAGTGCCTTTGACATGTTAAGAGTTCTACATCCCAATGGGTTGAAATCTTCAATTAAAGCCTCATATTAAGTATGGCTGCAGCTTTAAATTCCATTTGCAGAGCATCTGCCAACACCCTATGTTCATGTCTTCTTAAATCTCAAGTCACTCAGTTGTATCTCCATAATCAGTTAGGGGAACTATGACCACCATTAACAGGCAAAACACTTCTTTGTTATTTGATAGACATTCTCTAAAGGCCTAAAATAAAACCAGGAGTACCTTGAGTAAAACTACATGACATTTTAACTGAGATCCAAAATATAAAGCTTAAGTTTTCTCCTCCAGTACCATTCACCTCCTTCTTGAATATTACTAAACTTTAGACGTTTTTTAAAACTTTCAGCATATATAAACTCCTGGAAGTAGCAATGACCTGTTTTATTAGTGCCCAAAATAAATGTTTTCATACCAGGAGAAGCTGTTTGAGATGAGGAAGAAAGATGGGACCACATACTGACTACAGAGAAACACACAGGTATTTTTAGGAATAATAACAGTTAAGAAATAAAAAGAGCCTCATGTTTGAAATTTTTCCAATGCAGATATTATATTTTCAGTAGGAAATTCTTATAACATTTTAATCATCAAGTTAAAATTTAAAAGGTATTATTAAATTCATTTTTAATAGATAATAATCTCTTTTAGTTCATAAATCACTAGGTGTTGGATGATTTTACTTAACTTAGGGAACATGTTTTCAACTCTCCCTCTTTATAAAAATGAAGGATTAAAGTTCAAGTAAAACTAAACATTCAGAGGACAGGTGGGGAGAAACGGAGCTAGGAATAATTTTTCAAGTCCCCATCTGTCTCAAAAATGCTGCCTGCAATAAATACAGTATGAAATGAAGCTAAAAATATGTCTGTATCTACTGAGCTCCTCATTGGATGTCTACACCTTAGTATTTCTGTACCTGGATAGTTTCAAAAGTAAGATATAGTTTATAATTGATTTCAAAATAAATTAAACAGTTATCAAGCTGTGTTATGACTTCTAGGTCATTGCTTGTCCATGACCTGTCTAGCAATTTGGTAAAATTATTTGCACTGTGGAATCACCTGACTTTGTAATTGAATGTAAAATTGTAATTGAATTATCAATTAGAATGTCTTCTGAAAGACTAGATTAAGATGTGTTTTGAGGTATGGAGTTACGGGGCTTACTGAGAATGTCTGACACACTGCAAGCAAAGCAAATTAGATGCAATAGAAATCTGCAGGACTCTGAACACGTTATAGACGTCCACATCTAAGAAATGACTGACTTGCATGTCACAAAAAGCTCTTCCATATGCATTGAATATCTATCTGCCAGAAGCTAACTTCAAAAGGAATGATTGCCTCCTATGGTGCCTAATCCAATTAAAGAAAATAAAAATGTGCATTTATGGAGTAAGACAAAGAAATGAATCATAGACTGTCTGTAACACAACTTGAAATATCTATTCCCCTGAGGTTGGCAGAGAAGGATATAAGCATATAATTAAGATGTCAAATATATGTCCCTGGACTTTCTGTATGGAAAACTGAACAGACAGAATAGATAAACAAGGACCATGAAAGCCAAGAAGTACTTTTTAAAACACACCTTGAATGACCTCCAAGTTTGTTTCATTTCTCTGTAAGATAATTAGCCTTTAAGACGAAAGAGCCAATGAAAGACTTGAGTTCTGAGCACTTTGTACGAAGAACAGAAGTTTTTTGGATAGACTTCAGGAACTTAGTATCCTTCAGAAAGGTTTATAATGTAATAACTTTCCCTGAATCAGAAAATCCCAGATCTGATATTTCTCTTATTTTTCTCTTATTTCTCTGATGTCAGAGAATCCATCTTTGGCTAAGTCTCTCATCCTTCTACAAGAATACATGTTGTAAAAATGGGATGATGCTGCTGTATGGCAGTATAGCACTAACATACAGTGTTTCAAGGAACCCGAATGGTAGATAAATGTGCAACATTAATGAGAGTAAGATGAATGGTTAATAAGAACTATGCCCCTCTAGTCACTGTAAAAGTCACTGTAAAAGATAGTTCTTCCCACTCCTTAACATGCAGTAGTTGGTAGGTCCAAGAAGTGGTCCAAGTAAGAACATATGTTTTTGTTTGATTGCTTTTTAACTAATGTCCTGAACAATTCAGAAAACCTTTTAATTGTGATGTGTTTATCACTGAGAGTTTGCTCAATGCTACTCCTGCCTGTTTCCCAAATAATGAGATTGCAGACATAGACCACTGTAGGAGGAACAGCTTAGGGACCACATAGGAGAAAAGAGATTTGTTAAACAATCAGCTCCTTTTTCTTCAAAGGAAGAAAGTGACTAAGGCCTAGTCACCTGGAAGGCTGGTGTAGATGCTATTTTATAGAGTCAGATTTCCTGAATATCTCAAATTCTGAGTATTCTTTATACTCTTATCCTGACCTTATTCTCTCAGTGACTGGAGCCATTCCTTCTGAAAGAGTTCCTAAGAATTTTGTATCTGCCATCAATAGAATCTCTCCTAGTGTCTATTACTAGACTCTTACCCTGAGTGCTGTTTCTCAGTAAATAGAAATCATTTTTATTGTAAGGTCTTAAGTGCTTTGCTACTTTGTATGGTAGTTTCAAGGTGTCTGTGCCTAAAGATTTGTTGTGATAATTGTCACATGAAAATATCTTTCCAAATTTTACTGTGTTTAAATTTGTAAGAAAAATAAACCATGTGGTCAGAGTCTAGACGTTTTTGACCCAATACCTGCTAAGGTAATGTTGACCTGGGTTTCATCATTTCCATGTTAACTGCGAGGCTTGCAGGGAACCTGACATAACTCGACATCCACTACATCCTGTTCATGTTAAGCAAGCACTTGATCAACTGAGCTAAAGCTTTAGTCCAAAGGTCTGGCATATCTTAGTGTTAGGCATATGAGCATAGTGCCATCCTCAAGAGAAGATGGATGCAGAGGAACAGTAAACATAGCCTCTCACAAGAACCTATAGAAGCACAGGCTTAGATCTTTGAAAATTATGAGTGAACAATGTTGAGATGGAAAATAGGAGATAACCAAGTAGACAAAGCCATCTTTCATATGAAATTTCTACAAACTTAAAGATTAGAGAAATCTTCTGCAACATAAGTAAAAATTTACAAGGCAGTATACTAATTGAAAAAGTTAAAGCATCAATCAACTAACTATATTGACTAAAAAGCCTTATTCCAATTCACTGCATATTTATGAAAATGTATCATTGTACTGAGTAGTTTGCCAATTGAGTTAAGTAGCCAAAGCAGGTTGTCTTTGAGGAAAGCAAACCCTGAAATTTATTTAATCCTATCATTTCTCCATAGTTCCTTTAGAGAAAACCGTAGTTCATTCCTCTCTGTTGTGAGTAATTTGTCTTCTTCCTTAGGTTAAGAGTACTCTGGCTTTTAGGGATCCCTTGATACATGTTGAAAATAGGCAGCAAATATCAATTCCATGTGGCTTCGATTCTTCCATCACCATGATTTATAGTTTAATGTCATTTATAATAATGGAAACGAGCATCTGGATGGCTTGCAGATGTCAGTAGCATTTAAAAACGGAATAGAAATATGAGTTACAAACACTACAAAGAGGAGGACAGAAAGAAGTCTATTTTATTCTCTCTCAAAAAAAACTGAAAAATTATTACAAACGTAAGACCTACTCATTATAGAGAAAGGTATTCAAATAGGCATTTATCCAAGTTGTAAGTGATAAATGATAGATAGATAGATAGATAGATAGATAGATAGATAGATAGATGATAGCTTAATAGATATTATAGACAATAGATAATAGGTAGGTAGGTAGATAGGTGCATATGTACTTAAGTATGTACATATATACTTACATGTTAGATTATAATGATAGGTAGATAAATATAGAGCATGATATGA
>BDUI01000002.1:1623042-1633654 GCA_002335545.1 Apodemus speciosus | reverse complement strand
AGATAGATAGATAGATAGATAGATAGATAGATAGATAGATGATAGATAGATAGATGATAGATATATATATAGAGGGATGGTAGATTATAATGATAGGCAGAGTATGATATGAAAATATGGTCATGATAATAATTATTATGATAACACAAATCAGAATACAATTCAGCACTACCTCATACCTTCTGTGACCGTTCTTTTAGAGATATCTTGCTTAGTATATAGAGAAACGAAAATAGACATATCAATAGAAACGATATAAAAAGAACAACCATTGTAGGAAAAGGGATCAAGTACCATACTAAATTAAATCACTGTAAACAGTATCAATCCCACTTTTGGTATATACTCCAATATGTGAAATCAAGGCCTTAAAGAGATATTTATACTTCCAAGTTTATTGAAAATTATGTAAAATATACAATATAAGGAAACAACCTTTATATTGTCTATAATGAAACTATACCCCACTATTGAATTTCCATTTCTATATGAATACCTATTTTTATTTCTTTTTCTTCTTTTTTTTCTTTTTTTTGTTGGATATATTCTTTATTTACATTTCATTTCCCTTTTCCCTTTTCCCCCCCAATGTCCCATATGTCTTATATTTTCCATTAAATTAAAATGAAAAATTATAGTGCTTATTTTAAAAATGTTTTTGATCTGATTCTTTCATTGAAATAGAAAACATTATAAAAAGTCAAAATAAAGGCCTTATTTTTCTGTTAATATTAGTGTCAAGATTTAATTGACTTTGTACTGTATTTTGCAGTTGAATGTGTTCCATTAATCATATTTATCTGTTACAGCTTTAACTGACCACCCTATGAGGGAAGAGAATGAAGAAAAATTTCCATAAAATCTGTAGAGAAAAACACACTCAATGTCTATTGAACTGGCTTTTTAATATCTCAAGATTTAATCAGCTACAGAAAAATAAGCAGCTCTGAAGTATTTATTTATATTAAAGTTTTTAAGGCTATGTTCAGAAACTCTAATAAATCTATATGTAAGTTGTCATAAAACCCTTGTATTATAACATTTCTATCATTTTTTGTGAAGAGAGATATCAAATGCAAATAAATAAATAGTATAAAAATAAAATAAAATGAATAAAGTCGGAATCTGTTTGTCTGAATTGAAGACTGCGTATAGCTGTCTAGTCATTGAGGTTGTTTTCTATTGATAGGCAGGGATATCATTGAAAATAAACATAACCACCTAAACTAATTCACAAGAAATGCAGTAGAAGAAAGTGGGAAGGAGGAAGAGGAGAAAGAAGACAGAGTGGTAATAGTAGTTGTTCCTCAATAGAGAACTTGTATCCTGTCCTTGTCACCATTCCTCCTGGGGCAAATATGTATCTATACACAACATCAAGAGTTTATGAATGGGAACAATAATATGTACCAAGCAGTACCCCCAGAGCTCCCAGGAATTAAATCACCAACCAAAGAGTACACATGGAGGGACCCATGGCTTCACCTACATATGTAGCAGAGGATGGGCATTTCAGACATCAATGATGGGAGAGGCCATTGGTCCTATGAAGCCTTGATGCCCCAGTGTAGGAGAATGCCAGGTCAGGAAAGTGGGAAGGGGTTATTAAGCAGGGGGAGAGGGATGGGATACGGTGTTACAAGAAAAGGGGATAACATTTGAAATGTAAATAAAGCAAATATCTAATAAAAAAAGAGTTTATGAATGAATTAACCCAAAGTGGTTGAAGTCTATACGTGGAATCCATGAAAGTATATGGCACAAAAAGTATGGAAGAAAAATKTTAACTAACATTTCCTCTTAAACGAGACATCAAACCATAATTTAGAGCTTTTTAGTTTAATAAATTAGACATCATGAAAACATTTGATGTCTAGAAGATCATTTTCTGGTAATTAAAAGACAAGCAACATGATTAAAATATGTATATCAGAAGACTCTAAAATCTGAACAAATAATTAAAATAATCCCACTTGGAAAAGATACAGAAGACTGGAAGGTGGACAGTGCCGTAGAGGTAGGCAGATGACAAGGCCACACATAAAACGGTGTTCATCATCATTAGCTATTGTGGAGAAATTATATCCACAGGGTATGACTCACACATTTCTACAGTGACAATGAGGGCAAACCCTGACTGCTGACCAGATGGAGAGAAGCTGGATTTGCCTCCTATACAGTTCTAATGGGAGTGTGAAATAATAAAATCACTTGGTGAACAGCTTCGCTGGTCCTTAAGACTGAAACATGTGACCCCTGTCCCTCATAGATCCTTGCAATTGTCGTCCAGGGCACTTCTACAGAAGTAAAAGCTTACATTTACACAAAACCTACACATGGCTGTTCATAGCAGTTTAATTTGCAACAGCCAGTCCTGAAACCCTATGAATCTAATGAAGACAAATAAATAAATAAAAAAGTGACTTCCACACTCTGTCCTATTCTAAACCAATAAAAGAAATGAACTGTTGGTTGAAACAAAAGCAGATTCATCTTCAGAGTATGATCCTGCATGAAAAACTATCAATCCTAAAAGGCTCCAAAATGTATGCTTCCACTTCTCTATAATTATTGAAATGACAACATTAAAACCTGGACAATGGGTTATTGCTTTCCAGGGTTCAGATTGTTGGAGAGAAGGCCCACTAGGGGGTTGGTATGAAAGGTAAACTTCAAGGAGACTTGTGCTAATGCAGTGTTATGTATCTTCACTGTTCCCTTGTCAACATAATCATTGTGATACTGAACTTCCACTTTGTAATATGTTAGCATTGCAGGAAATGTGTAAAAGGATCATAAGAAATTTATGTCTTGCTACTTGCCACCCTGTGTGAATGTCCAATTGTGTAAATATTAATGTTTAATGTAAAATCTATGATACTCCTGAAATTCACATATCTGATTCATATGGCATATAGTACTTATGGTACTTGAGAAAGATTGTCTTAATAATATCAAACAATAAATTTAACAGACATTTAAAATGTAGGAAAGTCACAGGTAGTTGCTTACTTCCACTCCAGTTGAAGTTTGTCAACAGCAAGAATAGTTCTCTGTTAACTAAGATTGATTCCAGCCTAATCTTTATCTGCTTTAGCTTAAATAAGAATCACTGTCATTTTCAATCATCTGTGTAATTCTTCACATTTATTCCAATGATTCTCTCTCCTTTTAGGAGGAAGACAACATTAAAGTAATCTTTATGTGTTTTCCCTTAGTTTGGACTCACATAGCAATTCAACAATGATTTCTGATGCATAAAACTATAAAACTCCATCAAGTTTTATCTTTGTGCCCTAAAGAAGATTAATATTTACAAATGCTTTAATCATCAGGTTAAAAATTTCAATTTATTTAAATAAAGTTGACTTTATATTGCATCTCTAAGGGAGATATACATAGCCTATTTCTGGTAAGCAACAGCATACACATACTTAAGTAGAAACAAATGCACACAACGTTAAAGAATGTTTGCCAAAAACTCTCCTATCATAAGAGTTAATTCTGAAATGTCAAATAATATGGTAGTGGTTTTAAGTATTTTACAAGAATTGAAATAGACAGCTAGTGAGGTATCTCAGTGGCTACAAAGGTTTATTGCCCATAGCCTTTATCCTCCTAACCAGGTGAACATGTGGCTCAATTAGAATGTTGCCTCCCCAAAAAATTTTATACTGGGCACTATGAGCAAAGTAAGACTTGCAAATGCTAAAATGTTTTTAGTAATTATAACATAAGGTGATAGAATACCATTTAAACTGTGCTGTGGGAACTCAGATGATATTCCAATTAATAAAGGGAGTGCCTTGGAAACACAAGAACCTAGGATTGATCTCTCAGTCTTACACTTAAATGCACACTCTGGAGATGGGCTCTATAATCACAGTAACTGAAAGGCAGAAACATTAGGATCCCTATATCATATTTTCAAACATTCTACATGGTGACTGATTTGTTTTTCTTGCACAGAAAACAAATTTGAGAGGAGAAATCAGTAAGCTTGTAAAACAGCTGAAAAATTTGAAGAACATGCATGTTAAGTGCACATGCTCCTAATACTTTTCTTTTCTTTTACTTATTTCTTTCAGTTTGAGAGTATAAGTACAGTTACATCATACACTCTTACCTTTGCACCCTCACGATCCTTCCAGCTATCATTTTATAGTTAATTATCATTGCATACACACATTCTTAAACACAGAAGTACAACTGGTCAGTCACTACAATCTTACTCTAACGTATGTTTACAGGGCTATTTGGTATTGGTTAACCATTCAGTGTGTTCTTGCCTGAGAAAGACCATTTCTTCTGCTCTTATCACTCCTTAGGTATCTGTAATCTTTTATGTAGTGTTGTGGCCTCCGACTTCCCTTTACCCCATCCACATTAGCTTGTCTATTGTTATCCTTGTTCAGTTCATGTTTCAGCAGTCATGGTGGTGAGATTTAGTGGTGTAGCTTCTATATTCCTAGAAGATACAATCTCACAGCAAATATCCTCTTCCTCTTGTCTTACAGAATTTCCATCCACTCTTTTTCAATAATCCCTGGGCCTTAGGTACTAAAATTAGATTGTCAATGATGTATCAGTTGGGTCTGAGGTCCACAACTCAGTATTTTGATTCCTTAGGATTTAGAATAATGGTCTCCATCTGTTGAAAAGAGAGATTCCTTGATGAAGGATAAAGAATAGACTTACCTGTTGGTATAAGAGTAAAAATATTTATAATGGAGTTTGAGATATCTTGATTTAGTAAGTGCCAGTTGTAATTTCTCCTCCAAGACCCACAATTTCATTAGTCTTGGGTATTTGTCTAGGTTTCCAAATACAAGCAAGGTTTCCTTATTGTTAAGTAGAACTTAAGTGCTGGTTATCATGAGTTATCCATGCCACTGTTAAATCCATAGGGTTATCTACTATTCCAATTGTTGCTGGGCTTCACAGGTGTCATAAATGGCTAGAACTGTTGGTTGATTTCCTCCTTTGAAAGATTACGTGGTACTTTATGTTACCATGAGAGTTAGTCCTCAGGAATAGGTATTCAGCTCAGGTCCAGTTCAAAGACTTCTGGTCCCTATTTCTGAAATGCATGGTATCCTCAGCAATAGGAACTTTTGACAATCAAATACAGTGTATATATTATGTTAGCATTAAGTTTTGAAAGAGTAAGATTACTTTCATTTCCATTTCTTTTCCTTTGCTCTCATTTATTTTCCTTTTCTATTTTATTTAATTTTGAGACAGGATCTCACTGAAAAGGTTTATCAAAATTGCACTTAATAATGCCATTAGTGTGGGCTTAGATAGATATCATTGTGATTTGAATAAACATTTTCTGCAGATAAGTATAACTACCATCCCTCACCAAAGTTCAGGTTGATCCAGTCTGCTGCCACTGCTGTTCTTGGTTGTCATCCCATAGTACTGGCATCTCCAATATGCTGGAGTCTTCCTCTGCAACTAGGCTTCACCAAAGCCTTTCATAGGCAATCTTCATGGTTCCAAGCCTCAACTCCTTGCATGACCCCTTCGGTCTTGGGCTGTCAACTACAACTGAGGCTACAGTTTTACCAATGGCCTTTCATGGCCTCTCACAGTGCCAAGCCTCAGCTGTTCTTCATGATGCCTTCAAAACCAGTACCACTTGGATGATTCTTACACATTACCAAGTACAGTTGCAGCATGAAGTACAACATTTGCTATCTCTGGAATACAGCTTCTTTGTGCTCTCAGAAAACACCTCGAGAAAATTTCACCTAGGTGATGCTGGTCTCTTCTTAATCACCACTAATTTCTTAGCTCCAGCTAAGCAGCATCTATTGTTCCAGTAGTCTCCTTCTCCTCTTGAATATAAATCCAGACACACATGGCCAAAGCTACTGAGTTCTGCTGCTTGCAGGACCTGGACCATTGACCTCCTTGTTCTATTATATTATCACTAGCTTCTCTTTTTTCCAGCTCCTTCACTGCCTAATTCTAGGTGAAGAAAAACTTAAATCCAGGCTTGGTGGATCACATCTTTAATCCCAGTGCTTAGGAGACCAGCATATAGATCTCTGAGTTCAAAGTCAGTCTATGGAGCAAGATCCAGGGATTAAAGTTGTGATCCACCAAGCCTGGATTTAAGTTTTTCTTCACCTAGAATTTCCTTTGTTCTATGCTGTCCTTTAACTCAGAGATCTGCTTATTTTTGCCTCCTGGGATTAAAGGCTTGTACAAAATTAGCTGGGTGAAAGAAATCTTGCCTCAAGGTCACCACTACCTTAATTCAATTTAATATCCTTGAATTCAGCTCCATTTAACTCCCTGGAATTCCTTTAATACTCAAACTATATATTTTGTACTTTTCCTTTCTCAGCTTGCTATGTTTGTTCAAAATGCTCTTTATCAGACTTAACCAGAGAACCAAGTCTCTGAGTCTCAAGGTCTCTGAGGAAGTCTTTGAGACTTCCTTTGTAGATGTAATTAATATAAATCTCTTTACTTAGTCTTAGGCAGACTCTTCAGACAATGGCAAAAAGCAGCCATGTTCTTCACCAAAACATCATAAAAAGAGTCTCTCAGCCACATATTAATATTCTTCTCCAGTGAAACCTCTTGGACCAGCAGGCCTACACAGTTCAAATGACCCTCAGCACCACTGTCTTCCATATTCCTATTAGGCTGGCTCATTAAGCCCCACTTAAAGCATTTCATGACTTTCCAAATCCAAAGTCCCAAAATCCACGATCTTCCAAACAAAAGCATGGTCAGGCATATCACAGGAATATCCCACTCCCTGTACCAACTTCTGTCTTAGTAAGGGTTTTATGGCTGTGAATAGATACCATGACCAATGCAACTTGTATAAAGACAACATTTAGTTGGGGTTGGCTTACAGATTCAGAGGTTCAGCTCATTATCATCAAGGCAGAAGCATGGTGAAGGAGGAGCTGAGAGATCTACATCTTCATCTGAAGGAAGCCAGGAACAGACTGGGCATGCTCAAGTGTCGCATCTGCCTCAACCAGCAAGAAAGACGCAACACAGGGAAGATCTTCTTCAAGCAGTTTACTCTCAGGATCCTTGAAAAGCTTCAAGCTTCTGACCCCTGGGAAATCCCCGCACAGGCTTAAGTACCCTAGTGCTGACCAATCCCAGCAGGCCACGTGGCCTCTGCTGATAGGCTGCTCCAGTGCAGAGACAGGAATGCTGAGCAGGAACAGCCAAATAAGGAGTTGTTTACAACTGAGGGCAATTGCCGTTGGGAAGGCGGAAGGTGGAAACCAGTGCTGTCTTAAAGGCGCAGCACTTCGCAGCCCTCTACACTCAAGCATCTAAGAGGAAGATCTCCAAACCCATCCCCACAGTGACACACTTTCTCCAACAAGGCCACACCTTCTAATAGTGCCAATCCCTGGAATGAGCATATACAAACTATCACACACCCCTAGACACGGAACCATAGGCAATGTACTTGTTTTGCTTTAGGGTTTTTAACCCTTTAAAATTTCCTAAAGCAATTTATAATCACTTCTAATATTCAGAATAAATCTATATTTTGTATGTATTTGAACTTTTTCAATATAAATATATTAAAATGTATGATTTTATAATTCCATTTAAAAACAAAGATGAAGACATTAAAAATAGATAATAAATATATTCTTTCAGTATATAATGCTCCAAAATGTTATTTTTCTTTAATTACAAAACACAGTGAACTTTGCCCTACTTTAGGAAATGTAATCATGATTTGTATTATTTTTCATCTAGGAAAATCAAACACATTAGGCTGAAAATTATGAAAGCACAATCTGAAACACCTAAGCACCAAACATGTTTCTCTAGACATTATTCTCACAATTGAAAACTCAGTGTTTTGGAAGGCTTCCTGACAATTATGTAGATGGATATTGAAAACATGACTGCTTGAACTCAATTTTACCTTATCCGGCTTCCTCATTTACATATATCATGCTGCCTTGTAGCAAAATGTATAATTTTAAGCCCCTGCAACAAAGATACATATCATACCTATTATGTAGGAAAAAAGAGTAATCTCGTATAATGTGCTATTCTAAGTCTCAACTAAACACACTTACCTCCTTGCCTTATGTATATAGGAGATATAAACAATACACACTACATGGTAACAAACAGGAATGTTAAGATCAACATATTAGATTACCTTCATAGGAATTTATTTTGGAAAAGAGCTGTGCTATTTGTTGTGATATGTGAGATAGGTACACTGATTTTAAAAGCAGAGACAAGGGAAAAGGGGATCAGAAAGGTCAGTTCCAGTGACACGGCAGAAAATACTATTTGGAAAGGTCAATAAGTTAGCCCTCAAGTTTTGGCAGTGAGGGTAAAGAGAGAACTTACAAAACATGTCATGAATTGGCACTCTTTAAAAAAGAAGCTTTGCTATTTACATTCAGAGAAACATGCATTTTCTGTATCATCTACTATCTATCATTTAATTTCTATCTATCTATCTAACTATATCCATCTRTTAGTCATATACATGATAAACTTTAAGAGAATAAATGGAACATGAGAGAGCCTTTGAATAACATGATAAGTCCTAATTTTTAAATTACGGGTGGAGAAAAAGGATTCCATGCCAAAAACATAGGAGGATATTCTCAATAAAATTGTAGAAAAAAAATTCTCCCATCCAGAAGAATAGATGTTCATCCAGGCTTATACAACATCAAAGAGACAGAAACAGGGGATAACTTTTCCACACATATTGTAGCCAAAACACTAAAAGAAAGCTACAGAACAGAAGGACCAAGTCCCTTATGAAGGTAGGCCCAACACGTTTGTACCTGATGATTCTGTAGAAATATTCTTTAGAACATTTTTTTCTGAACAGACCCAGAAGATGCTCCAACATATAATAAGGACACATGTTCCACCATGTCCATAGCATACTTATTTATAATAGCCAGAAGCTGGAAAGAACCCAGATGTCCCTCAACAGAGGAATGGACACAGAAAATGTGGTACATTTATACAATGGAGTACTACTCAGCTATTAAAAACAATGAATGCATGAAATTCTTAGGGAAATGGATGGAACTAGAAAATATCAACCTGAGTGAGGTAACCTAGTCACAAAAGAACACACATGGTATGCACTCATTGATAAGTTGATATTAGCCCAGAAGCTCAGACTACTCAAGATACAATTCACAGACTACATGAAGCTCCAGAAGGAAGACTAAAGCGTGGGTGCTTTGGTCCTTCTTAAAAGGGGGATCAAAATACCCATGGGAGGAAATACAAAGTGTGGAGCAGAGACTGAAGGAAAGGCCATCCAGAGACTGCCCCACCTGGGGATCCATCTCATATACAGTTACCAAACTCAGACACTATTCTGGATGCCAACAAGTGCTTGCTGACAGGAGCCTGATATAGCTGTCTCCTGAGAGGCTCTGCCAGATCCTGGCAAATACAGAGGTGAATGCACTCAGCCAACCATTGGACCGAGCACAGGGTGCACAATGAAGGAGCTAAAGAAAAGACCCAAGGAGCTAAAGGGGTTTGCAGCCTCATAGGAGGAACAACAATATGAATCAATCAGTACCCCCAGAAATCCTAGGGACTAAACCACCAGCCAAAGAGTACACTTGGAGAGACCTATGGCTCCAGCTGCATATGTAGCAGAGGATGGGCTCGTTGGACATCCATGAGAGGAGAGGTCCTTGGTCCTGTGAAGGCTCATTGCCAGGTCAGAGAAGCAGGAGTGGAAATGTTAGTGAGCAGGAAGAGAGAGAATGGGATAGAGAGTTTTCAGAAGGGAAATGAGGAAACAGGATAACATTTGAAATGTAAACAAAGAAAAATATCTAATATAAAAGAAGAGGAAACTATCAGTCAGTTTATATTTTTAAAAGGTAACACAACAAAAGAAAAACATAACGAAGTATTCAATTCAATTCCATAGTCAGACATATCTAGATTATTCCAACATTCATGAAAAATTAATGTTTTAAAATCTAGAGTAAAATGTTTTCCTCCAGTTATAGCAAAACTATTTCAGATATCGACAAAAATCATGTAGAAAATTTTAAGTGGATTTGTATTAATATAAAACATTTCTGCATAACAAGCTCCTTGCAAAGCAGAAACATTCACAAGAAATTTAGGGGAAAATTAAAAATAATGTCATAATTCAATAAAACATTTTTATTGGATATATTCTTTATTTACATTTCATTTCCCTTTTTCCTGGTTTCCCCGCCCCCCCAATGTCTCATATGTCTTTTTCCCTCCCCTTCGCCCCGTTCCCCTATTCACCCCTTCTCATTTTCCTGTTTTGGTGTTCTCCTACACTGCTGTATTGGGCCTTTCCAGAACCTGGGTCCACTYTTTCCTTCTTGTCGGACAGCATTTGTCCACAATAAAACATTTTTTAAAAATCAGAATTCACCAATACCTCATAATCTCAGTGGACATTATACAGCTATATATACATTTTACTCTACCTACAAAATAATTTGTCTCTATGTGCAAAGATAGATGATTTCATTTGCAAGTGACCTTCTAGGTACATAAAACATTTGTACTCATTACTGCATCAGCTTCAACAATATTCATAATATATTAATATATTCATATA
>BDUI01000002.1:1584632-1617806 GCA_002335545.1 Apodemus speciosus | reverse complement strand
ACAGGCTGGAGTTATCATAGGAAAAGGAGCTTCAGTTGGGGAAATGCCTCCATGAGATCCAGCTGTGGGGCATTTTCTCAATTAGTGATCAAGTGGAGGAGGGCCCCTTGTGTGTGGTACCATCTCTGGGCTGGTAKTTTTGGGTTCTATAAGAGAGCAGGCTGAGCAAGCCAGGGGAAGCAAGCCAGCAAGGAACATCCCTCCATGGCCTCTGCATCAGCTCCCGCTTCCTGACCTGCTTGAGTTCCAGTCCTGACTTCCTTTGGTAATGAACAGCTGTGTGTAAGCTCAATAAACCCTTTCCTCCCCAACTTGCTTCTTGGTTATGATGTTTGTGCAGGAATAGAAATCCTGACTAAGACAACATTCATACACAAAAAATGAGGTTGGACCCTTTCCTCCTGCCAAAAGCAAAAATTAACAAGAATTTATCAAAGACTCTACGGTATGACCTGAAGTATTGACTCTCCTGAAAGAAAAGGTAGATATGCTTCTCTCTAATCTTAAATGTATTCTTCAATATGTATGACATTTCATTAAAACTAAAGCTTTCATTCTTCAATCAATACTACCAAGAATGTGAAAATGAAACCACATGTCTAAATACATCTTAGCTGGTGAATTATGACACATATTATCTCCACTGAGGCTATATAAACCAATTTAGAAAAAGAACAAAGATTAATAGACATTGAATCCTTTAATATATTACTGAAAGAATAGAGGAATTCTAAGCTCGTGAAAAAAAAAATATATCGTACTTGGATTAGAAATGACCTGTAGATTCAGTGAGCCTTCAAGATAAAGATAAAGCAGGAATTTTAGTGATTTTGATTTTATAGAAATTGGCAAACCAATTCTAAAATCCCTGGGGCTTTAATGGGAAGCAGGAACAGCAAAAACAACATTAGACAAGAGAACCATTGAAGAGATAAAATTATCTACTTGCTATAAAACTATGGTAATCAGGGTAGTGCCATAATCCTGTAAAGCTAGAAGAAGGTTTCTTGACAGAATGGGGTACAGGAATAGACTTACACATTTACTTTAGGAAAAACTATTAAATCTATTTATCAGAAAATTGTTGCCTTTTTATACATGTTCAAACAAATTAACATGAGATTTTTTTTTAAAAAGAAGTGATTGTTATTCTTACTCTGTATGCTATACAAATTTAAGCGAAAATGTCAACAGCTATTAATCTAAATGCATAACTAAATGTAAGTTGTGTATAATGAACATGAAACAATAAAAGTAGTCTTTAATTTTGATTGCCGACTGGACAGGATTCAGAATCACCATGATATTGGACCTCTGGGAAGGTCTATGGGGAGTTTTAAATTGGGTAAAATGAGGCAGCACTATTCTGCAGGCTTGGGCACTGGGTGGAATAGAAGTACAGGGGGCTCTGAGTAAAAAGATTAATGTTCCACTTCCTGATTGTGGACACAATATTACCAACTGTCTTGAGCTTCACAGCTTTGACTTTCTAGTGGTGATGAACTTTATCTCTTGGGGCATAATGCTGAAAAAACTGTATTAATCTTTAATATGGTTCTACTCATATATTTTGCCAAAGTAGCAATGACATTAACTAATAAAGTATGACTTACACACACACACACACACACACACACACACACACACATGCACAAGTTTGATAAATCAGATTTCATCAAAACCTAAAAGTTTTCACTTGAAAAAGCAACTAAGCTTATTAAAACTAACATAAAAATGCATATTGCTCAATATAGGGTGAAATGTCAACATACAAAAAATACTGGATAAATATTTATCAAAAAATGTTTGTTACAGTATATAATGTTCTATTAATTATATACTAAAATTGAAAATTCAGTATCAATGAAAGAACTGGATTGGTTACAGTTTTTTTTATAAAATAATATAGCTATGAATGTTGTACAAATAATCTTTTTTTCTCTTAGATGGTTTACTTAGTAGTACAAACAATAAATAGGAAGTAACATGAAACTGTTTATGAAATATTGTGTCAAATACAAAATTAAGATTGTACAGATACTTAGTATAACCATACAAAAATACTTCATGTATGGATAATTAAAATATAAATATTATGAAAAAATGTTATTGAGTAACATTCAATGATAAAATGATGTTTAACCAATGATGTTATTAGTAAAGAAAATGTGTTTTATAACATTGAGCACATATCACCACCTATTGAGATAACCAAAATGGCAAGGACTACCAATGATTGATGTAAATGTAGAGCAGCTTAAGCTCATCACCGCTGAAGAGAGAGTAAATAGTACTCATGTATCTATCAGTATTATCTATCAGTATGAGAAAATTATACAGCATACAGTAGCTTGAATAAATCTGATAGAAACATTAGTAAAAAGGCGAGGTCATCAGCCTGGATATTCAAATTCACAGAGTATATGGTGATGACAACAATATTAGCCAACAACGGTAAGGGGTGAATGGGTCAGGAAATGGGTCAGGAGATCCATGTGGGTTTTGTTGCTATGAAAGCAGCTGAAATCAATGGAAAGAAAGAATAGCAGGATAAAGTCAAGTTTAAAGAAGCAAGGTAGCATCAACATAAGTTACTATACTAAGAACATAAGAGGGCTGGGGGTTAGCTTCATGATGAAGAACGATGCCTATGCTGTAACAAGATGAAGATCAGTAACTCTGGCCTCAGGACTCCTGTGATGAGCCTGGGAATTTCAATTCCAGAGAATATGTTTCTTGCCTCCATGTACCTGTGAGTATGCCCATCCTTCCACTCCGGCCTCTCCACCCTAGCATCCCCCTAAACTGGGGCATCAAACTTCCACAGGACCAAGGGCCTCCCCTCCCATTGATACCAGATAAGGTAATTTTATCTCTCTTATATCTCTGTTACATATATAGCTGGAGCCATGGGTCCTTCTTTGTGTACCCTTTGACTGGTGGTTTAGTCTCTGGGAGCTCTAGGAGGTCCAGTTAGTTAGTATTATGGTTTTTCCTATGGGGTTGCAATCGCTTTCAGCTCCTTTAGTCCTTCTCTTAACTCCTCCATTGGGGTCTTTATGCTCAGTCTGAAGGTTGGCTTTGAGCATCCAATCTGGATTGGTTATGCTCTGGCATAGCCTCTCAGGGGATAGCTATACCAGGCTCCTGTCAGCAAGCACTTCCTGGCATCAGGAATAGTGTCTGGGTTTGGTGTCTGCAGATGGGATGCATCTCTAGGTGGGGCAGTATCTAGATGGCTTTTCCTTCAGTCTCTGCCTGACTCTTTGCCCCTGAATTTCTTTTCGATAGGAGCCATTCTGGGTTAAAATTTTTGAGATGGGTGGATGACCCCATTCCTCAGTTGGGGGCCATGCCTATAAGTTGGACATGGTCTCTACAGGTTTTATTTCCCTTTTGTTTGGTATTTCAGCTAATGTCCTTCCCGTTGGGTCCTGGATCTTGGGTCCCTGGCATCTGGGACTTTCTAGTGGCTACACCCAGTTCCCCATCCACCACTGCTACACACCTCCATTCAACTTTCTGACCCTCTGTACTTCTCCACATCTCCTCCCAATCCTGATCATGTCCCCATTTCTGCCCCACCTCTCCCAGGTTCCCTCTCTCCCTCTAACTTCTGTGATTATTTTCTTCCCCCTTCTAAGTAGTAGTGAAGCCTCCACAGTTTGGTCTTCCTTTTTCTTGAGCTTCATATGGTCTGTGAGTTATATCGTGGGTATTCTGAGATTTTAGCAAGTATTCACTTATCAGTGAATACATACCATGTGTATTTTTTTGTGACTGGGTTACCTCACTCAGGATGAAATTTTCTATTTTCATCCATTTGCCTAGGAATTTCATGAATTCATCGTTTTTAATAGCTGAGTAGTACTCCATTGTGTAAATGTACCACATTTTCTGCATCCATTCCTCTGTTGAGCTATATATGGGTTCTTTCCAGCTTCTGACTATTATACATAAGGCTGCTATTAACATAGTATAGCATGTGTCCTTGTATATTGGAGCATCTTTTGGGTATATGCCCAGGAATGATGTAGTTGGGTCCTCAGGTAGAACTATTTCCAATTTTTTGAGGAAATCCCAGACTGATTTCCAGAATGGTTGCACCAGCTTGCAATCCCTCCAACAATGGAGGAGTGTTCCTCTTTCTGCACATCCTTGCCAGCATCTGACGTCACCTGAGATTTTGATCTTAGTCATTCTGACTGGTGGGAGGTGGAATCTCAGGGTTGCTTTGACTTTTATTTTCCTGATGACTAAGGACGTTGAACATTTCTTTAAGTGCTTCTTAGCCATTCAAGATTCCTCGGTTGAGCATTCTTTGTTTAGCTCTGTACCCCATTTTTAATAGAGTTATTAGGTTCTCTGGAGTCTAATTTGTTGAGTTCTTTCTATGTATTAGAAATTAGCCCTCTATCAGATGTAGGGTTGGTAAAGATCTTTTCCCAATCTGTGTGTTGCTGTTTTGTCCTATGGACAGTGTCCTTTGCCTTACAGAGGTAAAAAATCATTTTATTGTCCCAGATATAAGTAAAGATAATCAGTTTCAAACATCAACACCTAGCCAAAAGTTATGAGTCACATAATGGAATCCTACCTATTAAAGAGGCCAAAGTCAGCAGAATATGAGTTAAAAAGCAACTTTGTGAAGTCCTATTTCAACATAAAATTAAGCCAAAGAGCAGTTTATGTAGGCTCCTTGGTAAAGTGCTTGCCTAGCAAGGGAAAAGGCATTCAGTTCCCTACATTGGATCTCCACACAAAGAAAACTTAGAAAATAGAGCTTCAGAAAATATCACATCATGTAAGCAAGGCCCATCAAACAGGCTTACTGGGGACCTGCGGCATATTTTCTCTTCAGGAAATGGCATAAAACAATTTACACAAGAAATTTAAATAGACCAATAGAACTTGAATTAATGTTTAGGTGAAGTTATTATGATGGTCAAAAAGTGAAAGAAACACAAATGTATGACAATAAGGAAAGTGATTTAACCCGCATCTATCAATTAATATCATTTGAATATAGATAGCAACCTGAATGAATGTTTAAATGGTCACTGGAAGCAGATATATATGTACCCTAACCCTAACTTGTATACACACACACACACACACACACACACACACACACACACACAATGTAGGCTTCTCTATGCCTTCCTTCAGATGACCTTTTGAAGCTAATTCACTGTGACAGAATGCATTTCTGTGATTGTTTAGTGACGAGGATAACAGGGAGATTGATTGCAAAGTGGCCATTGGGAATTTTCTTGTGTGGTAGAAATGCTGTGTGGCTTGATTTCAGTAGTGATTATCCTACATTATACATTTGTCAAAACTAATCTTATACTAAAAATAGATGCCTCGTACTGAAAGTATTTCAGAGTATGACTCCATAAAGTTAAATCACAAAGAGGAATAGACACCCTGTGTATCTTGAAATTTTATGAGCTCCAGTGTAAAGACTGGGCTTGTTTTATCTTCATGAAATTATTATCACAAGAAAGCAGCAACACTTCCTTCCAGAGGAGTTCAGGAAATGGCAAGTGAGGCATGAGTAGAGGGTCCAGTCCTATAAGTAATTTCGGGTGTCTGCTATCCTCTTGGATCACATTAGAGAATATAAGACCTAAAGGTGCACAGTTCTATGAAGAACTAGATCATTGAAGGAGTGATTAAATGTACATCGTAATTCACACCAGTGAAATGAGATGTGTCAATTCACATCTCATGATGACTGATGAAAATAAATTGAGGGAAGTATACAGATGAACAGAATCTAGAAAATAGCATGCTTATAAATTGTAATCTCAAAAAAACTAATAAAACTGTAAAAGTAAATAAATTCAATATGGAGAAAGAAAAAAATACATTTGTTTTCCTCAATATTGGAACAATATGAAAATAGTGAGATATAATATATAATCAAAAAACATTGATTCAGAAAGACTGGTATTTCCCAAAGATGACCATGATAAATAAGCTCATAAGCTTGTTGGACAAATATGTCTTCCCTTAGTAAATCATTCCTTGGGCTCACCGACCTCTCAGCCTTAGCACCTTTCTGCTTCTCTGATCCCACAAGACAAGGAGCTTTTGTTTTAGGGTCACCCCAGTGTTCATAATTTGTGCCCATAGGACACTAAAATTTAATTGAGACATGGTACAAAAAAATAGTTTATTGTCTGCATACATGAATAAATGTGGATTTTCTTATAAATAATTAGCAAGTTAATCAGAATATTAAAACTCTACATCATGATAAGCACTTTATTCCCAAAACAATAGGACAGTCCAATATTATAAAAGCCATTAACACTTTTCTTGATATTAATAATTTAATGAAGACACAATGTTTATCGATCCTAAAATAGCATATAGCAAAATTCAAATTTATTTTTTACATTTTAAGAGGTCTTGGTGAATTAGATATTGATGGTTATATAATATTACTTTCAAATTTATAACTTGATGCTTAGAAAACCTAAATCAACTGGCAAATTCCAAGAATAAGCATTAAAGTATCAAAGTATAAGACAAACACATAAACAAACATATTTTATATATGAGAATCATTAGCTGTCCTAGGACTAGCCATCAGTTTTCAGAAAAAATCAAGTAATAAACACTTCCATAAAACTGTATTAAATTATAAAGAACCTATATGAAGAAACTGGAAAAAATCTTATTTAGATACCTAGAAAATAAAGAAATGATAAAATTGTGTTCTGTCTAGTGTATAGTAGGTATATATTAGATATATATGGTCAATATTTATTTGTCCATTATTTTTGTATTGAGCATCTGATTCTGTATAAGGCTGTCCAGGACTTAGTTACAATTTGTTTCCTTCTGGAAATAGTAAAAGCACAAAATAAGTTTATATTCCACATAGTTAAGAGAAAATTAATATTGAATGTATATACTCCTTTTAAATATGATGGTGTGTATGTGTGCTTGTAAGTGTGTGATACGCAGGAGGATGAATACACACCAAAGGATACTGTGGAGGTCAGAGGCTAGCCTAAAGTATTGGTCCTTGACTGCTACCTTACTTGAGATAGGGTCTCTATTTTTGCTGCATGTTGGTATGCCGTGGGTATAATAAGATTATAGATGGCTGGCACTGTTTAAGAGGATGTGAATTCAGTTCCTCAAACTTGTGTGCCATGCACTTTATCCACTGAGCCACCTCACCAGGCCTAATTGTTCATATTTATGAACAATTGCTAACTCTTCATCCTGTTCAAAATGCAGGTGTCTCATCTGCATAAAATGCTGGGCTACTCATGCTAAGTTCTTTCTAACTTTTCTTGTAATATAAACATAAAGCCTACAAAGTTTGAATTTATGAATCAATAAACTTTTGTTCTTCTACCTAGTTTGAAGACATAAAACCTTGGAATGAATGTTTTGGAGAAGAGAAGAGAGTCAACAATATTCAAACAATTGTTGTCTCAAAGTTGACAGTTAATTCTTGGGAAATTACAAGACCATTGAGAGCCTTTCTACTTTAAGCTGGAAGAAGTGCTTTCTAGTCTTTTTCAAATTTATGATTCCAATATTTAAAATTAAAAAACAATTAACTTCTACATGGTCTCAACAGTTGGGTGACGCTGTGCTTTTATTTGTGCAATATTCCAGATATGAGAAAAGTCTTATATAATGAGCTCTTTTCCATTCTTTTGGAAAGGAATAAAATAAAAAACACTGTATCAAAGAAAGATCTGAACATCTAAGCAGAGAGAGGGAAGAGGGTTTCCTACTACTAATATGTGTCTCGCTATGTGTGTCTTCCTACCAGCACTCACTATGAGTCTTATCCAAACCTCTCTGCTGCCAAGAGTTTTGATCCAGGGCTACGGTTAGTTGGAAAAGTAAAAGGTATTCCCATAGAAAAGAGAAAAATAAACACTTTTCAATATCTTTGAACTCATACTTTTAAAGATCAATGCCCTTATGGCTGGACAAAATTTGTTCTTGCTACACTATACAAAATCCTCAAATATATTTGCCAGTTTTCTGCAGAGAAACAAGTTCTTTTCATTTTGCAGCTTATTAATGGCTTCTGAAAAGTGTTTGAACTCATATACATAATTTTAAAGCTACATAGTTTGTATTGCTGGGGTTTAAAAGAATCAAAGAAAGAAAATTATCTCAAGCTGGAAGCTTAACTACCATGTGTCAACGAGAAGGTACTTTTTAATCAGAAACTCTAATGGATCTTTGACAATAATGAGAAGAACAAAGTTCCTTTAACACAGGAGGGTACAGCTGAATGAAAGGGAACACAGTTAATTGCAAGGTAATTGCTATATATACAGTACCTGAAACACAGTATTAGTCATTATGGATGGTGACAGATGGGTCATGATGCTTTTGCTCACTTTAACTCTGTAACTGGCATGCATGATTCAATTAATTTTCACATTTCCATATGAATGCTCTCATCAACAGCATTTTAGACACTCTTCATTCTAACCTTATGCTATATGTTGTTTACCTCCTACAAATGAAATATTAATTAGCTGGAATAATCAAATACAAATAAATTTTAAGAAATATACTGGAAAGTATTTTCTTCTCAAATGAATGGATAAGAAGATGTCCCAGATAAACTAGTTAAATTTCTAAGTATCTCATGATAATCCAGTCTTGTGGCAGGATTTTCCCTGTCCAATTACATTGGTGTAGAGAAAGTCTGTGATTGGACAGGGAAAAGAGAGTGGAGCTAAGAGTTGGGGTGGGGGAAAGAGAGAGAGAGAGAGGGGGGGGGGGAAGGTAACCCACATGACAATTACCAGCCACAAGTAGCCAAGTTTTCACAAGGTGAGAAATATTGTGATACAGCTTATCACTATCAATTGGCTCTAAAATTATTGTATTGACATCTTGTAAATTGCGATATTATTTATACATAAATCTGATTGGTTAATTAAGCTTTTAGAGTCTTGGTTCTACCAGGATATTAGGTGTTGAGGTGGCAAATCAAATCGTGGGGTGTGGCCTGGAAGTAAGAGGTGTTCAGGACCCCAGCTGGAGAAATGGCCCCGCAGGGACTAGAGAGTTGGCAGGCCAGCAGGACCACAAGAGAGAAGGCTCCGCATGGGGCAGGAGAGCTGGCAGATCGATTTTTTTATTTCCCAAAACACAGTCTATTAGAGCGGATGCTTCCTGTCTTTTCGTTACAACTACTCCTGTTTATGAATTTCAAAATCCCAGCCAAGCAGTCAAATCGTGCTGATGATTTATTTCTGCAAAGATTAAAGAATATGATACTGAGGTGGACTTCAAACGTTAATTTTTTTTTGTTTTGCTTATTTGTGGAAATAAAGTACAAAACGAGACATAACGTCAATAATAATTCTGTGAAAATGGATTTTCACTCAAAAGGCACTTGTATGATTCAAAACGGGAGTCCTGAAATGTATGTCACATGGCAAAAAAAAAAAAAAAAAAAAAAAGGGATGCAAGTAAAAGAAAATAACTTTTGTGGGATTTTCCTTTTCTTCCTGACTGAGTTTGGAAGCTTGTTTATTTTTCAGAGCTTTACTACTCCTTCTAGATCGCCCAGTTTGTACGCATACAACTGTTATTTTACTCTCATAATTCTCAGTTTTTCAACATTCACTTATAATGTTTTCTCTCTCATTTCCTGTTACAGGTATTTGAATTCACATTTTTGTATTTATTTATTTTTATTGCATTTTTTATTTATTTACATTTCAAACGTTATCCTCCTTCCCGTTCCCCCCCCCGAAAGCCCCCTATCTCATCCCCCTCCCCTGCTTCTGTGAGGGTGCTCGCCCACACCCACACCCATTCCCACCTCCCTGCCCAGGCATTCCCCTTTGCTGGGGCATCTTGGGGCATCAAGCCTTGCCAGGACCAAGGGCCTCTCCTCCCATTGATGTCGAATAAGGCCATCCTCTGCTACATACGTGCCTGGAACCATGGGTCCATGCATTCTCTGGTTGGTGGTTTAGTCCCTGGGAGCTCTGGGAGGGGGTGGGTCTCATTGGTTGATATTGTTGTTCTTCCTATGGGGTTGCAAACCCCTTCAGCTTCTTCAGTCCCTTCTCTAATTCTTCCATTCGGGACCCAGTGCTCAATGGTTGGCTGTGAGCATCCTAGCCTGGATTTGCCAGGCTCTAGCAGAGCCTATAGGGAGAGAGCTATATCAGGCTCCTATATAGCACTTCTTGGCATCCTTGTCTGGATTCGGTGTCTGTATATGGGATGGATCCTCATGTGGGACAGTCTCTGGATGGCCTTTCCTTCAGTCTCTCCTCTACACTTTGTCTCTGTAGTTTGAACACATGGGTTGAATCTACTTTTTGTTGTAATTCTCAGTTTTGTGAAGTTTCTGTAAATCTACAATGATTGTTCTACTGTTTCCACCAGTTGTTCCTTGAACTGCAATGTGCTTTCCTAAGTCTGCACTTTAGCTCTCCATAAACATTTGGTTCAGCTCCCAGTTTCTTGACCGGGAGACTTAGCTGGCTCATTTGAGATGCTCCTGATTCAATGTGTGTGTTTACCATTGTGAAAGTCCCTCTTGGATTGCCTTACTCAGTCCTATAAAGGTTAATATGCTATATTTCCATTTTCATTATTTTGTTTCTATTTTCTGATGTCTCTTTTTACTTGACTCAGAAGTTGAGTACATTGTCTAGTTTCTACATTCCACTTTCCATTGGAATATTAATAATTTACAATACTTTCATTCATTGACATCAGGAAGAAAGATAATATCTATGAGAGATTTGTGTTGTTTTTAACTCACTAAGATTTAACTTATAACTTGCTTGTTATTTTAGACCAGGATATGAACACATCTTTGGAAATACTCTATGATGCTCATGAAGAATGAATGTTCTGTTATACACAATGCTCTTTATATTAAATATCTTCATTTGTTTTTATTACTATATTTCACTTGATATCTATTTTGTCTGGTATCACTGTATTCATTCAATATTCCCCTTGGACTCCATTTGAATTGAAAATCTTTCTCTCCTAATACTTCTAATGGACAATGGGACTTGTCTTGTTAACTTAGAACTTGCTACTGATAGAAATGCTACAAAGAACGCAGCATCATATTGGTCTGAAAAGCCTTCCAGGGCTGTGGAAACAACACTGGTCTGTCATAAATGAATGGGAAGCCACTTGGACAAAATGTCAAACAAGTATCTCCAGGGCAAGCAAAAGATATTTGCATTGCTGATATATAAATAGCTAGTAGAATTGACTCTTTGGTACCAGAGAACTTATATATTCCATCTAAATGGTTGGGGTTTTTTCCCACATTAGATAAGGTGGCTACCAAAGTCATCAATTTTAAATTCTGTCTTTTGGAGCCATATCGCTTACAAGCCATTCGACAACCTAATTTAGCTGATCAAATTGTTTAGTTGGTACTGATTTGACATGTAGTGCCCAAATCTATGTCATTAGAATCATTAGTTCTTGTTATCATTTGAAAGATTGGCATTCTGCTACCTTCATGAATTGTGGTAGCAATATTTGGCAAGAAGAAGGCACCACTGTGTATACCAACTTCTCAAGTTTTGGACACAGAAGTTATCCAACATAAAGACCAGATATATTTCTGAACAGCAACATTTTTCTTGCCATTGCTCATGGTGGAGCTGAGTATCTTGCATCTAGAGTGTTACATAAGCTGTGATGATGTGAACTCTCCATTCTCATTTGGCTGTTTACAACACCCACCAGTAAAATTGGACAAGCTCAGGCCCACTGGCTGGTTCAGCAGGTGAAAACGCTTGCTGTACTGGTAGAATCTTTTGTAATTGCACACATTAAATTTGTTTCAGAAACCTAGACATGACTGTTGCATCTGCTGAGATGAAAGCAGAATTCAGAGCTGTGTGGCATAAGGAAGAGAGAAAGAAAGAGGACAGGGTAAAGATCTCCTTCAGCATCTCATGGAAATTGCACAACTCTTCCAGTCACATCACAAGGGAGCTTGGCTCCCAGTGGCTGAAGCATAGAGTTTGGTTGCAGAATGTATTGTCTAGTGGGGCTACAATATGTGCCTCTCAAATTGTGGCTCTCAAATATGAAAGGAGTTCAAAACTGACAAGTTGCAACTCTTTCCACAGTAAACTCTTAAAGGTAATGCCAGAAGAAAACAATAAAGAATAAGTAAGAGATAAAGCAGGTGAACATGAAAAGTGTCTCTGTAAAATCCTCTGATTGTACCCCTCCATGATGCCATGGACATTTTATTATGCTCCCATGAGAATTAATTTCTTAGTTTGATATTCTTTCCCATTTATACACTCTCCCAAAAAGTCAATTGTTTTTATTTGTTTCTGGGTGACATGCAAATTTTCCCATGACTCTAGCAATGAGTTTGTTAGACGATGTGTTTTTCTTTAATAACAATTCATGTTAACAAATTGCTAAAAATATATTCCATATACAGTCTGTCATCTCATAGTCTTTCTATGGACACTTATTAATGTAGTAGAAAGATAATAATTGTTATATGATCCTGAAGGAAGGCCAAATATAAGAGGTATGCAGTACAGCAAATATAAGCAGTACCAAAAGTACAATTTACACAATTATATAATCTTGCCTTCATTCCCAATCGCTAAACATAATATGAAATAGAAACATTATATTTATATTTTGAGGCAACAATGTTCTAAAATAATTAGGAAATCTCAAGGATCAGGAGCCAATTCTGCTTTTAATAGAGCTCACTATTGATAGAAAGGGGAAGCTCTCTTATCAAAAATATCTCGGTGGGATGTAAAAACAGCTACATGGTTTAAAGTCCTTGTTGCTCTTACAGAGGACCTGGGTTCAACACCCAGTGCCCACATAGAAGCTTACAACTATCCAAACTCCTTTTCCAAGGAATCTCTTATACTTTTCTGATCTCTGTGTATGCCAGGCACACAGGTGTTTCACAAATATATGTAAAGAGAAATATCCATATACATAAAATAATAAAATAGTGTGAAAACAATAAAGAAGGTCCCACACAGGAATCTCAGTATCTTCTCTGATAGTTGTTTCCACATATGGTCAAATTAATATCCAAGATTATCCATCACTCTGTTTAAGCCATTGTGTTGCCCTACTTAGTTATTGAGATAGCATCTCAGATTGCAAATGGAGCACTCTGAGTCAACTAGACTGGCTTACCAGCAATTTCCAGGTATCTCTTTGTTCCCACATCTCCATCACTTGGACCTCCAATTATACTCGATATTATACGTGCGTGATAGGGATAAAACTTGACACAGCAAAAATTTTTCAAATAGAATCACTACACCATATCCAATAATTTTATTGCTGATTCAATTACAAAGCTCAATTTAAAATATACCTTACTCTAATAAGACCTTATGCTGCATATCTCTAAGTTATTAAAATTGGTAGTTAAAAACCTACATGYACAACCTTACAAAATGCTTTTATGTAACTCAAATTTATTCCTAAAATAAACTATGATGTCATTATTTAAGTTACTTCACATAAAATTTCCATTCTATTGACAGAACAGTGTCAAGACTCGAGAGTTTTAATTTGGTTTTTACAAATAGAGTTAGTAGAGGCAGATATTGAATTACAATCTGAACATTTTGACTTAAAATCCTACTGAGCCTCAATCTACTACTTGCAAATTATCTGTCTGGATATTATTTACATTTGCATTGATAATTTGTTTTCCTATATGTCCTTATTTTGATAACATAAAGCACTCATCTGAGGACAGGGGAGAACTATGAGGGCTCTCTCAGAGAGATCAGCTCAGTTTAAAACCTCCATAATTACATTCCCTATCTCTACATCTAAGAAACCCTCTAAGCGCCTTGCTTAAAGCCACACATGTAAGAGCAGTTTGTATATATGGAATGATAGTTTAACAACATGTTCCTACAATCTTGGTTCGTCTTGCCATTTTTCTTTTAATCTCCAATGAGCTTCATTGACACTTTGACTAGTTCTACCTTTTCTCCTTAGGTATAAAACTGTATAGGATGTATCCCCATAGTTTCAAATTGCTGAAATTTGTATTCACTACCACAAAAAGGTCAAGCACAGATTGAATAATTTTAAAAACTTGAAATAAAACAAAAATGTTATAATTCATTAAAAACTGGTATTCAAAACAGATAGTCTCACATTTGCACATAGGCCTTCACTTTGTGCCTACCATTAAAAAAGAACAGTGTGTGTGTGTGTGTGTGTGTGTGTGTGTGTGTGTGTGTGTGTGTGTTTAAGAAAGGATCTATAGTAGCTTCAGACTTTACAAAGACAATTTCAATGTTTGTATCTGCCTTTGAAACTAACAACAGAACTTGCAATATCTATAGTTTGGATTTCATATTCCCTGGTCATAAGTGAACCTTCCCTAGAAACCCATCATGAATCCTAATATTTCCTTTAATTCCTTACTGTCTTCTTTCTGTTCAATCTTGCTTCTCAGAGCATGTGATCAATGAAACTTATTCTAACCTAGTCTCTTTATTTTCCTCTAGAGAACACCCTAACCACAAATCTCTAACTATAACACTGAAGGATTATTTTACATAAAAATATTCAAATACAGTTTCAAGACAAGCATAAATTAAAGTAATTGGTAAGCCAGGTCTGCATTATAAAAAAACATTTAAAGAAATTCTACCAATAGAGGAGGAAGAAATATATGCAAAAGAAAAAGAGCACAAGAAAAAATACATACATTTCAAATAAGGAGTAGGAAAGGATAAATAATTAATGTAATCCTTATTAATCATATCAGTGGACATCTGACATGAACAGGAGGAAAGGAAAAAGTATTTTAAACACTTAAGAAACCAACACACAAAAGAGCAGTCATTAGAAAAAGCCTTGAAATATTAATACTACGTGCAAATTATCTTGATTATGTCATTAAAAGATACACACTACCTGACTAATCAAAAAACAAAGTCTTACCATTTGTTATTTGCATGAAACATAATTCAATTACAGAGATACAAATAGACTTAAAGTGGAGAGATAAAAATATACCAAGCAAATAGGTTTCAAAAAACTGTTTGAGAGTAGGTATCTTATACCTAGTATAGTCAATTTGAAGTAAACAGTAATAAAAAGATATTAAAAGAGCCACCATATATTAACAAACAGAATAATCCATGTAGTATGTAATAATTATTAATATAGGTGAATAAAATATCAACATACCCAATTTTATAAACAAAACATCACTGAGCATAAAAGAACAAAAAATTCCACATACAATAATGGTGGTTGAGTTCAGTGTTCAAAATTCATAGGTGTGACCACAAATTCATATATCATCCAAAGAATCAATGAAGAATGTACAGATCTAAATTACAGATCAAATGAACTTCATAGATCACAATGGAACATCCATCCAACAGCTGTTGAGTAGTCATTGATCTATATACCCTACATAAATTTCTCTGAAATAGGTTTCCTGTAAGATGACAAGGTGTGTTTTACCAAATAAAAATGTGTTGAAATTTCTTTCATCTTATCAGATCATAATATAATAAACTTAGCAATAATTAGCAGGAAAAGCTATACAAATGCATGAAAATCATGCAGAATAATCATATATCATCACTGAATTACTGAAGAAATTGTGAAGGAATTTGAAAATTTTTCCTGAATCAGGTAAAAAGAATAATACAACATATTGGAAGTTTTTGGATGTAGTAAGAATATCCAAGAATATCCTTTTTAAGGAAGGTTTGTAACTATGATAATTTTCACTTGAAAAATCAGAGAAAACTTGAATAATTGAATAATATCCCTCAGGATCTTAGGCAAATGAAGGAAGCAAAACCCAAAATCATTGGACAAAAAGAAACAATAAGCATCATACAGAAATGAATGAAACAGTTGGTTTTAAACAGTTTAATAGTGGCAGTCCTTTAGCTAAGTTAATAAATGAAAGAGTGGAAACCTAAATAAATAAGACAAGATATTWAAAAATAGAGAGACATCACAATAGAGTCCAATGGATTCCAGAGTATCACTAGGGAAACCTTGTATACATATGGCAAACCAAAATTAAATTAAAAAATATAAACAAGTTTAAAGGATTATGCTGAGTAATGAGAATAGAGTAATAATAGTCTCATACAAAACTCTAAGTAGGGCTAGAAAACATTTTCTACAAAATCTTTCAGAATATTACCAGAGAAATAATACAATTGTTCCTTAAACCATTCTACAAAGAATAAAAGAGGGTTCACTACCACTCTGTTTTGAGAAGCCAATATTGCCCTGTTACCAACACCAGACAAGATACAACAATTCAGAAGACTATTTATAGGCTTATTTCCATGATGAACTAAGTATAAAAACATGGGAAAAGTTTATACATCATCACCATCTGAGTAGTTTCATTACAAGAATTTGAAACATGTACAAATTAAGAATTTTTTCAACACAAATACTCAAGATAGAAATTACATGATTAACAAATTAGATGTAAAAAGCTTTTATATAAGTCCTACTTTCTCTAAAGAAGATAGGTATAAAAGAAACATAATCAACATAATAAATGCTACATCAGACATTCTGTGATTTTATTAACATTTTCCCAATGTTACAAACATTAAAGATCACATGCATCTCCCACAAAACATATTCCTTATTCCATTACATAATCTATGAATATCTCAGTTACAAATATCTTACAGTACATCAGTCATATCCAAACTGTCCAAATTGGGGTAAAAAAAAAACCCCACCAATTTAAACTTTAAAGATGATAAAAATTATGTCTGGTATAAAACCAATACTTCGGACTGGAGAGATGGCTCAGCCGTTAAAGGCTAGGCTCACAACCATAAAACCAATACTTCATAAGTAAACATTAGATATTATTTTTATGACTATAGTTCAGTCAATTTCAGACAAACACATGACTGACAAAATTTTTATTTGAGGAACAATACATGAACAGCTACTTTAGTGATAACTCTATAATTGAAATGGAGTGAGGACAACAGTACATCACTTCTCATCAAACCCCAAGGGCAAAAATAATAATACCAAAACCAAACAATTTGCATGACCACAACTCAAGTCCAGAAGCCATGGCACTACTCTGAAGAGATGTAATGGAAACAAGGCCAAGCATTAACAGAAACATGAACCCCAAACAACTAATTGCAAAGGAATAATAAAGGGATGGGAGAGTAGGGGTTTATTCAGGAAGCAAGGTTTCCAGAGTTTATTTTATTTATATGACTGCACAGAGGGTTGTTTCATGCTGACGATGTCTATAAGGAATTTTCAATATATAATAACTTTCAGATTAATTTCACATTCTAGACTTAAGCATAAAGTCTACTTTATTAAATTGACATAATTTCAATGTCTTTGATATGTGACTACCTAAAAGAAAATTCCAACTCTTCTTCTTACTGCAACAATGTGTATGCATCTACTCTTCTCTGGAGTAGAGGATTGACTCTGGAAATTTCTTCACCATCAGTAGTCCTTCTAAAATGTGTCAATCTGCTTGTACATGAATAATCTTATAAAATGATTATCATGTAGACAAATAATTCTGATCACACTTCCATATGGAATTTTCAAGCACAACCTGACCTCTATTTGCAGCATCTTGCTTTTGGACTTTTAGTGACTGCCTGAAATATAGTCAACTAACGTGACAGCCATAGTATGAATGCCTGTCATGTTATTCTATCAGGGTCTGTAGAAAAGGTCAGTACCTCTGACCAATGATTTAATCCAGTGCGTAGATCTCTATCTGTCTAGTCTCATTCTGTTTTACTACATGGCCATGTAGCTGTATTGACTCTCAAGATAACTCCTTTATAAAGTAGATGAAACCTGCATTTCTGTAAATAAATGAGCTTCTGTGAGATGAAATGAGCTGCCAGACTTGTTTGGAATATCCCAACTTCAGAAGAAAATAATAAAGGAAATTATAATATGATACCTGCAGGGGAAACTGGAAAGGAAGGTTAGCTACAAAATCTAACCAAATTACCCAAATGTAGTAAAGGTGAAACAAGCCCAGAATCCAAGTGAATGAGCCTTAGAGTGAAGGAGTCAATGATTACTTTTGGCGGAGTTAAAGATATCCAGAGAGCCAGCAAAGCATTACATCTAGTGTACTTATGAGTATTTCCAGATAAAATATTGGCATGTGGAGCAGTGAAAAGAATGGGTAAGTAAGCCATCCAATTGGCTGGACTCAGATGGATAGAAAATACACAGGTGCCGCACCCACACCACCATATTCATCATTTTCTTGTTGTTACCCTTGACCATTACACTACAAGGCCTTCAGTTTTGATGTTTAGGGATTTGTACAAGTGACCCTCTAGCACAGTGGTTTTCAACCTGTCAGTTGCAACCCCTTTAGAGGTTGAATGACCCTTTTAGCAGGACTCACCTAAAACCATCAGAGAACACAGATATTTACATTATTGTTCATAACAGTATCAAAATCACAGTTATAAAGTATCAATGAAAATAATTTTATGTTTGGTTCTGACAATATGATGAACTGTATTAAAGGGTCACAGCATTAGGAAGGTTGAGAAACACTGCACTAGCAGTTCTTAGACTTTTGGACTAGAACTAAGGAATATAGTAAGATGTATCATTGGTTTTATTAGCTCTCCAGCCTGAAGGTTGCCATTGTAGGAATGTTTTGACATCTATCTTTCATGACTACAAGTCCAATTACATTCATATCTATGCAGACACATAATCACTATCCATCTATATATTGCAGACACATTCATACAGGTACATACATTGAACAATGCATAGAGTATAAAATGGAGTTAACAAGAAAGTTTCCTGAGAGATGGGATCTTAACTTTAACAACTATTAGGTTTAAGGGAAACTGGGAATATTATGGGAAGTTAGATGTGAGAGAAAAGGACAGATAGAGGTGCAGAGACAGAAGTGAGATTCTATTGTCAGTTTGTCTGGTGAGCTTTAATACAATAGGTTAGGAGGGCCAAATTTCCAAAAATTTCTGGATCACCAAGTATAGGATATGATGGCACATCTATTAAAGTCTTAATGTTGCTCTGAGCCCTATTAAGGAACTTCTAGACACATTTGTGATCTGGCATCTATGTAAATAGCACCAGTAAAAGACATTTCTCAAACTATCTAGCTTGAGAAAACTCATCCCTATATTTCCCTTAGAATACACCTGCACTAGACCTTCTCCACATGCTTACTAGCACTCTGAAAAATGACCAAAACACATGGAAATCAAGAATAACAATAACTATGTGCATTTTTATATGATGAATCTTAATGTGATCACTGTTGCATATCCATATACCAATTCATGTGCATGAAGAAAAGAGAGACTGTTTCTGCTGCAATGCGACAAAAGCTCTGCCAAGATTGTGTCGTTCAGTGCATTTTGCCAACTATAGTTGAGTCACACAGAAAGATCAGAACAGCACTTAGAAAATCCCCATGATTTCTGGATATGTTACATATCTTATTAGGAGAAAAGAACCTTCTCGTATTTGAAAGTAAGATTTTTAAGTTACTCAAACCATTAAAGATTTAAATCTGTTCTATTTAAAGCTTTCATGACAGAAAATAATTCTATGTATTAAAAAAGGGGAAAGTGAGCACGAATCAATTCATTTATTACATATGCATATGTTTGCAAATGCACACACACACACACACACACACACACACACAATTTGGGGAGGCTATTTCGGGAAAACTTAAAGAGTAGGCTGGGTCTTACAAAGCTGAGTTAGCTCACATGGTAAGGTGTCGCTCTACATTGTTTCATTGGCTTTTAATTGGTCTGCTGCTTTCTGAGATGATACGATTTCTCCCTGCCCCTTGCATGTGCTTCTGTCATGTGCCTCCACCATGTTGGGCTATAACCAGAAAGCCCTCATCAGGAGCAGAGCAGAGGAGCTTCTGGATCTTGGACTTTTAGTCTGTATACTGTGACCTCAAAAAGCTCTTCAATGTCTTTTGTTACAAACAGCTACAAAGAATAATGTAATATGCAGAGACAAGAAAACTGCACTCATAAATACATTAGGTATAATGTGGTATATTATAAATTTCTTCACACACACACATACACACGCACACATGCATGCACACACACACACACACACACACACACACACACACACACACACACACACCACTTGTAAAACTGGTGAATCTTTGAAGTCATTAGTCCAAACTCTCAGCCTCTATCTCATCTTTCTCTAGGGTTTTAGGTTGATGTTCACTACACAAAATTCCTAGGATTTTTAGGGTTCTTTCCTTGCATTCTTCTATCAAGATTCTCCAATGGTTCATCTACATATTACCCTGTTTATCTAACATTAAAACCCGTGCAAGTGTGTACACCCTATCAAACTTGCTTTTAAAGACAATGAAGAAGCTCTGAATCCTTGACATATGTGTTGTCATTCTTGGGTTTTGTTTTTATTTTATTTTCTCAAGTAAAACTCTTAGGAATAAAACCTCTGATACATCTGTGGCTTTACTATCTGCAGAATGTAGGAAAAGGATCATCTGAATCCATTGCTCTTAAAGTTTCTCGAAAGCACAGAAGAAATTTCATTACCTCAAATGCATTTCACCTACTCAGAAAATAATCATTTACAAACCATTTTGGAAATGCAATCCAACTGTGCTTTAGAACTTCAGATCACACCATATAGACTTGGGCAAAACTTGATTACCAGTCTGCACAGAGTGCTTCCCAGTGACCAGGCCCAATACCACTCATGAAAACTGATTTAAGTAGCAAAGAGTCATCTGCCTTGATATTCCTGAATAATCCAAGAATTTTATCACCATGAACAGCTTATGTATGAAGCCTTATCATAAGGTGACTTCTTAAAAACAAAGGAATAGTGTGTACTGCGTGTATGAAAATAGAATATACATTTTGAGGTGTTTGTCTCTGTGTGTGCATGTATGCGTGTGTGCAGTACTTGTGTGTTCATTTATTTTCATGTGTGTGGTCATAAGTGTGTGAGTATATGTAGGTGGCAGATATTGATGTGACATATGGCTTTGATCACTCTTCACCTTACCTATTGAGACAGGGTCTCTCCCTTGATCTCAGAACTTGCTGATTCAGGTAGTCTAGCTAACCAGTTTAGTTCAGGAATCTTCTGCCTCCACCTCCCAAGCACTGAAAAGGAAGATGGCCTGCAACAGCTTTGCAGCACTTTCATGGGAGCTGGAGATCAACTCTCCAATCCTCGTCCTTATTCAGCAAGTTTGCTTTGCTCGTTTGTGTGTTTCGACCACTGGGACATCTCTCCAGCCCCACAAATTCTTATTCATAACTAAGCGAAAGAAACCTTTGCCATTTACCACATTTAGACAGTATTAATACCGTAGAACGAGAAAGGAGGTTTTGCCAAACCATTTTGTTGTTGTTTTAGTGTTAAGTACAGCTCAAATATATAACTCATGGCTCTTGATTGGAGGTTCCTTTATACTGAAAGCTGATGCTAAATTGGACATTTTCTACTCATGAAAAAAAAAAAAAACTAAAGATTGCTACTTACCTGGATAGGTTATTGTCGAAACTAGCATTTTATTAGCCATTTTTTTTTTAATTAGGATCTATCTAGCTCACATAGCTGTCTATAGTATTCTCAGCTGGATGATTTATTTTGGTTTTCATTATTTTTGAAAGCATCTTTTTATATAGCATATCATTTGCTAATTTTAAGCATGTCATTCAGTCATAGTAAATTTACAGTCATACAACCATCACCACCATCTAATTGTAGAACAGTTTGATGTCTCTGCAAGAAAACCTTATGCCATTTTCTGCCACTCTACACATCCACCCTCAGCATGAGAATATTAATCTGCTTCTGTCTCTAGGGATTGGCTTTTTCTACAGAATCCTCATAAAGCAATCGTGCAGTATGTGATGATTTTCATCTGACTCTTGAGAAGTCCTTTAACTAGCGACTTTAAAAGTGACAGTAAAAAAGCATTACTCGAGAATGACTCATCCTTCCTCTCAGTTTTTTAGTTCCACCCATTTGATTAATAAACACAAAGTGCCAAACAAAGATAAAAGCATGCTATTAGCCAAAGAATTTTATTTAGGACTCCAAAATTGATCCAGTTCTTTCCTGTTTTACTTTTCGGTGTTGCAGCATAGATTTGTTCTCCACACCCACGCCTCACCATCAAAAATGGATGCTGACTCTTTGGAGCTCCAAAGTTAAAGAATGAAATCCTGTCTCCTCCCTACATTCCACTTTCCCAAAGACTACAGTCAACAAAGATATATAATTGTTTGGCTTTACTGTCATGGAATTTAAGCTGCGTACACAATAATCTGGACCATGGAGTTTAGCCCAGCATATAACAATAGTCTCACAATCCAGGACTGAGTTCATCCTGGCCGCATAGTCAGTGCAAGACAAGGTCAAAATATAGATAAAGAAATAAATCATTCAAGAAAAAAAAGCTTTTATTTCAGCCACATGTTTATAATATACAGTGCGGTTTTAACCACATCTGAGAAATGGAATTTATGACATTGTGCCTCTCACATTCAAGGCAGCAAGCCATGATGTATGTATATATGTCTATGTTTCTGAAAGTAACATAAGATCTTCCTGCATTGTAGACAACTGTATGGTGGTATTTTCAATAGTCAGACTCAGTTGAGGTGTCTGTTTTGTTTTGCTTTGCTTGTATCTCATACATGCAGAATTGTGTTCATAGCTTCACCTTTGAATCTTGCATTGCTAGCCACTGAGATGAACTGATCTATTCTGAATAGAACAAGGAAACGTATTAACTAAAAGCAAAATTCTAATGCCTTAAATTCTGCTGTGCCCCATATTCTCCATCTTCACTAGCTTTACAAGTTGCTACAGGTTTTAGATAATGTACACATCTATGGCCACAGGGATTCCTTCAGAAGTACACTGAGGGATGGTATCTAAGTAAACACATGTAGGAGTCCTCAGAACATAGCTTTCCTAAATTGATGAAAGCAAAGATTCATCATACACAGACATTGGGTAAGAAATACAACGGAAAAGAAGATACGGCTGCAGGAATCTCCTTGCCGTGTCATGAAAAGATTACCAAGGGCAAAAATGCATTCAAGAGAAGGTAAGTACAAGGGGAGAGGATCACTTTTAAAACAAGTTCAAAATAGGTATTAATTTTAAATTATTCAGGAAGGCTGGACTCTTGGGAAACAATCTCCTTTCACTAGGTCTTACTTTCCGAAGCTGTCACATTAGAGATTAAGTTCCCACCACCTGAATTTGGGTGCACACCTAAACCACAGCAGCACTGACAGAGACTGTACACACTGAGATCAGCGAAAACTCCTTATGTGTTTTGTTTCTTCATTAGTTATTTCCTTAAACTTCAGCAGCCCCCATTGTTTTGCTTTTGTTTGGATTGCTGGGTTGTTTTTTTTTTTTTAAGTTTTTTGTTTTACTTTTTTATTTTTTGTCATTCTCAAATCTCATCTCTGCATCATACCACTATATGATTTGATTTTTATCCTATAGTGTAAACAGAGGAAGATAAACAGAAATAAATAAACTAAACATATAGACATGACCATTATTTCTATGGGACCATTAAAGGTCCAGGAATGAGTCTAGAAAGTCTTTAGGGAAACGAAGTTGCTTTTCTAGATTAACCTACCCAAGAGATCTCTAACCCCAGCACAGAAGTCTCTATTCTTCTTAGTCTCAGACCAGACCTCATTCATTTACAGTCCTGCACAAAGCTTTTCTTCTCTCTTTGAGGAGAGTCTTCTTGCTAGCATACCCTGGATTTATCTCTGATGTTTCATGTTTATGTCATTTGAGTTTAGCTACCCAGCTTTTAAAACCTACACAGACATATTAATCCCAGGACCAGCTCAACAGCACCCGCCAGAATATCTAAACAAAGTTTTTTCTCATGGGACACTTAATTCTGTATTCTAGTTTAAATGATGGCCCATTTAGTGAACCATCATATACTATAATGTGAATCACTAACCATTCATTTGTTTTTCTACAGCAGTTTCTGATAAGTTTAAAAATTCAGATATAAAACAGTGGGTTATATTACGTGACTATTACTGAGGAAACTGCATAGAGTTTTATACAAATATAAACACACTGGTATACATATATATGTGTATACTATAAACACGTTTACTAGTTTATATATACCATTTATATGTACATATTAAAAACATACATAAATTAATTAACTAATTAGTAAAATAGGTGTGTACGTATATGTGTGTTTGGTTTTTTCAAGACAGTTTCTTTTTGAAGCTTTGACTGTCAAAGAACTGGATCTATATACTAGGATGGCCTCAAACTCACAGAGATTGACCTGCGTCTGCTTCCTGAGTGCTGGGGTTAAAGGCATGGCCCCCTCAAGCCAGCTGGTGAAGACAATATTGAGCATCAGATAAGAAATGTTTTCTAAAGGTACAAGAACTAAGTCTGCACCAGATAGAGGCAAGTCCACTTATCTCATTGTTTCAGGGAAAGTAGAAGCACCATAAACTTTCACTTAGCTAGGGAGAAAATCAACAGCACAAAAACTGCATAAAATAATTTTAGGAAGATCTTACATAGGAGAATATGAAATAGTTACATTTGGATAAGTCCTCTATCCTAGGGAGAAGAACAAGAGTAGAGAAAAAGTCTCACATATGCCCCCAATTTTTCTAAATTGCCTGAAAATATCAGTGGAACTTTATTTTTGTCATGAGCCAAAGTGAACACATGAAGAAGAGAAGGGATGCTTCCAAGAGTCTAAATATATCTTGCGGGATACCTTCATGCCTCATTTTGACTTATGAGAAAACGAATGTACTGAGAAGGTTTAGAAGAATGCACTGGAAATTGCATGTTCAAGTTTTTTGTGTTGTTTAGTATCTATTCCTCCTTGTTGTTCTAGAAGTCAGGGGACAAATACATAACCCTTTTAAACACCCTATTTTTCTAAAAAAGAAATAGAATGATAGGTAGGCTCGTCATGTAGGCCCTTAGCAAAATACTTAAAGTGCAGCTGTAATAATTATTATCATATGCAGTACCTATAATAGAATGCAATAATATCAATAATTAGTGATATTGTTTTTGATTATTGATATTCCCTGATAAAGAAATCATCACAGCTTTGGCTGTATTTCCTATCTGCAAAACTGTGCCCCTCCCCTTATAATTAGTTTTACTGGACATTCTTCATAGATGACTGGTCACTCTTGATCTCATCTGTACATGGCTTACACTATTGCAGAGAATACTTGCATCTCCGAATGTTCACAAATATCTCTCTTCTGAACTTCCCTGGAAATAGATTTGTCGCTCTTTCCACTTCTTGGAAATTTTCTATATTTCTACTGCACTGTGGTGCCAAGCAGAGCTTTTATAGCCATGATCCTTTTGTCAGGAAAAATAGCTTCCAGATTTACACCCTTGAGGAAAGGATTCCCAGTTGGGAGAGTCATGGTTTCCGTAATTCTTCTGCATGCTATGATCAAAAATATCTTCTCTAGTCATATAGGTCTTTGTTCTTAACTCATTCATGTCTGCAATAAAAGTTAATAGCTTATCATGCTATGTGTGATCAGCTACACAAAACCACCTGAGGAAATTTTCTAAAATTCCACATGCCTAGTTCTTAGACCTGAAGACCCAAACAATCAATACTATGGGAAAGAGACAAATACCTATGTGTTCAAGTTAAAATATTCTACCAAGGTACAAACTATGAATGCTGTTGGCAAAGCATGTAAGAATAATAAAGCACGTAATACTAATTTTTGTATTAGTCTTGAGCTGGTACAAAAATATATGAAAATTTAACAATGAAAAATAAATGACCAAGAATATATATAACAGCTGGTATACACATGTGCACAAACACAAAGGCCAGTAAATATGAAAAGTGTGGCTTAAATACATTTGTAATTAAAGAAATGCAATTAGAACTAAAACAAGATGCTAATGTCCACAGTCAGGGGTGAAGATGAACTTTGCTTTTGTAGGTAGATATTTGGTGAAAAGTTGTAGTGGGATAGTTGATAGAAAACTTTGGAAGGCAGTAGCAATAGCTATCAGAAATTTAAGTCCATGTGTCTTTGGAATGAACTAGCTACCTATGAAAATATTCTCTCTGAATGCCCTTAGGAAAAAAATGTCAAACATATGTAAAGATATATAAAAATATATCTAAATATACTCAGATGAATATGTGTAAACATACAGCACAATTATTAAATCAACTTACCTTGAAAGTCACAAAATTTACTCCTAGCAAATAAAGTCCAATATATAATTAGTTAATGCACATGATGTGCTGGCATTACAAAGAGCCATTGAAGAGCATAAAGAATCTGGGGTGATATCATTGGCTGTCTTCAAAGTATTGTTAAGTGAAGCAATTAAATAGAAAACAAAATGTTAAGTGACTGTAATATGTAATATGTATCTCAAGAAACCTTTCCATGTAATATGTTGTACATAGTTCAGTTTGGCTTTTAATTTGTGACAATAAAAAAATAACAACAAAAGCCCTCTTCTGCTAATCTTGATACATGGCCAGGTTTGGAAATTACTGTTAGGCTATCCAGCTTGATTAAATGCTACATTGTTCTGGTTAATCATATATCTAGTTAACATGCTATGTCACTAGTGTCTGAAAGATTAAAGAAGAAAATAAATGAGAAAAATTTATTTGAAATCCCCCAAACTGTGTAAATTACTGTGTTAGTTCAATAGTAACCAAACATTTTATCACCGTTAGAATGAAATTCTAAAACTTGAATCCATAAAGTTAAGCAAGACCAAAAACACGATGCAAACTAGTTCATGGTAGAGCTTTGATCTGTAATGGTGTTCTGTCAGCAAGACATGCTATGGGGGTGGGGCCCAGAGCCTATGTGAGTAACTAACCAACATCTGATTTGACCGAGTGCCCACCATGAACTAGAACTCATAATATACAATATTCCTTGGGTGACGCAGAACCTGAGACTAGCGAGCCCAGAGAGTTAAGAAAAAACCAAATACTACTGTTCTAAAAAGTAAAATTAAATAAAAGCTTGTAATGGTATTCTGCTTTCACCTCAGTATCTTGTTCAGATATCATCAGAGAAGCTTCTTCCTATGGTAGATGGAAACAAATACAGAAACCCACAGCCAGACAGTTGGTAAAAGTGAGAGATCTTAAAACAACCAGCCCTAAATGGGCTATCTCCATCAAATCTCTTCCTTCAGGGCTCAGTGAGCACTTCTAACAAGGAAGTAGAGGGAATGTAAGAGCTAAGAAGCATGGAGAACACTAATGAAGAAGAAGGCCCTCATCTGTGAGAAAAATTGGGTCTCTGATTCTCCTGCCTTCCATTGGGCTCTTTTCCTTCTGTTCATTTGTTTTGTCTAATTTTGATGTGTTAGTTTTGTTTTATCTCATATATTTTATTTTATTATTATCCTGTAGAAGCCTGTTTTCCTCTAATGAGAAACAGAAAGGGGGTGGATCCAGATGGGAGATGAGGTCGAGAGTTGCTGTGGGTACAGGAAAGGGGAAATTGTAATCAGGACATGCTATGTGAGAAAAATTCTATTTTCAATAAAATGAAATGTATATGTATGTATATATATATATGATATATAAATATATATAATGAAAAGATAAAAAGTAGAATAATACATAACTAGCATTTTAAAAGGGGTCTTCAAATATCACCACAGAAATGATTAATACATGAAATTTTGGTTCTTTTAAGTATAAATGAGAAGGTTATAAGACAGAAAGATCACACGATGGAAGTAGAAATTCAAATAAAACCATAGCTTGTTCTAAAAGCGAATACATGTAATTAACACATGCATGGACTAGCAATTACTTTTATTATTTTACATCAATAGTATATACTAAATACGTCTGATCATATTAGAATCCTTTTGGTAGGATGCTCATAGGCTAGATGCCACTGTATCTTGCATGGACTTTGGGGCAACTGTATGAAACAGAGAGATGAGTTATGAGAGTATTAAGTTGGGACACAAATCAGCACACTCTGAAACACTAAAATATTGCTAATTAAAAAGCAACAGTAAGCAAGTATAAGATTTTGTTCATGTCTATTATGGAAAAGCTGACCATTAAATCTGTTCTATGCTGATGTGTATGTCATACATGTAGCCAACTACATACAAAAGTCTCTTGAAAATAATTAAAGAAGAAAATGGAGAGCACAGGGTGAAATAAAATTTTTAAGTAAAATTATTTTCCACTATTTCAGAACATCATAGAACCCTTGGACATTAAGCTATATTTATAATTCATATTCGTGAAGATTTCGTACCTCTTCTTGACTATGTCTTATTTTGGCATTGTTCAGATTGCTGTTAAATATCCATTCATGAATGTGCTTTGTGCTTAGAGCCAATAGGAGAGCTACTTTTACTTAACGTTGAAATGCATTTTCTACCCAGTTTTACTGGAGAATTTTAATTTTAGATTCCTCCGTCAGAACACTATTTGGGTGACTTCCAGAACTGTGCTTAAGTACATAAGATATAAATCTGCAGGTTGAGCCTTATGACTTTTGTTTAATAGAACACCCATTACCTGGCTACTGCAAAATATACTTCCAAACTTACATTACAAAATAAGTTTAATAGTACATATCCCATCATTAATATTGCCAATATTAGTTGTCATTTTCCTACATGAAAGGAGATAAAAGAGTGAAAGCTCTGTAAGACCAACTCTATAATTGTGTTATGTTTTATTATCAGCAAATATTACATTAAAGATGAGTCTGTTCAAGAGAGAACTAGAGCTATTTTGGAACTGATCGTTGATTCTGTGTGTATGTGTGAAATTCATTTATCTGTTTTGTTCTTGCATCTTAAATTCTTCTCTTTCAATCAATTAATCTCCTCCAGTTTTGAAAAAAAAAAAACCTAAATGGCATTTCTAAAATATTTTATTGTGAAATTCTATTTTAAATGACCTGCAAAGACCCTCTTCTCTCTTTCACATGAMTTCCACAGTAAAAAATGTCAATTTATTCCACATAAGAATTTTTCCATTTTATATTAATATGCACTTGAACCAATCTTTATTTAGAAAACCAAATACTGATCTAACATCAAGATAGTAATTTGAAGATTTTCTCGGACTTTTTTGAAACTATATGTTCTGTATTAAGGTAGAGAAGCACTGGATAGTAAAAAAATGATCTATTATTTTTGTATTAAAATATTAACTGGGACAGGACATATAAAGATTTTAGTAACAGAAATCTGAGAAAATTTTGCACATTATTGAAGTGAGATCTGTCTGGTTTGAAACTAAATTCTGTTTCTCTATAGTAACACATATCTTATGCTCATCTTATACAGAATTGTCTAGGTCTTGACTATTTGGAACTATTTGATTTTTAATATGCCTTTTAAGTGTACTGAGTGAGTTTGTAAACCTTCAAATAATTTTCAAAAATATGTATTTTCAAATAGGATTTGTAACCAATCAATTGACAAAGATCCAAAGAGCTCACATATTACACAAGTCTCTCAGTTTAATTTTAAGTTCAACTGTAAGGTCACAGAGATAATCCACTGTCTCTAACAAGTCAGATCTAAGTAATTGGAAATATATAACACAAATAACTGTCAACTAAAAACCGCTATCTGGTCAGGTTATTCATTTGAGGTGAAAACAGAATTAAAGTAACAAAGCTCTGATCCTCAGCAAAGCCTGGTTCACAAAACAAGAACAATCTCACTGTTTTTGAAAAGTAATCACAAACGAGTACAATTGAGCCTTCTACAGCCTCGTGTCTAACTTTAAACAGAAATAGAGAACAATGTCTCAGAAGAGAAAACAGATGTCAAACATCAGTTTGCGTGAACAACCCATGTTAGTTTCCTATCACTGTAGAACTAGGAATTTTTGGAACTTTTAGAAACACTCTAGAAAGGAAAAGATAGATAATAAAAAAATAGGTCATAAAATTATTTAAATAGATACCACACATGAATGAATGTATGCTAATCTTGATTTACAATGATCAGTGATAACCTGTACCTTTGTTAACACAGCCACAGAGGTGATATTTATGGGAAATGCATTGGTAGATTGCTGGTTAGAGTAATGTATGAATGATTTCAGGTAGATCTCTATACCCCTAAGCATAGGTTCATCTTTGCCTCAGTCAAAGTCCTAGACTTCTGAAAGTCTGAGTATGTACCCTCTTACTGGTTTGGCACGAAGATGGCATGGGTAAAAGAGATCGAAATTATTTCCACTTATGTTTCTCTTCCATCCTAAGAGGCCAAACTAAATATGGCTTACTAGTAGTCCACATTGCAGTCTCTGAAACTAGAGAGAGAGAAAGTATCCATTTCCTGTTAAGAGATCATATACATTCACAAGTAACCTCTGTTTCGATCTCATTTTCTAGCACTTAGTTACGTGACAATACCCAATTGTGAGAGAAGCTATACTTCATCATTCTTAGCTGCTTAGACATGTGATCAACTAATTGGTATTACCGAGGATGATATAAATAAATAGTATGTATTCTTTTCACATCATCAAACAGTATTTTCAGCATTAAAGTTGTCCCTGTGCCAGGTGATTGCATGACCTGATATGATTTGTGCACAACTGTGAAAAGTGCTCATTCAGTAGATTAAAAAAAAAAATCCTCAGAGCAATTAAAACTCCCCAAAGTCTTCATAGAAGTTACATGACCAAAATGCAGACAACAATAATCAAACAACAACAACGAAAAGAAGTTACATGATCATAGATTGAGTGATATTCTATCTAAAGCTGAATAAATTACGTTCTTGTCCCAGGATGTGACAGTCAAATAAATTTGGGCTTGCTAGTGTGTTTGGAGAGTTTCATTTTACACAAGTGTCCTGTACCTGGTGACACAAGAGAGTCAAGCATTAAAAAGGGAACAGGAGAAATGTGATTTTTCTTACCAGTGGAGGAAAAAGAAAATGTGGTTATTTTTAAATATAATTTAAAATAATGTTGATGTGATGCCTATAACAAAAACTGCATTTAGCTCCTTTTTCACACGAGGACCCTGCATCACATTCAGTGCCAGTCAGGTAATTGGCGTCCACTCTTCTCAACCTTGCAAATGAACTTCCTGTGAGGTTGACTTGCAATTTTCCTTGTGAGTGTTGTCTACATGGAAAAAGCTATGAGCTTGACTGTGGACTCTTTAAGGGAAAACCTTTTTTTAATCCTTCCTGCAATTACAATGCCTTGCACAGCTCACACTTAATGAGAACTTAATATGAGTTTCCTTAGTTGGAGCCGGGATCTAAGAGGGCTGGGAAAAAGGTATTTACTTACCCAAATTACAGAGAAACTAACCTTCGGTTGGCATTTTTCTGACAGCTATTAAAAATGCGTTACATTTTTTAAATATAAAATGATCAGTGCATTTTATTTTAGAGTTTGTGAAAAAAAAAAAAACCCTGAAGTTCATTTTTATTCATTTAGTATGTATTTTATAAGAGATTTTAATTTCCAATATCTTTCTTGTTAATTTAAATCTGTTTTGTTTCTGAGTTTTGTTTCTGTAGAGAGATTATCCCTTTGTTTACTGAGTCAATGACACAAAGATGTATTTTTCACAATGACACAAAGATGTATTTTTCACATGATTTTTAGTATGGTGATGAGGGTTTTTCAGAAATAAAATATTAAATCATGATTAGGTTTGAGGAAACAAAAATCCCAAAACATAATTTTTATTTTTTATTTTTAAGAATACATAAAATACCTAAAGAAGACATAATAGCTTATAACTACTCATTTTTATATAATACTATTACCTTACCCACATAGCATACATACTAGAACCCTGGGGAATATAAAATTTTTCCTATAAAACCATGTCTATGAGATATATGACGTTATAAATTAGGAACAAGATTCACTATAATGACTAATGATATAATTAAATAATTATAACAATAAACTGTAAACTGTAATAAAGGTTTTATATGCTCATTCTCTCTCAACATCTAATTGTACTTTTTTTAATTTTTAACTTAAAGAAAGTACCTTGAACCTATTATTTGATATATTGCTAATATAAATACTCATGTACTGTGGGACAATTATTAAGTGAAATATTGGTTAATTAAATACAAGCATTTTGATACTGTTGGAGTTAAAATCCTATAACTGGGATGCCTATCAAGTAATTCATGGGTAGATTAGCATATACAGTGTAGATACTGTGAACAAAGAGAAAATTCTTTTCTCTAATGGAATAGAGAAAGCTTAAAGATTTCATCATAATACACAAAAGTGTAACCAATTTAAAATCTGTGCATTGTCTTCTTCTGGAATATCTTTTTTAAGAACTTATAATCATGTTTCATCACAAGTAGTACAAATCACAGAAGTCTAAATCATGGATAATGTAGCATTACATCTCTCTCTTTTTTAATTGAAAAGGGAAGTAAAAACACAAGATAAAATTAAAGATTCACATGGAAATTATTTCAGATAAACACGTTATAATTGACAATTTTCATGGAAAATTAAAGAGTAAGGTGGTAGACATGTAAAACATTGCTAAATTAATTGAAATATGGAATAGAAACATTTTATGATAGAATTGAAGATTTATGTGGAAAATAACTGATAAAATTTTAGAAAATGTAGAACAACATATTAGAAATGAAAATTATCATGGAAAGTTTTATAAAAATATAATAATGGTAGGCATAAAAGTATTCCTAAGTTGATTGAAAGTGCAATTATAAACATTTTCTGATAAACTTAAAGATTTACACGGAAAATATTTCCGATAAAATTGAAGAAATATATAGAAAAACAAGTTAAAATTTAAGATTATCATGGAAATTATACAGATAAAATGATAGACATAAAGATAATTCTAAGTTGATTGAAGGTGGAATTATAATCCTTTTCAGATAAAATTGAAGATTTTAATGGAAAAATACTTCTGGTAAAATTCAAGAAATACATAGACAAACACATTAAACTTGACTATGTCATGGAAAATTTTACATATAAAATGGTAGATATAAAAAGTTTCTAAATTAATTAAAGGTGGAATTAGAAATATTTGTGATAAAATCAAA
>BDUI01000002.1:1544029-1583853 GCA_002335545.1 Apodemus speciosus | reverse complement strand
ATTTCTTTATTGTTTCTACTTCCACTTTTAGATCCTGGATGGTTTTGTTCAGTTCCTTCACTTGATTGTTTGTGTTTTCCTATAATTCTTTAAGGAATTTTTGTGTTTCTTTATTAAGGACTTCTGCCTGTTGACCCATGATCTCCTATATTTCTTTAAGGGGTTTTTGTGTTTCCTCTTTAAGGGCTTTTACCTGTTGGCCGATGTTTTCCTGTATTTCTTTAAGGAGTTACTTAAGTCTTTCTTGAAGCCCTCTATCAGCATCATGAGATATGATTTTAAATCCAACTCTTGCTTTTCCTATGTGTTGGGGTGTCCGGGACTTGCTGTGGTGGGAGAACTGGGTTCTGATGTTGCCACGTGGCCTTGGTTTCTGTTGGTAGGATTCTTGTGCTTGCCTTTTGCCATCTGGTTGTCTCTGGTGCTAGTTGGTATTGTTGTCCCTGGCTGGAGTTTTTTCCTTCTGTGGGCCTGTAAGCCTATGTCCTTACTCCTCTGAGTTCAAAAGTGAAAGCATTGCTGGGAGATCTCTCTCTCCTGGTGGGCTATGCACAGAAGGCTGTGGAGTTTTGCGGCTCCCTGGTGCAAATGGCAGCAGGAAGACTTCTGTCCCAGCTGCTCCACTGATTCTATGCTCTGTGTGCTCCTAGCTGATCCCCTCCAGTGAGAAGGTGGAGATCTCACCTCTGTGCTCAGAGGTGAAAGCTCTGCTGGGAGATCACTCTCTCCTCATGGGCTATGGACAGAAGGCTGTGGAGTTTCCTGGCTCCCTGGTGCAAATGGTGGTGGTGGGAAGACTTCAGTCCCAGCTGCTCCAGGGATCTTCAGCATTACATCTCCTGTGAGTACTTTTACACAACATATGTTTATTCATTTATTTCATTAGAAGAAAGGGAACTCAAACTATGTGATGATCCAGAGTCTGATATCCATCTCTGAAAAAATTAATTTTCAGTGTTTTTCTGTTGGTCAGATAAATATGAATATTTCCTTATGAATGGCTATTATATTACTTTTCTATTGATATATAGCAAAATATGGCATATATCATACAGACTTTATTTCATAAATTCCATCAGTAAAGTATCTTATCAATGGATAGTTGAGTCTACTTGTTTAGAATCTCACTACAATTAAACATGGAAAACATCTGCAGGCTTGAAGATAGAAAATCCTGCTGGTTGTCATGACTACATGTTTGGAGATCTGGCAACTGACAAATAGCCACCCTTAGCCTATAATTCTTCCTAGTGTGGACCTCCTCACTAGCAGGGCACAAAATGATTAAATATATGCATGTATCTATAGGCACATTTAGCTTTGAATTTACCAACAATCTAATCTCATGTTGAATGGAAAGAAGCTAGTGAAGGATTTTTCTAACCTGGAGCACTTGTGGATATAGTTGACACATAGTTATCGACCTAGATAATCTCTTATTTGTCTTCCACCTGTCAGCCATGAATATTAAGGCTCTTTTGATGGCTTACCAACTTAAAACTCATATAGTCTATGTATTTATCATATCCCATGGCAAGAAACGTGAGCAAAGAATTCCTGTTCTGGAGTCAGGGTTTTAAAGAGGAAAAAAAACAAGACAAAAATAGTACCACTTGGGAAAAATGAAATTAAGCCTTGAAGAAGAAATTAGAAAATTCATAACCAACAATAATTGAGATAGATGGAAATCATAACTAAAGCAAAGCTGAGAGAGGAGGAAACACAAAACAAGGCCAGTAAGGACAAGGTTTCAAAGTAAGTTTACAGCATCATCAGCATGTAACTTTGCCTTCATGCTACAGTTACCAGTGAAAGTTTTGAAAGGCAATTCCCAAGCCATACCTCTGTCAAAGTGAGCTGGAATCTCTGAGGAGTGACTCCAACCTCAATACTGCAATGGTTTTTAATGTCCCTCCAGATAATTCAGTGTGAGGCTGACTGAGAATCAATTGGCTATCCTCAGTATTCAGTTTGCCATGAGGATGAGGCAGCAAAATTAGCATCAGCTGGTTAGAAACCGAGAGGTTTATTACAACTCCATACCTACAGGCCCAGACTAAGCTCCTCCTCTGTTTGATTCCCTTGTGATAGACCTGAGTGAATGCCTAGAGCTAACAAATTCTTACATTACATTTGACGCATAAGTGTTTCTTCACACCCATGAACCTTCGAGGAGTTCTCTGGACACTTACTGACAGGAGTGAATGATGAGTAAACGCACAGTACAAAATGCACTCACTACTGACAATGCACGAGAAATGGGAGTTACATCCTTGTTTATTTTTCTTTATTGATAAAATTTGAATTTTACAGATATGCTTAAACTTAGAAAACAAGCATTTGCTCTTCTTATGCCAACTTAATTGACTGGTGGTAGCTGACTGCAGGGATGCTATTTTAAGATTGCTTTGGCTAGGAGTAGACTGCTCAGATGGATTATCCCTGTTTCAGAGAAATGGGAGTTGAGCTCCTATTGTGAAAACCACTCTGGATTTCCTTATTCAGCATTAACTCTCATAGCAGAGAGTACCGGTTCTTAGTCTCATGAAAAGGATTAAGGGTACCTTCCTGTATCACACCCATTTATTAACTCACTCATTCTTGCACAGATTCATTCACTTATTGATTCAAGTACCTGTTTTATGTTCCAGACACTTTCTATGCTGGATGCCAGGCTCCTATGTGATAAGGGTCACCTTACCTTTCAAAATAAACATGTGACAGCCTCCTCAGACTCCAAGAACAAAGCTCTTTACATCACCATTAATCATGCTCAAGGCTGATGGGGGAACTGGTTTCACCAGACGGTTTTGATTATTCCACACTGCAGAGCAATACTTAGCAGGAAGCCATGATACTATGGTTCAATTCAAACAGCCTCTTGCTGAATCAAGCAAGGCTGCAGAATTAGAATAGCTTCCTTATGACCTTCCTACAAGCTTTTGCAAGTAAATTTAGTTTGAACACAAGTTAGAAATAGTTAATTCATTTTAAAACCATAACTTAATGTGCTGTTCTAACACAAATCTTACAAGAACAAACTATTTAAAGGATTTTGGTTTTTTTTAACACTACAAAAGAAAAATATCTGTAGGTGGCTATCACTGAAGCCCTGAGTGAGGAAGATTTTCCACTTATATTCCTTTTAGTAATAAAGAGCTGCTGGAAACACTGTGGAGATGTTGTTTGTTAGTGAGTGTGCCAATATACCTGGGTTTTATATCAAGCAGTGAGTGATTCCTTTGGCTATATTTTTTTCAGCCAAAAATAGAATTACTCATAAATTGCATGAATACCTTCCAGCTCATAATTGCCAGGTTCCGGTCTGAGATTTTAGTCATCAAGTTTAAGTTCTTTTAGTTTCTTTAAATCCTAAATTGACATATCCTTCTTTTACTTCCTTGCCAGCATCAGCTACCCACTCCTTCCTTTATTGCCCTTGGGACACACACACACACACACACACACACACACACACACACACACACACACACACAGAGGGAGAGAGAGAGAGAGAGAGAGAGAGAGAGAGAGAAAGAGAGAGAGAGGAAGAGAGAGTAGGGGTCATAGAGAGAGGCAGAGACAGAGAGACAGAGGGAGACAAAGAGAAAAATGTACTATCATAATATGTTACTCATAAAAAGCATCTTACAATGATGATGAGCATTTTCTGATCATAATACTTCAATTTGAATGGAATTGCTTCCTCACCACATCAAAAATTCTCTTTATTTCTTAAAACAGTGAAATGCTCAGAATTGCCATTACAGAAAAATACCCTTAAGTCCAGGGTAAATACATGCCAACTGAAAAGAAATTAAGTAATATTTTTCATGTTACTTTTCAGATATCTGAGGAAGATAGCTTAGGAAAATTACTTTTGGTGAACAGAAAAACAGTACTTACAATTCCATCTGCCTTTCTACGTCTATACACTGTCAGCTTTTCTGAAATGAATACACAATGCACTTATTCAATATGAAAATTTAAAAGAGGAAATTATATATATTCAGCATGTAATCTGTGCATAATAATAAACCACCTAGAAAAGATGAAAATGTAAATTGTGAAAATAGTAAAATTTAGAATCAAGATGACGGCTCAGCACGTGAAGACACTTGTCACCACATTGGCTTATCTGAATTTGATCTCTTGAAGACATGAAAGAAAGTGAGTAACTAATACAGGTAGTTTTTTGTTTCTTTTGTTTGTTTGTTTTTGAAATTGCCACATTGAATATGCCTATTCAGAAAATCAAAACATGCATTCAAAACTCTGTATGTTTCTGTTTTATAAACAAGATGGATGGTATTTATTTACACAGAAAATGTAGCAACACTTTGTTCATTATGAAATGGCCAATTTCTACCAGCAAAACTTTGTGACTTTAGCCTCAAATTCCAGATGTATTAACATGCAAGAAGAATTTTGTCAGAAAAGTTGAACTATTAAGAATGCCATGAAGATAATGGAGAAAGAAACTATTTTTATTGGATATTTTCTTTATTTACATTTCAAATCTGATCGCCTTTCCTGTCCCCCAACTGAAAATCCCAATCCCAACCCTCCTCCCTCTGCTTCTATGAGGGTATGCCCCAACCCACCTATCTACTCTCACTTCCTTGCCCTGTATTCTCCTACATTGGGGCATTGAGCCTTCACAGGACCAAGGGCCTTTCCTTCCATTGATTATCCAACAAGGCCACCCTCTGCTAAATATGCAGCATGGAGCCAAGGATCCCTCCATGTGTACTCTTTGGTTGGTAGTTTAGACCATGGGAGCACTGGTTGGTTGATATTGTTGTTCTACCTATGGGATTATAAACCCCTTTGTCTCCTTCAGTCCTTTCTCTAACTCCTCTATTGGGGACCCTGTGCTCAGTCCAATGGTTGACTGCTAGCATCTGCCTCTGTATTTGTCAAGCTCTGGCAAAGCCTCTCAGGAGACAGCTATATCAGGCTCCTGTCAGCAAGCACTTCTTGGCATACACAATAGTGTCTGGGTTTGGTGACTTTATATGGGATGGATCCCCAGATGGGGCAGTCTCTGGATGGCCTTTCCTTCACTCTCTGCTCCACATTTTGTCTCTGTACTTGCTCCTGTATTTTCAACTGAGGAATACTGAATTACCAAGAAGCACCTAAATAAATGCTCAACATATTTAGTCATCAGAGAAATTCAAATCAAAACAACCCTGAGATTCCACCTCACACCAATCAGAATGACTAAGATTAAAAACCCAGGTGACAGCAGATGCTGGTGAGGATGTGGAGAAAGATGAACACTCCTCCATTGTTGGTGGGATTGCAAGCTTGTACAACCACTCTGGAAATCAGTCTGGCTGTTCCTCAGAAAATTGGACATATTATTACCTAAGGACCCAGCTGTACCACACCTGGGCATATACCCAATTTATAACAAGAACACATGCTCCACTTATTTATAATAGCCAGAAGCTGGAAAGAACCCAGATGTCCTTCAACAGAGGAATGGATACAGAAAATGTGGTCCATTTATAAAATAGAGTACTACTCGGCTATTAAAAACAATGATTTCATGAAATTCTTAGGCTGGATGGAACTAGAAAATATCAACTTGAGTGAGGTAACCCAATCACAAAAGAACACACATGGAATGCACTCATTGATAAGTGGATATTAGCCCAAAAGCTCAGAATACCCAAGATACAATTCACAGACTGGGTGAAACTCAAGAAGAAGAAAGACCAATGAATGTGTGGGTACTTCAGTCCTTCTTATAAAGGATAACAAAATACTCACTGAAGCAAATATGGGAGAAAAACATTTATTTGTGCTCATGGTTTCATAGGTTCAGCATTTAGGTTGGTGGCTCCGTAGCACTTTGGGTCTACAGCAAGACAATACATCATATACATCATGATAGCTGGAAGTTGTAACAAGGGCTGCTTATTTCAAAAGAGATGCCCTCATTGGCCATGTTCATCCACCTAGATCCCACCTTTGAAGAGCTCATCCAGCTTAAATTTACCAGTGAATCCATTAATACATGAAGTTATATTATACTCCAATGACAAAATCCCCTCTTACTGGCCCTACCATTTGGACATAACATTTTGGACATTTATTCTTTCCTTAGGATAATTAATACCTAAACCATAAGTAATGGAAAACTTGAATTTTTCTCTAAAGTTGATTATTAATTGCATGTAATATGTTATATGGAATGAGAAATAAACTCAAGGAAAAAGATGTCTCTGAATACATGTACATTTAAATAGAAATGTCCTAAATATAGCACTCTTGGGAATATATCCAAAAGCATATCCTGCTACACAGATACTTTTTATACATTTTTCTTGTTCTTCTCCTTACAATAGACAGGGAATGGATATACCCTAGATGTCTGGAATATGATTCAGTTAATAAGAAAATGATATTAAGAAATTTTCAGGTAAATGGAAGGAACTGGAAGCAATCATTTTTATTTAAAAAACTACTGTGTGTGTGTGTGTGCATGTGTGTGTGTGTGTGGTGAGAGTAAATAAAGTTCTCTTATAATGGGAGAATGATGACTATTAAACACTACAGGATAACAAAATGAAAAGGCCCAATGTTAATAAGTTGCTTCTATGAGAGTTACCAGTCAGTGAGGTCTCAGGTCTCATAAACCCTTAGATATTATAGTCTTCTCTCCTTGTTATTATTTTCCCTCAAGAAATTGATGGTAACACCCTATTGTTGAAGCCATCACACACTTGGATCATGGAACCTGAAGAAATGATGCGGTATGAACCTGGAACCTTCCCCTCTACTGGCTAGCTTCATGAGCTATAAGGGGCTATTCAGTCAACCAGAATTGAAAAGTTATCATTAATCTTATTCATTTATGAATAGATGCCCTTAGCTCATTAGGAGCATCAGTGGTATCTGAATAAACTAACAATTCATGTTTCCATTTAAGACCCAATCCCCAAGATGGAACCCATTCCTGGTACCATTATCAGAGCCAAGAACCTGTGGTTGAACAGGTCACATCACAGACTCTATGATTAATTACTTCTCTAATGATACATACTATTAACCTGGAAAAGACTTTCCATTGTACCCATAGACTAGGACACCTCCCAAACCTCACCAGAGAAGCTTCTTTCAGCAGCAGACAACACTGAATAGAGACCCAGACCTGATAAGGGTGCAGAGAATAAGTGACTGCAGAGTGCTCAGTCCTGAATGTGACTGGTATATGACACATCCTTTCCTCCCAAAGCTCGGGACCATTGTCGAAGAGGGTGTGGATAGACTGAACGAGCCAGTGATGGTAGCTGACTACAAGGAAACAATGTTTCCAGAATATAAGCAGGCAATTTGAACTCACAGTGGTTACAAAAGCATGCATAAACCTAAGAATCTCAAATCATACTAAACCCCGGTGTGGAATGAAGAGGAGGATGTGAAGCCCTACCCCTAGATGCGGAGCTACTGGTAATTGATAGCTACAGAGAGAGGAAGAGTTAGTTCGATTTAAGTGTGTGGACACAGGTAGGTCTATCATGTTCATATGGATGGCCACATATAGCACTATTGGTATTACATGGGTTAAGTAACATGAAGCTACAAAATTAGAAGGTATAGTCTAAAGGTTAGATCTGGGATTATATTAGGGAGGGTGATGGAAATGCTCAAAGCGTGATACATAAGATTCTCAAGTAATGGATGAAAAAATATTTTAAATAAAAGAAAAACCCAGGAGTTCTGTATACTTCAGACACTTGGCCTGGAGCCACATTGAACTGTCAAGGTATTTACATGTTTATCAGTTCTGAGGGTGAGTTGCCTTGCCCCATATCCTTATGTTCAAGTACACAGCAGGAAACTTCCAAGTGTTAGACGCATACAATTCATTGCTCCACACTCAGCATGTTGTCTGATGGCAACCCACATATCCAGAACCTTTTGTTACTAGTCTCTTAGAGACATCCTCATCTTTAAAACGGACCACCTTCTTTTGGCTTTCCAGCCCAACAAACAGACAAAAGCATATCACAGAAAAACCCTGAAATAACCTAGTCAGAGAAGGAGGCAGAACAACAGCAAAAGGAAATCACCACAAAGTACTCAGTCCTCCATATTTGAAAATTCCTATGTGGATATCCCCAGTAAACTACATGGTATTGGTAAGATGACAGGCAGGTAGATCAATGGAATAGGATTAAGACCCAGAAATGAACTTACACACCTATGGTCACTTGATCTTTGACAAGGGAGCTAAAACCATCCAGTGGAAAAAAGACAGCATTTTCAACAAATGGTGCTGTTTCAACTGGTGGTTAGCATATAGAAGAATGCAAATCTATCCATTCTTACCTCCTTAAACAAAGCTCAAGTCCAAGTGGATCAAGGACCTCCACATAAAACCAGGCACTGAAACAAATAGAAAAGAAAGTGGGGAAGAGCATTGAACACATGGGCACAGGGGAAAATTTCCGGAACAAAAAAACCAATAGCTCACACTTGAAGATCAAGAATTGACAAATGGAATTTCATAAAATTGCAAAGCTTCTGTAAGGCAAAGGACACTGTCAATAGGACAAAATGGCAACCAACAGATTGGGAAAAGATCTTTACCAATCCTACATTTGATAGAGGAATAATATCCAATATATACAAAGAACTCAAGAAGTTAAACTCTAGAAAACCAAATAACCCTATATAAAAATTGGGGAACGGAAATAAGCAAGGAATTCTCAACTGAGGAATACCGAATTGCTGAGAAGCATCTAAAGAAATGTTCAACATCCTTAGTCATCAGGAAAATGCAAATCAAAACAACCCTGAGATTCTACCTCATACCAGTCAGAATGACTAAGATCAAAAATTCAGGTAACAGCAGATGCTGGTGAGGTTGTGGAAAAAGAGGAACACTCCTCCATTGTTGGTGGGATTGCAAGCTGGTACAACCACTCTGGAAATCAGTCTGACTGTTCCTCAGAAAATTGGACATATTATTACCTGAGGATCCAGTTGTACCACTCCTGAGTATATGCCCAAAAGATTCTCCAATTTATAACAAGGAAACATGTTCCACTATGTTCATAGCAGCCTCATTTATAATACTCAGAAGCTGGAAAGAACCCAGATGTCCCTCAACAGAGGAAAGAATACAGAAAATATGGTACATTTGGTCAATGGAATACTACTCAGCTATTAAAAATAATGAATTCATGAAATTTTTAGTTAAAGGATGGAACTAGAAAATATCATCCTGAGTGAGGTAACCCAATCACAAAACACACACACACACACACACATGGTATGTACTCCCTGATAATTGGATATTAGCCCAGAAGCTTGGAATACCCAAAATATAATTCACAGACCACATGTGACTCAAGAAGAAAGACCAAAGTGTGGATACTTTGCTCCTTCTTAGATGGGGTACAAAATACACATGGAAGGAGATACAGACACAAAGTGTGGAATAGAGGCTGAAGGAAAGACCATCCAGAAACTACCCCACCTGAGGACCCATCCCATATACAGTTACCAAACACAGACACTATTATGGATGCCAACAAGTGCTTGCTGACAAGGAGCCTGATGTAGCTGTTTCCTGAAAGGTCCTGCCAGTGCCTGAAAAATACAGAGGTGGGATGCTCTCAGCCAACCATTGAACTAAGCACAGGGTCCCCAATGCAGGAGCTAGAGAAAGGACCCAAGGAGCTAAAGGGGTTTACAGCCCCATAGGAGGAACAACAATATGAACCAACCCAGAGCTCACAGGGACTTAACCACCAACTCAAAGAGTACACATGGAGGGGTCCATGGCTCCAGCCACATGGGTAGCAGAGGATGGCCTGGTTGGACATCAATGAGAGGGGAGACCCTTGGACCTATGAAGACTCATTGCCCCAGGGTAGGGAACTGCCAGGTCAGGGAAGCGGGAGTGGGTGGGTTAGTGAGCAGGGGGAGGGGGAGGGGGGGGGAGGGAATAAGGAAAGGGGATAGCATTTGAAATGTAAATAAAGAAAATATCTAATTAAAAAACCCTAAGCACAATAAGTTATATCTCTTGAGTGTTGAGAATGAAGAACCAGAGAAAGGTCTGAACTAAAACTGTTTTTAAAGTACATAAAAGAGAATGATGTAAGTACATCAGAGTCTGAGTAAGATTAGGATTTCATACTCTAAACTATTTTAATCCTTTACATCACAGTTCACAGGTTGAAGTTACTAACTGATTTTGTCTCTCATTGAAGCTCCTTACCAAGCAGATCTGAATTCCTGAAGATGCTGGAACTTGTCATTAACAAAAGTATGCTATATTCCTTATTTATAGGAAAAATAGTTAGGTCACAATCTAAGAAAGACCCTGATGCTTAAAAAAATGAAAAGTAAGGTTTCTATAGATAAATTAGCACATGTGGTTACCAACTCTAATAATAGTATGGCACCATCAACATATGACTTGGTTTTTTTATTCTTACGTGATACGTTGAATTCTTTACATTCCCACATGGTGCATCAGGAAAGCTTATTGTTACCCTTTGTCCAATATATGTATATGATGAAGAAAAGGATGGATGGATGGATGTCAGAAGCAGCTGGTATAGATTTGATACCTAAGCCTGGATTTAGGCTGAATTCAATTCCCTCCAATCTACAGTGTCTTTGAAAGATAACTTACACCTAAATAAGCAGATTTGATCTGCTCACATGGGAATATTCTTCTGGTGGTAGACAATTCCCTAAAGGACAAAGTAATTAAAAAATAATAGGGCATGAATTTTAATTGAAGTAGAGCTCTTTTATAAGGGTAATCTTTTCTTTTATTGTGTATAGCAAACTCAGCAGTGTATATTTCACCCAATTTGGTGGTGGCAAGTTCTTTTTTCTTCTACTTTTCTCAGCATGGCAATGGGAACAAACAGTTCTGAACAAAGGTTATGATGTTGTACTGTTTCCATTGTCACTGGTCCTGAATAGCTCACAGGAGCTTAAATGGAGCACCTTTCTCACTGTGAAGGCAACACTGTGCGTGTCTTCCTGAACCAGCACCAGCCTGGCATTCACCTTAGTAATGCACAGAGGCAAGAAGGAAAACTACTAGCTTAATGGCGTTCCTAACAATACTGTAAAGAGATATAGTGAGACCATGTGACAAAATAGATGACATGGGAGGGGGGGCAGGATAGCTAGTCCAGTGGCAAACAAATTCACAATATTTTTGGCCTTCTGATTCTTTATGAACACGGGGCCTGGAGCCACCTTCACCCACTTGACCTTCTTTTCTTTCAACATGACCTGCTGGAGGAGAGAGAAAGCTCAGGGAAAACTTTTAATAACATTCTGGAACAATTGTTTCAAATGAGGTTAGTGGTGAACATTAGAATGATTTTGAATACTCTTTAATACAATGTTTGACTTCAATTCTTTTTAGTGACTGTTTTTATTTTATCTAACTCCCATATATCCAGTGGCCAAACACTAATTTAATCAGCATCAAATTTTTTAACTATGTCATAAAATGGTGGAGTAAAAGGATGTGCCAAAATGATTAGCACAGTAATCAGGCTTTTACATTCTTGTTTTGAAATAATGAATTTGGCATAGCACAGTCCCCATAGCTTTTAAACACTCCATTTAATAACCTTGATGGATTTTTTAAAAAATCTATTATGAATACCATAGCTAGCCAGCAAAAGTAAGGAACTGACACCAACAACAGAGCAAGAACCACAAACTCAATATTGCACATTATTAATGCTTCCTAGAGATTAAAAAAAAGGAATTAAGTTCACAGGAAGATTTGCTTATATAAAAAAATATGTCATAGTGCAAAACAACAGAACTTTTACTATATTTTATTTGATATATATGATAAATTATATATATATATACATATATATTTGTTATAAGGTCTAAAAAATGACAAAAACTCAAAAGACGAATTTTGTGGATTTCAAATATTTTATAGACATAAGTAAATTAAGATTTCAACCTACAAAATATTTTTAATTGGTTATTTTCCTTATTTACATTTCAAATAAATGTAAATTTATTATCCCCTTTCCCATCCCTCCTCCCCCTGCTTCAATGATGGTGTTCACCCAGCAACACACTAATTCCTGCCTCCACGCCTTGGCATTCCCCTACCCTGGAGTGTGGAACCTTCAAAAGGCCTCTCCTCACATTCATACCGCACAAGGCCATCCTCTGCTACATATTCAATTGGAGCCATGGGTCCCTCCATGTGTACTCTTCAGTTGGTGATTTAGTCCCTGGGAACCCGGGGATAATGGTTGGTTCATATTGTTGTTTCTCCTATGGGGCTGCAAGCTCCTTCTGCTCCTTCGGTCCTTTCTCTAACTCCTCCATTGGGAACCCTGTGCTCAGTCCAATGGTTGGCTGCTAGCACCTGCCTCTGTATTTGTCAGGTTCTGGCAGAGCCTCTCAGAAGACAGCTATCTCGGGCTCCTGACAGCAAGCACTTCTTGGCATTCACAATAGTGTCTGGGTTTGGTGACTGTATGTGGGATGGAACCCCAGGTGGGACAGTCTCTAGATGGCCTTTCCTTCTGTCTCTTTTCCACATTTTGTCTCCATACTTCTTCACATGAATATTTTGTTCCCCCTTCTAAGGACCAAAGCATCCACATATTGGTCTTCCTTCTTCTTGAGCTTCAGGTGGTCTGTGAATTGTATCTTCAGTATTCTGAGCTTCGGGGCTAATATCCACTTATCAATGAGTGCATATGTGTTCTATCACTTAGCATGATATTTTCTAGTTCCATCCATTTGCCCAAGAATTTCAGTGTCATTGTTTTTAATAGCTGAGTAGTACTCCATTGTGTAAACGTACCATTTGTTAATAATCTGCTGATTCATCTAATACTATTTTACCTGAAACCAATACAAAGGAAAGACAAGATAGAAAAAAATGTGTTATCTAAGAATATTTTCACTTTGAAAATCAAAGTTCTTCTAGGTTTTTGTGTTTCAGTTGAGAAATCCTGTGTAATTCTGTTAGGTCTGCCACATGTTACTTGGCCTTTTTCTCTTACTGCTTTTAAAATTCTTTTCTTTCTGTATATTTAGTGTTTTGATTATTATTTGGTGGTAGGATTTTCTTTTCTGGTCAAATCTGCTTGGTGTTCTATCAACTTCTTGCACCTTTATAGGCATCTCTTTCTTTAGTTTTGGAAAAATTTCTTGTTTGTTTTTGTTGAAGATGTTTTCTGGGTCTTTGAACTGGGAATCTTTTCCTTCTTGTATTCTATATTTTTTTTTGGTTTGCTCTTTTTATAGTGTCCCAAATTTTCTAGATGTTTTGTGTCATGAACTTCTTAGAGTTTTGCATTTTCTTTGACTGATATATTGATTTTTTTCTATTGTTCTCCTACACCTGAGATTCTCTCATCCATCTCCTGTATTCTGTCAGTGATGATTGTGTCTGCAGTTCCTGTTCTCTTTCTCAGGTTTTTCATTTCCAGGATTGCCTCAGTTTGTATTTTCTTTATTGCTCCTATTTCCCTTTTTAAGGTCTTGGGCAGTTTTATTTACATCCTTTACCTGTTTTATTGTATTTTCCTGAACTTTTTTTTATATTTATTTGCTTCTTTTAATGCCTTTACCTGTCTGAACATATTTTCCTGTCTTTCCTTATGGGATTTATTCATGTTCTCTTTAAAGGCCTCTATCATCCTCATAAGAATGGCTTTAAAATCCTCTTCTTGTGCTTCGGTTTCATTTGAATATCCAGGGTTTGTTGTAGCATGATGGCTGGAATGCTGGTACTATAGTGCCCTTGGTCTTGCTTTTTGTGAGTATTCAATCTGCTAGCTATGCCTCAGGCAGAGACTACCCTGCAGGCTGTGTCCCAGTTGGACCCAAATGGGATAGTGGGCAGATCCGACTGGTATGGGATTGGTCAGACAGATTCCAAGAAAGTTAGTTTGCGCCCCACAAGTGTTTCTACAGGAAGACGGGATGCTCGTGGGGTCCTGCAATGTTCTTTCAAACTGAAGAGCAAACCCAGAGTTAGACAATGGGACCAAAGATACTACAGGCAGCTCACCTTATATGTACTTTTGATGGAGAACATTTATTAGTAAAGCACACAAAAGAATTTACTTTATTTACAGACACATTTTAACGTAATTACCTTTTTGTTTATTTTCTATTTTACTAGGTTAAAGAAGTTTGCAAATTTAAAGTATCACGTATTTCGTCCATGATTTTATTCTATCATAGATTCTAATATCCTTTCAATGTTTACCTTGAACATTGGATTTTCTATAAAGTTTTCTTTGAATTCCTCAGCTGGAGCTGAGCCTTCATCCCTCTGCATTCATATAGCATCTATACCAACACTAACCATTTGATATATCCATTCATTCATGTATCAGCATCATGGGGTATTATAAAATAGCCAATAAAGTCTTCTTGAACTAAAAAAAAAAAAAATCAGCTCCAAATGCAATCACTACAGTATTTTACCTTTAAGGAAGAACTAAAAATCCTATACTTTTTAAATTTTATTTATTTATTTATTTATTTATTTATTTATTTGACACTCCATATTTTATCACCCCTATGTCTACACTCCAACTGTTTCACATCCCATACCTCCTCCCCAACCCCTATCTCCACATGGATGTCCCCGCCCCCCACCCCACCTGAACTCTAAACTCCCTGGTGCCTCCAGTCTCTTGAGGGTTAGGTTCATCATCTCTTAATGAACATAGACCCAGCAGACCTCTACTGTATGTGTCCTGGGGGCCTCATATCAGCTGGTCTATGCTGCCTGTTTGGTGGTTCAGAATTTGAGAGAACTTGGGGGTGAAGATTAAATGAGACTGTTGGTCCTCCTACAGGGTCATCTTTCTCCTCAGCTTCTTTCAGCCTTCCCTAATTCAACAACAGGGTTCAGCTGCTTCTGTCCATTGGTTGGGTGCAAATATCTGCATCTGACTCTTTCAGCTGTTCATTGGGTCTTCCAGAGTACGATCATGCTAGATCCTTTACTATGGGTGCTCCATAGCCTCAGTAATAGTGTCAGACCTTGAGACCTCCCCTTGAGCTGGATCCCACATTGGGCCTGTCATTGAACCTTCTTTTCCTCAGGCTCCTCTCAATTTTCATCCCTGTAATTCTTTCAGACAGGAACACTTATGGGTCAGAGTTGTGACTGTGATGGCTCCCCTCTCCTTCATTTGTCTTCCTGGTGGAGGTGGACTCTATAAGTTCCCTCTCCCTACTGTTGGTCATTTCATCTAAGGTCCCTCCCTTTGAGCCCTGAGGGTCTCTTACCTCCCAGGTCTCTGGTACATTCTGGAGGGTCCCCCCAATGCCCTATCTCCTGAGGTTGCCTGTTTCCATTCTTTCACTGATCCTGGGGGCTTCAGTCCTTTTCCCTCACCCAATACCAGATCAGGTTCCACTCTCCCTTCTCTCCCCCATTGTCTACTTTCCCTTCCAGTTCCCTCCCTCCCCACTTGTGATTGCTTTATTCTCCCTCAAAAGTGGGACTGAGGCATCCTCACTTGCTCACTTCAGCTTGTTGAACTTTTTGAGTTCTGTGGACTATATCTTGGGTATTCTGCACTTTATTTATTTATTTACTTATTTATTTACTTTGCTAATATCCACTTATTAGTGAGTACATACCATGGATGTCCTTTTAGGTCTGTGTTACCTTGCTCAGGATGATATTTTCTAGTTCCATCCAATTGCCTGCAAAACTCAGGATATCCTTGTTCTTAATAGCTGAGTGGTAGTCTGTTGTGTAAATGAACCACGTTTTCTGTATCCATTCTTCTGTTGTGGGACATCTGGGTTGTTTCCAGAAAACTACAGAAGATGCAAAAACTTCCCATCCTAAACATCAGAAAATCAGGCTGTCTAATACTTATGCTGAATATGTGTGAGAAACTGTAAGTGAATGTGCAAGAAAAACATTCCCCCTGCAAGTTCATAGTTCCAAAACCTGTAGCTTAGAAGGCTGCATGTACAACTCTTGAGTTGGAGTCATCTAGAATAATATAAGAACAGAATGTGTTGAATAGAGCCCATTTCCTCAGATCCTTGCCACTCTGTAGAACTCACATTCAAGACCACTTTTCCTCTGTACATGGTTGTATCTCCTCAAAATCTACCAAACATTGGGGTCTTACTTACAGAGTTCTCCATTTTCTTCCTTCTTTCTTCTAGTACCCCCAAATGGGTAACAAATACATGAGTCCCCATGGTGACTGTAACTCTTAGCAGGGTGTACTCTAAAGAAACAGAATTAAAAGCTAGATATGTAGCTCAGTGGTAGATTACTTATTTTGTGTTTGGCCTTGAGTTCTATTCACAAGAGAGAAAGAAAAGGGGAAGAGAGGAAAGAAAGAAGAAAAGAAAGAAGGGGAAAGGATATAGATATTATTTGCTTATTCTAGAAATCCACAATCAAAAATTCAGAATTAAATATGAGTGACAATAAAGATTCAGGAAGAAGACAAAAGAGATGAAAGAGATGTTTTATGTCATACCAACAGAGGAAAGTAGAAGTCTTAGTCCTTAGAGTTAGCAGTCTAGTGAGCTATCTCCCTTGGTAAACTGGGTCTGCTTATGTTACATCCTTTCCAAAGATTCATTTTATGACCAGAAACTGAAGATAGGTAAAAATGCTTTAAAAGAAGCATAATTTAATCCTGCTAGATAAGTGTCCCATTCATCAAACAACTACAGTTCATCTTTCATACCTAGTATTTACTGAGTCACCAGTCTACATGTTCTCTGCTAAAGTGCTACACAAGATGATATCCCAGCTCTGACTTTTCTGCTTAGTCATAGAGTTCCATAAGAGTATGACTAAGCAGAAAAGTAATAGAACAAATGGTCTTCCAAAGGGGCCTGGCAGACTCAACAGCGTATCTCTGCTCAGAGAAAACTTCCTCCCTCTCCCAGCAGCTAACAATGGTCAATAACTTCTTAGCAAATGTCAAGTGCTTAAGTGTGGATAGATGGAATAAACATGGATTGTATAGTCATGATCTGTTATTCTCCACTTTTTAAAGAGGCCAAATAAAAATCTCTTGGCTTGTGTGTGTTAACTTGGATTAAAAATTCTTTACTCATAAATTCATCAATATCTTTGGTTTTATTTTTAAAATATATTATTTCTTTGAGATTTTTGTAAAATATTTTATCATACTTGCTGCTCTCCAGTTCTTCCAGTACCCACTCCTTCTTGCACATACACCTAGCTTTCTATCTTTTTGCTTAACTCATCAAGATCAATTTGTGATGCCCAAATATTCTCTAACAAATGGTCTTCCAAAGGGTCCTGCCTGGCAGACTCACCAGGGGATCTCTGCTCAGAGAAAACTTCCTCCCTCTCCCAGCAGCTAACAATGGTCAATAATGTCTTAGCAAATGTCAAAATTCAATGCCCCAATTTCATCTCTATGCTGGATGCTTGTTGAGCTTGAGTTTCCATTAATTTTGTGCATGCCTTTCTTTTTTGCTAATGAATTAACCAGCCTCCAGGTCCATATCAGCTAGATTGCTTCCTGTTCTACGACTCAAGTATGTGATGTCTGCAGCAATAGGATTCTATACTACCAAGTTCTGGAGTGTAGCCAATAGCACTGCCAATAGCCTATAAAAAGTAGTCTATGGGAATATCATTGGCCAACAACACCAAAAAGGACAACCTGCTCCTGGCACCAAGTATTGTCTTAGTCTCTGGGATATAGAAGGAGTTTTTTTTTTTTTTTTTTTTTGCCTATTATAGGTTAACTCCATTTTAAGAAGTAATTTTATTTAGTTATTTATATGTATATAAGTATATGTAAGTTTGTATATGGCTTTTTTGAAAAATCTTTAGTGTCATTAATCTCTCTTCATTCTCCCTCCTCTACTGTAGCCTTGACTACACAACCCCATTTTAATCATCCCTGTTCCATTGCTCTCTTTTGACCCATTATACCAGTGCATTCAGCGTTTCTCTCAGCAGCAGATAGTAACTTTGAATCTTGAAGATATGTGTGCTTCAGCTGGAATACCAATGGAAGTCAGGGAATTACTAAGAGGCCATGGGGAGGAGCTGTAAGGGAGTGAAGAGTACACTCACTAATATCCTTGGCATCACACAGTGTGCTTTAACCTAGAGGAAACAACGCCTACACAACACATGCATCATTTTGATCATCTCGGAACAGAAAGATTTAGCCTTAGGAACAGAGGAAATTGCAATAGTGTGCTCAGATATGTTTCTACAAATAACATCTTCAGAGTGTGTCATTCAAGATAAATGGAATCTGTATGTGCATTGGTTTGAATTACTGAAGTGTCAAAAAAATCAACATGTGGAGAATTGACTGTGTCCATTTGATCAGGTCAGCCCAAACAGCCAATGCTACTAAAGGAACTTCAAGAGAGAAGCAATTCACTTCCCCCAACAACAACAACAAAGAAAAGGCCACCCTCCTGTTCCTCACTACTAGCTGCTCCCATTGATACACAACTGCATCACCAACTTTGGAATGATTGCTGCAGAAAGAGACATGGATGTAACCGCAGGTAGCTGAGTATCTTTCAAACTGTTGTTTGATTTGTTACATATGTTTGTTAAATCACCTTTCGTTATTTTGTATTTGTCTGTATGATTTTCCCACTTTCATTTTTTTCATTCATTGTTACTAGATTGGGTGACAAATAAAAAGAAAAATCTAATCCAAAATAGGAGAAAAATTAAAGTATTTGTAAATTCAATTCACTAAATTTTTGTAGGCACAGCCTCAACTGTCCATGCTTCCAAACGATATTCTGAGGACCAACCATTAATAGGGATACAGCTTCTAGGTCCTTATCAGTTAGATTGCTTCATGTTCTATGACTCAAGTATGTGAGTCATACTGCAGTAATAGGGTACTAAATCAATAGGGTACTAAATTCTGGAGGGTAGCCAATAGCACTATAGTTATTGGCTGTATATTATGATATATGATATATATCATATATATGATATATGATATATGATATATATGATATGATATATATCATATATACACGATATGATATATGATATATATCATATGATATATGATATATATGATATATGATCATATATATCATGATATGTGATATATATGATATACGATCATATATCATATCATATATATGATATATATGATATATGATATATATCATATATATGATATATATGATAATAACACCATTATTGAATGCATACTAAAGCTTGACAACTGTTAGTTGCTAAGAGAGGGGAAAAGTTTTCTCTAAGCAGAGATGTCCTGCTGAGGTGATTTTTTTAAAATTCAATTTTATTTTTTATCTATTCACTTCATATCCCTCTTACTGCCCCACTTCTGGTCACCCCCTCCCAAAACCATTCCCCCATCATCATCCTCTTCTCCTCTGAGAAGGTGGAGACCGCCCTCCCCCCTGAGTAGTGCCCAACCCTGGCACTTCAACTCTGTGAGGCTAGGTACTTCCTCTCCTACTGAGGCCAGACAAGGCAGCCCAGCTAGAACATATCCCATGTACAGGCAACTCAAGTGCTAAGTTCTATGAAACGAATTATCTGTACATTGCTCTCAGGTTCTCCTTCACATGTTCTCATGCATTAATTTTGTAATAAATTCTTCCCCTAAGAGGTCTAGTATACACACACACACACAGAATTTTGACACTAGCATGTTATTCGATGATGTTATGGTTTGAATATCAAATGTCTCTGACATGTATTGAGTATTCTTGTACTAGGGAACATGACACGAGCTGGTAGGTTTGGAGAAAAATATTAGATACTAAAAGCATGCACTTAATAATGTATAAATCCTTTGAGGGATTCTAATAAGAAGTCATCATTGGAATGATTTGGAAAGTGGCAACTAGAATTTGGTAGGAAGAAATAGGTTCTTACGGAATCTCCTGCTGAGACATACCTTGGGTCCTTCTCTTTTTTCACTACTTCCTGTCCCACCATACAATAAAGTAACTTTGTTCCACCACGTGCTTCCCACCATGGTATTCAGCCTCACAAAACAGCACAGTATCAACAGAGTGAGCCGTGTGCTGAAACCATGAGCCAATATATATCTTCAGCCCTTCACCTTTTATTTTTTAAGGTATTATCACAACTATAGGAAAGTCTGAATTACAAAAGTAGAGATTATTATAAAAAAATAATGCCAAAAACCCTCTTCAGGGGCCAGTGAGATGAGATGAATTTAATTTCAGATCTACATAGAGAAAATAGAGTATTGATTCTCCTGGGATAACCTTTGATCATCATGTGCATGCCCGCAAATGAGCATAAACACACACACACACGCGCACGCGCACACACACACACACACACACACACACACACACACACTAAAATACAGGCTGACAAACTGTGAGTGGATGCTGATACCTATTCATAATTAACTCCTCTTCATCATCCAGCAGACTTTCTGAGTTGAATATCATATGCCAAATATATGTTAGGGTTTCTATTGCTGTAATGAAACACGATGACCAAAGACATGTTGGCTCAGGAAGGGCTTACTTGGTTTAAACTTCCATATTGCTGTTTACTATGGAAAGTAAATCAGGATGAGAACTCCAGCTGGGCAGGAATCTGGAGGCAGGAGCTGATGCAGAGGCCATGGAGGGATGTTTCTTACTGGCTTGGTTCCCCTGGCTTGCTCAGCCTGCTCTCTTATAGAACCCAGGACCACCTGCCCAGGGATGGCCCCACCCACAAGGGGCTTCTGAAGTGGAAACTTAAGGGTTCTTTGGAAAGTGAGTTGGATGGTGTTTTGCTGGGGCAAACACATAAAGGAATGTTTCGCTAAAGCAGACACAGATAAAAGTATGTTCTACGAAAATAAGAACACGTGATAAAGGATTCCTTGTTAGCATGTATGTATTGATCAGCCTTATATCACATAGTTGAGCTGCATTTGTCAGGAACTCTGTAGAGAGAAAAACCACTAAAAACTTCTGTTGGTGTGCTATAGTTTCTTGCTGTTTTCACAGGCTGATTGACAGAGTGATGTCAGCTGAGACAGAAGAACATGCTGAGGCCAGACCCGTGCTGAGGCAAGACCCGTGGAGGATGTGTGATGTTTAGATGGTATAAATAGGACTCGGTAGACAGTAACAGAGGAGAGCATGGCTTGTTTATGTGCTTTGCTTATGTACATAGCTGTGCAATGCTTGTGGGTCTCTCATGTTCACTGATTTTCGCTTCCCCGAGACAGACACAGCTGAGAACTTTTCCTGACAGTCCTCCAGGTCCTTCCTGCTGACTTGAGCCTAGGCTGAGGTCTGCCTCCCTCAGTTAGGTAGTGTCACCACTGATGATTCATGTTTGCTATCCTGACTCTACCCAACTGGACATGTGGTGTATCTATGAAATACTTTTGGATAGATCGAGCTGCCTCTGCTGCCCTGTGAACTGAACTGACGAGTTCCAGACAACACAGAGAAGAGTTGCTCCAAAGAATATTTCTCAACAGGCCCAGCTCCCCATATCCTTTTTTCTGACTACCTCTGGTGGGTGTTGAGCTAAAAGAGAGGTTAAAGCATTTAAAACACGTGATTAAAATTAAAGTTTAAAAAATTAACGTTACAAGCTTCCTTCTTTATCAATCACGCATTAAGAAAACACCTCACAGATGGATTTTATGTAAGCATTTTGTCAATTGATGTTCCCTTCTTTTCCATAACTCTAGCTTGTGCCACATTATAAGACTAGCCAGCACATCAGCCATAATTGATTGCATCAAAGAGGGATTCACAAAAGGATTAAAGATCAATTGTCTTGCAAATTAAAGTAGTAAAAGATCAATAATGATGACATTTAAATTATCTTTATTTACCAGAAGTATTTATTCCAAATAAAACCATCACTGTGAGATATAAGATAAATAATTGTGATGGATTTTTCCTTTGTCTTATACAAATGGAAAAAAAGAAAATAATTAAAAGAGAGGGAGGCAGAAAGAAGTGCATTTTCTGTATGTGGTTATGACTGAATGACTGTGAATAGCTAAAGTTAATCATTAGAAAGTTCCTAAAATGCATTAAAGAACAATTTCAGTAATTCCATAGTTGGAAACAATTTGATGCAAACAAGAGGATTCTTTAATTTCTCTTTTTGGTAATATAGTCAGTCTCCTCTTTGAATAACCTGTTAAGTACAAATTTACATGCTAACCACAGTGAGGACATAAGAATGTAGTAATGAAAGGTCATCTGGGCTAAAGTAGTAGCTTGGTTTGATTCTCTGCACTGACAAAGAATAACACAAGAAACATAAAAGGAAAAATTAAATAGACTCAGCTTCAATTAACTTAAAGAACAGTATTAAAAGTTCCTGCTATGTGAAACTTCAATCACTTTTTCTACTAACTCTGTACAAAAAGAGCTCCCTAAAGTGATGATTGATAGTTGTCCCAGAGTAATTACCACAAATGACTTAGCTATTTTTAAACAGAAGCAAAACAGAAAATAACCAAGTTAGGGAAAGTTGGAGTCAAGGGAGAGACATCTTAGCACAGAGTTCTTCTGAGGTTCCCTTTTCCAGTATATTAAGCTTGGTGACCACAAAATAACATAGGGACCACATCAAAATTGCTAAACCAAGAACTCTAAGTCAAAGTTAGCTATTTTAAAATTCGTTTCATGAGATTTATTTTAGAAGCACATTTTGCCAATCCCTCCCCTCTCCAAGTTCCCACATGTAGCACTGCCTTTAAAGGGATAGCAGCAAAGGTCAACACACAATTTCACATGGTGTTTACAAGATTTCTGTCATTTGATTATAATAAAGAAGACATTGAGAAAAGATGAAAGAAGACAAATAGTTCATTCTTGGATCCCCTGGAATGCTGTGAATTGCAGAAAGGTTAAGTCAGTTTGAAACATGAGGGAAATTACAAATTTATTATGAAGAGCATGTAGAATGTATTTAATATATTTATATGTGTGTATGTGTGTATATATGCATATATGTGCATGGATGTTGCTCTAAAGTACTTTCTTCTCTCACTTAACCTGGCATCCCTCTGATCTATAACACTGTGACAACAGTCTTAAGACACTTTAAGATTCTCAAGTATTGTATTTGGCAAGTTTGTCCATTTTGCTGCCTCTTTTTGTATTATTATCAGAGTATAAAATTTCTAAATATATTTCTATATAGTTCTTATTTTTCTAATTAAGATATCATTACATCATTCCCTTCCTATCTCAAACTTTTCCCATATACTCCCCTGTTCTTTCTAATTCTGGGTTTCTTTTGAAGTGTTTGTGAGTATGCGTGTCTATATTCTTAATTTCTTTAATTCCCTGTAATTTTTTATGTAGGACTAGAGGCCCATGAGATATCCCCCTGTTCATATTACCATTCTATTGGTGTTATTCTTTTTCGTGTTTTGCTTAGGTATTCATGTTTTGAGACTGCATGGGTAAAGATTAGCTAAAATTTGTAGGAAAAACAATATCACAGCAGACTTCCTATTCTTCTGGCTCTTTTGATCTGTTTGTCCACTCTTATACCATTTTCCAAAGCCTTGGGTACACAAGTTGCATTGTCGACAGCCATCGGATCTGCTAAAATACAATTTCTTCTTCTCTACACATGAATTAGTTGGTTTTTTTTTTGGGGGGGGGGTTGTTTTTTTGTTTTTTTGTTTTGTTTTGTTTTGGTTTGGTTTTTTCGAGACAGGGTTTCTCTGTGTAGTCCTGGCTGTCCTGGAACTCACTCTGTAGACCAGGCTGGCCTCGAACTCAGAAATCSGCCTGCCTCTGCCTCCCAAGTGCTGGGATTAAAGGCGTGCGCCACCACCGCCCGGCTAATGAATTAGTTTTTTTGCTGTTATAGTCTGGTCAGTTTGTGATGAGAGATGAGAGCCACACTTCTCTATGGATATTAAGATTAAATATTTACTGGAGGTTATAGGTTTTCTTCCAATATCCACAGCTTTGATAGACTCAAGTTAGTTGGATAGGTTTCCAAAACCAAGCAAGATTTCCCTCTTGTCCAGCAGAACTTAAGAGTGTTATAACCAAGATGTATGTACCACTATTGCACCTTTAGGGTTTATCATTCCATGCTGATCATTGTTGAAGTTCATAGATGTCATAGCTAGATAGTACCACTGGCTGCTACTATCCCTTAGAGGTTCCCAGGGTGTCTGATGTTAACATGAGAACTAGTCCTTAGAGAAGAGTCTATCAGGCCAGATACCTCTTAGATCCTCTGGGTCCTATGTCCAAAGTGCATTTGTAGTAATGGGGACTTTCCGTTCAACAACTGGAGGAAACCAAGGGCAACAACAATAGTCTGCAATGTTTCAGGAATCTCTTAGGCAATGCTGAGGAACAAATCCTAAAGGGGTTACTCATGTCTGAAACTGGAGTTTTTGTTAGGCTATAGTTGTGTGTAGTGTTGCCAGCCTATGTGGAAAATTTTATTTAAACTCTATATGTATACATATAGACTTATATACACATTATGTATAATTTTAAATAAACATATAATAAGATTTTATGACCTTCTCAGACATCTATTTTACCCTTTCTACTCCTTCCTTCTGTGTTTACCTGCCTCCCTAATCCAAATAAAATCCCCCCACCAGTTTTTCCTTTTACTCAAACTAAATTGGATAAAACAGCCTATATCAAAGGTTCTCTGTCTTCCAATAACAGTGTTATTCTTGAATTGAGTGGTAGAAGTCAGCTTTAGCAATATTAGTGAAAATGATTAATTATTGCATATGAGCAACAAAACTTTGTCAAATACCTATTTTCATCAAAAATAACAGGAATTATGGCGTGTTGACAATCTTGACCATGTTTGCTCTAAGGAGAAGAATAAAATAGCTTAAAATTCACAATAAATATATTTCTTTTTTTTTACATTTTCTCCACTTTGCTAATATGATTAAAATACAAGCTATGTAAATAACTATGAAATGTAAATGCCATTTTAAATAAAATATGTATCTACAGCATTCAAAAGAACAAATTAATTGCATAAGCTACATTATCCCACCAATTTTTCTTACCATTCAAACATACATGGATGACTGTAATTTTCTCTAATTATTTTCCTATCAATAATAATAATTTTAACACATTTGGTGCTATACCATAGAGATTATATATCTCTGTACACTATAGAATGTATATAAGTATATCTAATTTTTTTAGTGCATACGGATCACACATGTTTAAAATATGAAATCCTGTTCTAAAAAAAATAAACAAAAATATTAGAAGTACACAAAACAGGAAGGAGTCTAGTCCGTCTCTAGAAAATAATTTTTTTCTGAAGAGAATCTTGTGAAACCAGACTGACCACAGGGCTAAGCTTTGTGCTGTGACCAACGTAGCCTGGTTCCTTTTCAAATCTAAAGTTCAAACATTGGTTTGGTTTATGGCATGAATCGATGTACCACTGAAGATGTAGATCTCACTCCCTGCTATGACTCAATAATTGGGCTTAACCGCAAGTTTTCTGTACTCCATAAATAAACATGATGAAGCCAGTAGACAGAACTAAGCAGAAAGATGGCAAGGTGATGTTTTGCCTTAGCATTATTCAGGAGATTCACAAGAGACCAGAATTCTGACATTGCTTTCCCACCGTTATCTAAGTCCCCATTCTTTTTTGTAAACGTTTTCACCCTCTACATGGTACTTTTAAGTGAGTATTTCATTGAGAATAAAGCATTGATACAGAGGCTACATGTTCTGTATTTTCTTTTTCTTTTCCTTTTTTTTTCTTTTGAAATTTTTAATTAAAAGAAACAAATGATAACATTAACAGTCAATGCCAGGACAGGGAAGCAGGAGTGGATGGGTTGTTGAGTAGAGGGATGGGGGAGGGGATAGGGGGTTTTCAGGGAGGAAACAAGGAAAGAGGATAACATTTGAAATGTAAATAATGAAATATCTAATTTTTAAAAAAAGAAAAAAATTAAATGCATATAGTGCAGGACATGGAAATACCATGCTGATAATAAGTCTACTTAATAATTTTCATAGACTAATAGCTTATATTTCATTCACTTATAATGTATATTATATTAACTTTAAGAAATCCATACAATATACACAATAGTAACTTGGATCTGAAAATACTTTGAGTAGGTATCACAATGTATAATATATTCCATAGTAGTATTGTGCCTCCTTTCTAGCTTAGTAATACTAGGAGCTAGTGTGGCAGCCTCCTCCCTGCTTATAAACTTTAATTAATCATATATAGCTTTGTCCAGGGAGTTTATTTGTACTTCAGAACCTGAAAACCATGTCACAGCATGTGAAACTAAGAACAAGTAACCAAATCCTAACCTTGATCAATCAGTCCTTCTTTCATGAATATGAAAATGGGGGCTGGAGGAGACATGGGTCTTACATGAATTAATTTGAATGAATAGAGTATCGAGACCACACTCCATCCTGTTTTGAGGACAACAAAAGCAGTTAGGGAAGAGACAGGAGACAGAATGTAGCAAACACACAGAGAACTGGAGATGAGGTTCGTGGTTTCCCTGAAAGACAGAGGCAGGGTTCTCTGTGGTCTAGTTCCCGCTCTTGCTTCCAGGACTTCGTCAATGACACTTACTATATTTTCAGTTGATGAGTCCCACGGGTACCACTGATCCCTTACAAAATATCCCCCTTTGTTTCTTAAACTAATTTGAGGTTGTGGTTAATAATTACAGAAGCTGAAACAACAAAAGCCAGCAAAACAGCATTAACCAACTCTTAAGGACCGCCAATAAATGTCAGAGACCATTTTAAAATTATCTTCACAGCGTCCTCATGTGACAGGTAATGATCTACTCAAGCTGGCATTTGGGAAAACCAGGAAGTGAGCCAACATGCAGCTGTCAATAACAACCTAGCACTTAATTAACTGCAGAATGTATACAGAGCTCCTTAAAGTATGGTATTACACTGTAGACATCAAATTTATCAGGATCCTCAAAAAACTAAAGTTTGAGAACAATATAGTCAGATTTCAGGCCGAAATATGACCATAGAGTCATTGTAACTGGAAAATGGAGATTGGCCAATTACTGCCAAGTAATTGAAATGTATATTTTGAGAACCTAATGACTTAAGTAGAAGGTTAAAATGAGAATAATTGGGAGAATAATGCCATCAATATCAATGCCTCTCTCTCTCTCTCTCTCTCTCTCTCTCTCTCTCTCTCTCTCTCTCTCTCTCTCTCTCACANTCTCTCTCCTCTCTCTCTCTGCATGTGTGTTTGCTTGTGTATGTTTGTGTATATATGCTATGTGTTGTGTGTATTGTATATGTGTGCTATGTATACGAACATGTTTTGTGGATCTGTGCTTCCTCTGTATCTATTGTGTTGTGTTTTTATGTGTATGATATGTGTGTTGCATTTGGGAATGTTTGTTTTGTGTTATGTATGTATTATGTGTTGTGTGATTTTGTATGAGTTTTGTATATGCGTGCCCATTCAGTATGGAGGAAGAAAACACGGCCATGTGGGTGACATTTGCATTGCTGTCTTCTATCCACCAGCACTGATCATCTTGCCAATACAGTATAATTTTCTGGAATTCAAAGTCTAGTCAAGTAGTGGCTTCTTCCATTGGAAGGCTTTCTGTTGCCCTGGGAGCTAAAATTGGCCATATAAAATTTCATTCCTGATTAGAAACATACATTTTTCATTTTGATACCTTAATCTTACAAAACAAGGGATACTGGAATAATGATCTCCTAAACCATAGCATTTCCTTCTGTGCATGGATGTCATGCACATTTCCTTTCTTGTGCAGAAGTATATAACTGTGTTTTTATTCTTCTTTAAACCACAGGGATTTTCCGGCATGCTATCATTTGTGCAGATGGAAACACTGCATTTTGAAAGAGTGGGAAGTCTTTTCTGTCATATTTTATTGGTTCTTCTAGTCATTAAATTTGACAGACTATAAATCCCCTGTTTACCATTAAGCAGATTGTGAATGACAGGATAACATTAAGCATTTTTTGGCACACAAATTGCAATTGAGCAATCAATACAACCATCATTCTAGGAAAATCATTGCCATAATTGAAGGAGATACGGTCATCAAGGGGAATTGCTTATTCTCTTTATATGTAGACCTTGTAAAAAACTAAAAGATAAAAATAAAAACTAGGGCAGTTCACAGTTGCCATCCTTCTGGTTAATAATAATAATGAAAGAAGGCAAAAATAAATGGTTGTGAAGGATGGTTTTCTTTTGGTGTGGTGTCGACTCAGCAGCAGGAGGCATGGGACATATGAACAGCCATTACTCAAATGTTATGTCTCTGTCAATCTTGCCGCCATGTGCACCAACTCTTCATTAAAGTGTTTAAATTCCATGCTTTCCTCTATTAATAACAGTGTATTTTTAGAGGTCATATAATGTGTAGACACTGATGTCACTACATCTTGGTTCTGCAAAGATGTCTATTGCATATAAAGTTGGCTCATTCTTTGGCTTTGAGCCACTAGGAGGTAGTTTTCTCCTTCCTTGTCCACCTCTCCATTCCTTTTCCCACAGACACTTGAAGTGATAGGGAAAATATGTTTCCCAGTTTCTAAGTCTACTGCTTCCATCAATAGTAATTAGATTTTACCACATGATTTTTTTATTGGATATATTCTTTATTTACATTTCATTTCCCTTTTCCTGGTTTCCCCGCCCCCCACAATGTCCCATATGTCTTTTTCCCTTCCCTTGTTCCCCCATTCACCCCTTCCTACTTCCCTGTTCTGGTATTCCCCTGCACTGCTGCATTGGGCTTTTACAGAACCTGCATCCACTTTTTCCTTCTTGTTGGACAGCATTTGRTAGGTGGATTGTGTCTWTGGTGTTCCAAGATTCTAGGCTAATATCCACTTATTGGTGAGTGCATGCCATGTGTATTYTTTTGAGACTGGGTTACTTCACTCAGTATGATGCTCTCCAGCTCTATCCATTTCTCTAATAATTTCATGAATTCATTGTTTCTAATGGCTGAATAGTACTCCATTGTATATATACCATATTTTTTGTATCCATTCTTCCTACTACATACTACAGAGCAGTAGTGCTAAAAACTGCATGGTATTGGTACAGGGACAGGCAAGTAGATCAATGGAATAGAATTGAAGATCCCAAAATGAACCCACAGAAGTATGGTCAATTGATCTTTGATAAAGGAGCTACAACCATCCAGTGGAAAAAAGATAGCCTTTTCAACAAATGGTGTTGGCTCAACTGGAGGTCAACATGCAGAAGAATGAGAATTGATCCATTCTTATCTCCTTGTACTAAGCTCAACTCCAGGTGGATCAAGGACCTCCACATAAAACCAGACACGCTGAAACTAATAGAAAAGAAACTAGGGAAGACCCTAGAGGACATTGGCTCAGGGAGAAAGTTCCTGAACAGAACACCAATAGCTTATACCCTAAGATCAAGAATAGACAAATGGGACCTCATAAAATTAGAAGTAGCTCTTTTGGGCGATTCCAATCTCTGCTATCAGGATTCCAGCAGTCCAGTTCAGTAGATTCAGGATAACAACAGTCCAGTTCAAAGAATGTCACCAAACATGAATCAGCAAAGGCAGCATGATGAAGCAGAAACAAGGCAGGCCTCTGCCAACCTGGCACAGGTCAATGGGAGCCACCAGAGCCAGCCAGAAAGCCCAAAGTTTTCAGCCGAGCCTCTATCAGTGAAGTGAAAATCAGTGAAGACTTGAAACCAGAAAAGTGTTTCATGATTAGCCCTGGAACCTTTCTGTCACTGCTGGGTCCTACATGTACTCTCTCTAAACATCCTGTGTCCTCTCAAGGATCTTGCTTCAGCAAAATATCACATGAGTCTGGATCACATGACACAACCCGAGGTTTCCCCTGTCAGCATTGTTTTTGTTGTTGCTGTAACCACAAAAGACTCTGATGTTAATGTCTGAATAGATATATTTCTATAATAAATTGGTTAAATATTGCTCAAAAAACTAGTATAGTTTTTCTACTACACGAAATATGCCTCCTTGTTAATCTAATAAAACCCCCTAGAAATCATCCTCTAGTTACATAGAAAAGAGAAAATAAGGGGGAAAATATGAAGAAGGATGTTTTGAAAAGTGTAAGACAAGAGGAATATAGAAGTGAGACACTGAGACAAACATTCTGTGGGGAAAAGAAAAAGTAATTCTCAACATTGTGATAGTCTTAGAAATAAAGCCTACAGAATGAAAAAGTGGAATCCCAAATTTCTGAGAAAGCCAAATCTCCCCAACATGTTAGCATTAGATTAAAGCTACAATGCATTTTCATGAAAAAAACCTTAAAAACACTAATCATAAATGCATTTTACCTTGATGATCCTAGAACAGGTACAATATCTTCTCTGCTTCTTGTGATTGCCACATCATAAAATGAGGATTTTAAGGTTTCTAGGGCTTAAAATAACTACAGCAGAGAGAAAAAGTCAACACTAGCCACAAACACACTCCACATAATACATAAAACAAAAGAGAGTGTTTTCTAACATATTCTATTTGCAAACTATTTGAAGTGAAGCATCATCCTTTGTTCTATTGGATCCCCAAAGCATTTGATATATGGAGGTTGGGAAGGCTAATCTATAATCATTGCATAAAATTATAACATAAGAGGAAACCAAGTGAATCTTTCTGCTGTGATATAAGAAACCCCCTCCTCAGAAGTTCAGAAATCTGGGGCTAGCCCATCTCTAGCTTCTTGTCTTCAATTTAGCAGTTCTGTGAAAACATCTCTCTATGCTTCTCCCTTCAGAGCAGAAAAATCAACACAATCTCTGGTAGAGAGCATGCAGATCTCATTTATTACATTATGATTGCCCTAATTTTGCATAATCTGTATCAACGGACTTGAATTAGAAGGAAACCCATAAACATCTGTGAGCTTATGTTTCTTTGGCAAGTATCTTGTATTTCACATCATTTGGCTAATGAGGTTGTTGTTTTACATCCAACATATGCAGGAAATGTACACTGCACAACACTAATAGTATTTCTCTTCATTAATGGACACAGACTCCTTGAAATAGATTTAAGCCTTTGTTTACAGTTAAAGGAACCAAAACTCTGTAGTAGTCAAAGCTAAACAAGCCTTGCTAGCAACCATTCTTTCCTTCTTACGTAAAAGTAAGCCAACATTCTTAGTGTTAGCAAAGATTTATCAGGTACCATTGTTGATAAGGGGACAGCATAAGGGACCTCAGAAAGGAAGTGGTTTCATGCATTGCCACCTATACCTCTTTAATGCTGACATATTTCCCTTCTTCTTGCCAAAAGATACATCTACAGGCCACAGAACTCCATCAGCCATCTTGAAAAAGAAATGATGTGTGTTGTGAAAAGCCAAACAAATCATGTGTCTTTGATACATCGAGCTGCCTACATCTAAACTTTCTGCTTTCAGAGAGTCTCCTAGTGCCTTTCTTGATTAATCTGTTTCATAGGATGATCTGTTATGTGAAATTGAATCCTGTTCTTAACTTTTATATCCAACAAGAAACCTGAGGTCTTTTAGCTCTAAACTAATGATACTTCTTCTGACTATGGATCCTATAAAAATTACTGAGATAACACATTCTATGCATTAAATCAGGAAGCTATGCACAGCCCAAGGCTACTTTTATCCCAATCTGCACACTGCAAAGTAGGAATGGCCTCTTTTTTGAATCTTTCATTAATTTGTTCTTATAGATTTCTCATGTACTTTAGAGATAGGTATTATTAATAATCATATGCTCAGAACAGGTGAATACTAACAAGAACTTCACATTCTGCTGGATATTTCAAATGAAAAAAAAGGCTGAAAATAATTGTGATAAATATATCGGATGGTATGACTGGGACCATACATAATACACAGGCCTGTCTGCAAATTAAGCCAATGATTCAAAAACGAATGGGAAATATTTATATTTGCTGGTTCTTAAAAGATGAGTGGGGATCTACTGTGTACCCAGATCTGGGGAAGGTGAAACTCAGGCATATATGTCATCATGGGTAAAGGCTCAGATATATGATGAAAGTTATTAGCACTGTCTCACAATTAGGAAGTAAAAGTCAGCCTAAAATATAGGTCTTTTTGCATGACTTTGAGTTACTCAAGACTTTTTTCACAAAAGCATTAGAAATCATGAAGCATTTGTAATAAGAAAATGGGTATAACGGAATAGCTCTTGGGATTAAGAGTGAAAGTGGTAATATCCTTTTGCTGTGCACGGTGGCTAGTTGCGTGACCTTTTTCAAAACCCATACTTCCAGATGCTCATCTCTGTCATATAAAATGGCATAGTGCCTGTGCAGAGTGAGTAAAACTCTTCCAATATGCTATAATCATTTCTGGATAATTTATAAGGTCTAGTGGGTTGTAAATTGTCACTAAAGTATATTACTCAGAAAAATCTTTAAAAAAAAGTCTTCACAAGATCAGGACCATTTCTTTCCAAATATTTCCCATATTCAAAAGTTTGAATCTGCAGATGTAGAACCATCAGAGACAAGAGCTGAATACAATGAAGAACTGAAAAGGAACAATTTGGGGTAAAATAAGATGAATTGATAACTTGTCACTGGGATATTGTTATCATTATACTTTTCCAGTAACCAAAATACAATCTTAGTAGAGGAATTGAAAGAATGGGCAGATTTAATAAATAATTAGGATGCAGTTGTCTAAGGATGGGCTGACTAATTGAATAGCAGAGAAGATGGTGTTGAGAATATCTTAATTTTTTTCATGTTTTTATTCTTCTTGTTTATTCTAGGAACAAACCTTTCTCAAAAATGAAGTACAAATCCTCCTATTGAAAGCAATTGCAGCAGGAAATTTTAAAATACTTAAGTATTCAAGGTATTGCTCCTTTCATTGGTAAACTCTATAACTTTGCTAATTTTTTTTTATTCGATATATTCTTTATTTACATTTCAAATGATTTTCCCTTTCCTGGATCCCCCCTCCCTGAAAGTCCCATAAGCCCTCTTCCCTCCCCCTGTTTCCCCATCCATCCCTTCCCACTTCCCTGTCCTGGTATTCCCCTACACTGCTACACTGAGCCTTTCTAGGACCAGGGGCCACTCCTTTCTTCTTCTTGGGCATCATTTGATATGTGAATAGTGTCTTGGGTATTCCAAGCTTCTAGGCTAATATCCGTTTATCAGTGAGTGCATACCTTAATTTTTAATAATTTATTTATTTTATTTACTTTACATCCTGATCACAGCTCCACCCTCCCCTACTAGTTTCAGCCATACAAATATCTCCTCCTCCTTAACTCTTCCTCTTCTCCTCAATAAAGGGGAAGCCTTCCTTAGACATCACCCCACCCTGGGATATTTAGTACCAGCAAGATACATCCTCTCCTGCTGAGGCCCAACCAGGCAGGTGGGGGAAGGGTACCAATGGCAGGCAGCACAGTCAGAAATAGTGCCTGTTTCAATTGTTAGGGGATTCACATAGAGACCAAGCTACACACATGCTAAACATGTGTAGGGAGCCTAGGTCCAGTCCCTACATGCTCTTTCATTTGTGGTTCAGTCTCTGTGACCCACCCTGGGCACAGATAAGTTGACTCTGTGGGTCTTTTTGTGTCCTTGTCCCCAACAGCTCACTCGATTCTATTCTCTACTCCTCCACAAGACTCCACAAGCTCTGTGTGAAATTTGGCTGTGGGTGTCTGTATCTGTTTCCACCCATTGCTGGGTGAAGCATCTCAGGAGAGACTTATGCTAGCCTCCTGTATGCAAGTATAGAAGAATAGTGTCAGGAGTTGGCTCTCTCACATGGGATTGGTCTTCAGTTAGCACAGCCATTAGTTGGCTGTCCCCTCAGTTGCTGTCCCATCTTTATCCCTGTGTATCTTGTAGGTAGAACAAATTTGGGGTTGAAGTTTTTGTGGATGAGTTAATATCCACCTTAATGCATTGCCTCCTGTCTGCCTACAGGAGGTAGCCACTTTGGTCTTCACATACACTGAACCGAGTACATGGAATTAAGTCTAAAAGAAGTATGAGTTGTGCCTGATGTTATATGTATGGTTAGCATACAAATTGCTTTACATACATTTATTGACAAACTTCCATTTCTGTATTTCTAGGTAAGAATCTTGTACATTTCAAATAGTTGAGAGGTGTTATTGATGCTGTTGCTATCATAGCTTCCTAAAAGTTGGAATTACATTATGTAATCCATATACTCTCTACTCCAAATGAGGTAGTTTGAAGGCTAACTTTATGAGGAGGTTACTTCTTCACTGAGCAATCAACTGTCTCATTAATGACTTGCAAAAATAATCATAATACCTGCAATTTACCAAGCACACAGTTGTCCCAGAAAGTCTTGAAGTTTTGCCAATCTCATGTGTCACCAATTCTATCAGAGTCAATTCTACAATGTTCTCAGAGAAAGAACTGATTCGGAGTAGTAATCTTACTATAGGGAAGCTAGTCATCTGCAGGATTGTATTTTGACTTTATCCTCAGCAATCTAATTGAACAACAGCTTTCAAAATGTTTGCAAGTGAAAGAATTGCCCCTGCCCCATCTTTTTTCTTCTAATCTTCTAGCTTCCTTACCTGGAATTCTGAAAAATTAGAAGAACAGGGGAGAAGTGATAGGGTTGTTCAACTGATCAATCCAAAGGGGGTAGAATCTGGACATACAATCCTTCTTATCAAATATCACAAACCTCAGGTCAGGCACATTAGAAAAGACTATAAGGCTTCTGAGAATCAAAAAGATGAGATGTGGGAGTTGTCACAGTTTGCTTGTTCAGGTTTATCTTATTATAGAATATTTTTCTTCTCCAGGAACACAGAACCTTATTAAGTAAAGGAATTAAAGGAATTTGCCATTTTTGTCTTGACTCCAAGAAAGGAGATCCTTGAGATGTTATCTTTCTTCATCCTTTGCCTCAAAATACAATTGATCCCCATGGAATATTCTGGACTGTGCACCTCTGAGGTATGAAGACACCAACTCTTTCTGAACCAGCCCTGATCACTACATACAAATCTTCCATGAGTGTTTTATATAAAAGCTGCATTTAGGAATGATATATGTATGATGCTCAGAATTCAAATCCAGGACTGGATTGCATATCTACGTCTTTAATTTTGAAACAGAACTCAATAATAGATGCTACATCCCATCACTTTGTAAACTAATAAGTCAAAATGGGTCTGAAAAGTCCATTTGTTTTCATAAAGCTCTCAGTAGGATGCTAATTTGGCGTAACCATGATGAATGATAATTAAACTTCTATGGGAAAAAAAAAAAAACAATGCTCTGTCCATTGTGGGATAGCCAGGTCATGATTCAATGCTTGCCCTGCCAAGAAATTCACACATTAATGAGATGGGTGGAAAGATGAGGAGAAGCCCTGCTGAGACCTCATTTCAACCTTCCTCTGTCTATATCCCAAGTGTTGAAACTTTTCTCCTCCAAGTTTTAGACTCTGCTCATTTTGAGCAAGTGACAAGGCTTAAGATAAGTATAATCTTTTCTGACTAAATCACTTCTTCCAGAATAAGATTCCAATTAAGGATGTGAACTCTGTATTTTAACAACTTTTCTGAATAATGAGAATACAAATTGAAATATCTGCATGCCTTAATCATATTCACTTTCATTTTTAAACATATTTCTCACAATTTACATGATATACATAGGTCTTCATGATAGTATTTTTAAACATTTTTCATTTAAATGATTGTTTAAGACATAAAAGAGAAAATTTTTTTGTTTTCTCAACATAAACATTATTAACTTGGGAAACAGATTTTAAAAATTATTTTAGATATGTTTTCTGAAGGTTCTCCTTTCTCAAATGATTAATAAGATGTGTGCATTTGTGCTCTCCATAGCCTAAATTGATTCTTTGGGCTTGAGAAATGTGCTGTAGAACATCGGGAAAATGATAACAACTAGCACATCAGTGCCCACACTCTAACACAGTGACTCCCAGAGAAGAGCTAGAAGGGATGCAGACACTGAGCACTCTGCCCCATATTGTTCACACAGCCATGCTCTCTCATTCCCCTCCACTTCAAATGAGTGTCTCCTACTGCAGATTATCAGGAAACTGTCTGAGGGAGGGAATTCTGGGAATTGTCTTTTCATGAGACTAAAGACAAAAGCCACCTGCGGCCATGTTAGGAAGGAAACACATCATCCAGGGGGATGAAGATCCCTAGTTTTCTGGTTTTAAGTATGTTCGCTGAAACCCATTTATATTTTATTTTAGTCAGGGTTGTCCGGAGGAACAAAAGCAAGGGGATAAATTCATACCAGAATTTATTAAATCTTCTTTAACCTCGTATTAACAGCAGGATCACACCTGAGAGCTGAGAAACCATCTCGTTGAGACTGAATGCTTCAATGGTCCCTGTAGTAGCTGTCTCTTACCACTGAGTGGGCAACGAATGGTTGCCCTTTAGTCCACAAGCTTCCATGCCTCCATAGTAGCAGGCTGGAAGGTGACTGGAGCCTGTTGCAAAGAGTCCCCAGTCCATGATGAAATTTTGGAAACTAGTTCTGCCATCAATGAAGTAAGCAAAAGCAACAGGGCAAATCAGCTCAAAGGCTACAGGGGAGGTCAAGCAGCAGAGCCAAGATGCTCTTCCTCCTGTTATGTTCTTTTGTTTTTCCCCATCTCAACACCTACCAAAAGGTGTCAACATCAATTGGAGGGGTCTTTCAACCTCAATGGAAGCCATCCAGATATTTCTTCCTATAAAGCTCCTTACTCACGTGATTCTAATTAGTGGCAAGTTGACATTAAAACCATCCGTGATTTATTTTATCCTATAACATTAAGTGATTTCGAAAGCGCATAGGTAACTAACTTCAAACTGTATCAGAGTTGTTGAATAACGAGTCAGGGACATACTATGTTCCTGGGTCACATGTCATTACCTGTCTGTCTAGCTGTCCAAACTTCCTGCCTCTGTGTTCCAATTAAGATTTGTGGCTAGAACTACCATCTCTACAATGACAGTTTCTGTATTTGCAGTCTATACGTATCTATGTTTATCTTGAAATTATTTTGAGCATCTAAACAATCAGTCTTTATGCCTTTGCTATGCCTTAATCAAAGCTTTGTACAATTGGCTTCTTGCTTTAAATAGCAAGCATATTTCTGTCCTTCCATTCTCCCAAAGCAGACCAGGTACATAGATAATCCCTTTAAACAACCCCCCTTATGACTTTTTTTTAAAAAAAATCTTGTCTTTTCTGCTCTAGACAGCTTTATTTGCCTGAGGTTCCATTCTCGCTTAAATTAAGAGCCAGATTCATTGCAGTGTCCCACAAGGCCATTGGTTATCTGCCAGACTAACTGACCTTCCCTTTGTGAGTTCTCCACACCTACCTCACTGTGGCCAACTTGAGTCATGTCCTCTTCAGTCAAACATCCTCCTATATTGGTGCTGGTACTTGCTCTCCTCTCTCCTTCCAGAGCCCACTTCATTCAAGATTCTGATCAAATGTCACCTTGTGAGTGAAGCTTACCATGGCCTCTGCATAAAATACTGTATTACCCAATCATTCTATTCCATCTTTCTAGGTTCCTAAATTATCACTTGTCAAGTGTCAATAGATGCTGTTTTTCTATCTTATATTTCTTATCCAACTAAGTGTGTCATGAAAATTTTTCCTCACTGCTATGTTCACAGCAGTTTGTACAAACTGATCACTAACCAGTGAATGAATCAAAGAGGGAAGTAAAGCAGGAGCAGGATAGAAAAACAAGGGCAGACAACAATGACAGTCGAGAAAATATCTGAGTTTAATCATAATAAAGAAGGATATTGCAATAACAGGAAAAAATTGTCTACTCCATGGTGAAGCTCATTTATATAAAGTGAGTATCAGCATCTCTACCTCACTAAGTAGCAGGTGATTTCTATTTTATTTGATTATACATTTAAATAAAACATTGACAGGTTGTGAACTAGCTCTGCTTCCTTGAAATAGCACAACTTTTAAGGTTTTCTAAAACATCCAACTTCTGTCTCTCTATCTTTCTTCTGTCTCTCTCTCTCCCCTCCTCCCTCCCTCCCTTCCTCCCTCCTTTTCTCTGGTCTTGGGGAATGCAGGAGCACTCTAAGCATGCTAGGAAAGTACTCTACCATGGAGCTATGGCCTCAGATATCTTTTTATTTTATAGTTCATGACCATGTCTCATTAATTTACTCAGACTGACCTTGAACTCACTCTATGGCTCAGAAAAAAAAAAAAAAAAAACCGTCTTGACCTTGTCACCCTTCTGATTCATCCTCCCCTCCCAATGCTGAAATTACAGGCATTAGCCCTAAGAGTTAGACATTTTCTGAATTTTAAGGTAAGAAATTTCAAAACAAAAATTTCCCTTCCCAAAGTCAGCTAGTGACTGACTTTGACTTGGCTTTGTGCTCAAACATCCTAATATTCTCCAGTGAATTTTTTTCATTTTGTTTCACTCTTCTTTTTCCATAACTTCACACATCTGCCTCCCCATTCATGAATGTTCCTCTCACACTGATTACAAAGTGTTTTATAGCATCTCAGTGTCATTTCAAGCGCCAATTCACTGGACTATCTTTTTGGCTCACATACATGGACAAAGGTGTTCCCTCATATTATATATAGTGAATATAGTTCTTAAGGAAAGCACTGTATACATCATATAAATATCCTGACTTCTTCTCTCATATTTGTGCCTAGAGCACTAATTATATACTTTATGAATAAATGGCGTATTCGATGAAGGAATGAATGTTAAATAAATAAATTGGCATGGAAATGAGAAGAAATAATAAGAAAGTTCTCACAACAACAAAATCAAATTGTTCTATATTTCAATGTCTTAAACATCTGCAGTTAGAAAAATAAATTGATTTTTATAATGTCACATACCTTGAACTCTAAGGGACAATGTACATTTAATTTCTTAATGTGAAAGTATGGTTTGGAGAAATTACATCAACGATTTCCTCACTTGGGTAATATGCTTTATTTTTCTCCAGTGAATGCACTTATAATATATTTTGATAATAGTAAATTTTTTCTTTAGAGTAAGTGGATGGATATAATAGAATAGTCACTAATTTATGTGCATTTGTAGCAGTAGGAATTTTAAAGAATGAGGTTTTTAACTCCTGTAGCTATTAAAATTATGGAACGACTTTTATTTCAATGCTGTCTATCTCTTGATACCCTCCTCTCAGTACATTCTTGTTGGCAGGTGACTGTGCCTTCCTAGCCAAGTGCGTCACTAGAAATGGGAACACTATTTTATGAGAACTTACTTGGGTCAAGCTAATATGAAGAAAATATTTTTAAAGTTGCTATGTCATATGAATATTCAGAAAACCAGATTCTTAGTCTTACCATTACTAATATTTTAAAAATTAAAGCAAATAGTACTGCTGAAATAACTTTTGCCCAAGGCTAATATAAAATCCATGGAGCCAAAAGAGTGAATATTACTTTGGTGGTTTCGAATCAATATTTACAAATTCCTTGATACTTCTGACCTTGAAAGCAGTCTGGTCTTATTTTAGTGGAGAAAAGTTGTAGTAATTTACTACCTGTGAATATCATTTTGAAAGGTGGAATATCACCCTGTCTACCCATGATAGAGTCATGAAAGGACTACAGCTCCACATAAAGCTCTTCAATCTCTCTTACTTCTTTCCCCACTCCTACTCCTCCTCAACCTCCTCTTCTTCTTTGTCTTCTTCATCATCTTCTTCTCCTCCTCCCTTCTCCTCCTTTCCTTTCCTCCTTTGCTTCCTTCTC
>BDUI01000002.1:1526539-1537218 GCA_002335545.1 Apodemus speciosus | reverse complement strand
GGTTGGTGAGGATCTTTTCCCAATTTGTAGGTTGTCGATTGCTTTTCTTTTTTTTTTCTTTTCTTTTCTTTATTTTAACCTTGCATTTGTCAATACCTAACAATATAGCCCAAATTAGATAGAATTTCATGTAAGTGGAATTATTCTCTTAAGTGTTTTATTCTGATCAAAAATTACTAATATAGCATAGTTGCTTCTCACCTATTTTGTTTTAAAACACCACTTCTCCATGAGGTTTTACTTCTCTGATTTCTTAACAGATTCGATGAGTCCTCTCATGCTATTCAGTCTAACTTCAGGAACAATGAGGTAGAGGAAAAGACAGCAGCAGAAGAAAAACTAGCAATAATGGCATTCACTTCTTAATGTTGCAATGAGTCGGCATGTGTTGCTTTATAATATATAACCATATAACCATAAAGGATAATCATATAAGCAAAACATACCAGCACAAATCACATACACATAACTCACTGTTATAGGAGAGGGATCTTAAGGTAAATTAGAAAGGAGCCTGGATCTATTGTCTTCTATGCTTTTATCCAAAAGTTGCCACTTCTTCCCTCATAACACTTTTTTCTTATATCGTTCATGTTTTATAAAGGCAAAATCAATTTTTTATTTTAGTTAACATATGGAGCCCCCAGGACAATGTCCTAGACAAAGGAAGTACTCATGAAATAACGTTAAGGATTACTTAAGAGCTTAAAACAAGCAATGACATTATAAATGTCAAATATGAGATGTGGGATTTGAAATTGTAGAGCAAGTCTTGTGAAGATTATACAGAAATCAGTTCAGGCTGAAAGCTGTAGAAGTACATAGTATTTACAGTAAAAAAAGAAAGTGTACCAAAAGAAATTTAAGAACCCAAAAATCAGAGACTCAGATCTTCTATTTACTAGCCATGAAAGCAAAAGCTCGAACAACTCCTTAATCTCTAAGAGATGTCCTCACTCCTCACAAAATTGAGTTGTGTCTCCCTGAAAACCCAGAGAAGGAGAAATTATTTGAACAGAAATGAAACTGGAATATACTATCATTTGCCATTATGTATACAATAATAATAATATGTGATACAAGATGATAGACTGTGATATGGGTTATAGTTGGAATGTACAATGTTCCCAAATGCTCATGTTGTAAGACACCTACAGAGAATAGGTCACAATGTACTAACCTATTCAGTAGATTCCCTCCACTGTTCATTTATAAGTTCAATGAGTTGTTAGGAAATGGAGTACGTACAGTTACATGAACCAAGTCCCTGGGGTTGGCTGCCTTGTTCCCAGACCTTCTCTTTCTCTGATTCCTCTCAACTGTCAGGTTAATGGCCTCCTCCAGTCAACCACATTGTTATGCTAGCACAAAATGTAAAGATATCAAAAGACTAAAGAAAATAACTGAACAGAAATATGAGACATAAGATTCAAAGTTCCTAGCAGAGAGAATCTAATGGTGTCTACTTGACCAATGGACATTGTCTCTACAGAGCTTCCCAAGGAAGCTGTATAATTTACACTATCTGAACAACATCATTAGTGTGCTTTGCCTTTATATGACCGATGCCATACTGTATAAATGGGCAGTATGACATGGGTCATATAAATTTGGGAAAATATAGGCTAAATGTGGGAAAGTTTGTTCCCTTTCTCAAATACCACCAACTTGCCATGTATTTTCTGAAATAAATTTTATCAGTAGTTCTTAACTTACTAATGCTATACTCTTTCAATTCCTCTTGTTGTGGTGACCTCCAACCAGAAAATTATTTCTGTTGCCACTTTATAATTGTAATTTTGTTACTGTTATGAGTCACAATATAAATATGTGTGTTTCCCAGTGGTCTTAGGCAACCCCTTTGAAAGGATGATTTGATCCCCAAAGGGGACAACTCCTAGGTTGAGAATCTAGACATTAATAGTCTCTATTTGCCCTTATATTCGGTTACTTGAAAAGATCCGTGAGAAAGGAAAGAGACACCTTAAGGATATAACATTTATGCCCTACTTTGCTCAGAAATCACAAATGGATTGAAACCCCTAAATCTAAACCACAAAATCCTGCCTTCCTTTTAACTTTTTTTTCCTTTAGGTATTTTGTGAAACCGATAGAAAGCTAACGCTATGAATAATACCATTTAATGTTATAGCATATTATAGTGATATATTACATAATATCACTCTGTCATTTTATAATGTATTTTCTGCACACAGCCCAGGGTGAATTCTCAAGCAAACTTATTCTTTAAAGAAAATGTTGCTAGTACAATTCATGGAAATTTGCTCATTTCTGTATCTTCTGTTTTCCTTCCCACGTGTCACTTCTGTCCTCAGGCATATGTCCTGTCAGAACCAGGAAATATTAATAACACCCTGAGGGGACATTTTTCCTGGGGCTTCTCTTCCCCAGACTTTTCATGCTTCCATGAATATAGCTCAGACGTGTTTGAACATTGCTGCAGACCTGGCCCTGTAATAATTGAACTCACATTGACAGCTTGTTGAATCATGATTAGGATTTAACTTTATCACTGACTAAGCCATCGAAATAATGCATTCATGACCTTTAAGCACTTTGTGTTTAAGATAATTAAGTTGTGCTGAAAGTAAACTCCTAAAAATAGTTCTATATTCAAAGTGTTGGAAAGACCATTTGTAAAAATATTGACAAAGCGACACATAATTTTGATTTTAACTATTTAGACAAGTTTTGTACTTTATGATAGAGGCATAAAAATGGTCTCCATGTGTCGCGTCCACCTCGACCAGCAAGAAAGACGCAACACAGGGAAGATCTTCTTCAAGCAGTTTACTCAGGATTCGTGAAAAGCTTCTGACCGAGGGGAAATCCCTTCACAGGCTTAAGTACCCTAGTGCCAACCAATCCCAGCAGGCCACGTGGCCTCTGCTGATAGGCTGCTCCAATGCGGAAACAGGAAGGCTGTAAATAAGGAGTTGTTTATAACTGAGGGCACTCGCCTTGGGAAGGTGGAAGGCAGAGACCAGCGCCGTCTTAAAGGCGCAGCACTTCGCAGCCCTCTACATCCATGAGTCAACCTTACATTATGTCTGCTCTTAATATCTATTACCAATTAGTTCTTATGTATTCTTTCAGAAACTAGATATGTAACTACATACTTAAGTCTTATCTATTCATCCTCTCCCCATTCATGCACCAGAATTTGCATATATATTATATACATATGTATATCACTATATCACTACATCACTACATCTCTACATCACTATATCACTACTCAGGGACCAGAGAAGTAGCTTTGTGGTTAAGAACTCTTACTCATCCCAATGCTAGCTCCTAACTTAAGGAGCTCAGAATTCTTAGTAACATCTCTAAGGGATTCATCACCTTCTTTTGTCTTCCACAAATACTCACAAAGACACATCATATATATATATATATATATATATATATATATATATATATATATACATACATATACATACATATATATATTCTTTTAATGAATACATCACATGCACATAGCTCAATAAATGACTTAAAGATGGGAAATCAACCACAATAATTATAGCTATGCACAGAAGGAGTTTCTATATAAACTTCTCTAAGCTAAACATTATTTATTTTCATAATGTTTTGTAGGAAGGATATGCCACATCTTATGAACATTTTCATTTTCCTTGCTATTTTGTAGCCCTAAAGGGTGCTTCAGAGAAAGACTCTCCCATTAAAAACAGGGATTGACAGTTACATCTCGGTATGCTTTGTAAAGAATGAGACAAGGTTTAGTTAGGGTGCAAACGTTTTTCTATTCTTATAGGCACACATTTCCAAAAATTTGATAGTTTTAACCCCAATAATAAAGTAGGAGAGTACCAATCTTATATTCACACAATAACAATAATACTGTAGTGATGTGAGAATTATACTTTATCCAAGTTGCTTAGCAGAAAACTGTTAATTGCTTTAAAATCCTAGAAATGATAAGAATAAGTTTTCTGGTGCTAGTAAGTGTTACTGAGAATGTAATATGAGGGTCCTGGAAACCTTCAACATGTGACATATTCTAAGCCATAGTTACTTAGGGATGTTTTTTTTAGCTCTAGCTCCCCAATACATGGGAAAGAAAAGGCACTTAAAGTTATGCTGGTCATTAATGACCTATAATTTAATCAACTATACCTGTGTTATAAACTCTCCATACAACATACACACACACACACACACACACACACACACACATGACAGGCTTTGTTTAGCTTCTAGATGCCAGCATACAAAGGTCTGTGGAAGAAGGTACACTCAGAAAGCACAATCAAGCTTTTCTGAAACCTCACTCTCTTCAACTGGAGACTGAAATGCACAAATAAGGTCTTAGCATTTGTACAAAAGAAAGTTTTGTCCTATGCTTGAGAACAGCCTTGGGTCCCAGGACCACACTTTAAGAACCACTTTCTTCAAGGTGAGACATCCTTTTGCACTGACAGCCACAGAGCCTAGGCTGATTTTCTGAAACCAGCCAACCATTGTTACCATTATAAGAGAGAGAGAAGCTTTCTTATGCATGGAAAACGTGAACGAATCAATAAGAGATGATTAGAGCATTAGCTTTTCCCATTCACTTGATAGTTACAGCTGAGCAAATCTTTTGCAATGAAAACGTACTGGGGAAATGTACCACCGTGGGAATCTTCACAATTGAAGAGAACCCAAAATATGTTTCATTAATTGGATTTCCTTGTGTCTTCAATCACAATAAATGCAGTAATTAAATCTGATATTGACTCTTCCTGGGCTAAGTTCATCATGCTATTAATTCTTTTCCTCTTACAATAATGATGGAGATTTAATTTTTATATGAGAAAATCAACTAATGAGCTGTTTCCCAGTCTTCACCTGGGATTCTAGTTTTGATTGTTTTCCTATTAAGGAGTAAGATATATGAGTTTAATTTTCACCATACTAACTTACTATGTATGAGTATAAATGTACTAATGAGGCTTTTTATGCAGTTTTCTTTTTTAACTCAAAACTTTCTCTTTATTATTATTTTAGTCTGTGATACACATCACTCGTGTCAGTAACCTGGTGTACAATGTTCATATGTATTTTCTAAGCCTCTCTTTTTCTTCCCCATGATGCCATTTTAAACATAAAATATTCATTTTTATATTTGTAATAGTAGTATGTTCTCATCATAGAAAGTAAAATTTAGAGAAGTCATGTAAATGTAGTTTCTACCACGATCTTCAAATCACTTCTCAATTTCCTTTGCCTATTTAGTTTTTATTAATGAAATTAATTCCTACTGATATTTTAGTATGTCTACTTTTATAAGCTACTTGACTTCTTAGACATTTCTCTCTTTGATCAGTCTTAAATTTTTTGAATCATTTACCTAAGTTTGGTTGGAATATGTTCTTATTTTGTTTCATATATAGTTTATACATGACTTATATAAGTCATATGTAACTTATATAAGTTCTGGTCTCTACATATTTCCCATGACACAATTGTGCCATTAAATTACCTCTCCCCTGTTTCTTCCATTGCCTCTTAATTTTTATTAAGATATTTCATAACTCAGAATTAACTAACTACTAAGAAGAAAACATAAATACTTGGTTTTCTTTGGTTTTTGTTCATAGTTCAAAAGCTTTTTTCCTATCATTATCTGATATACATATAGATAAGCAGAGATTATTTAGGCAATAATTTTATATTTTAATCAGTTTTTTAAGACATTGTGACTATTATAAACTTTCCCCTAAGGAATAACAACTGAAAACATTCAGCAATTATTGAGTTATTTATTCCTCTGAGAAAGATATAGACTATGGCATAATGGGGCACAGAAACATTTCTAACAAAAGATCCAGCAAAATAAATGAACAAAAGTTATCAATCAGGACTAAAAATCTTTCCAAAAGTAACTATAAAGGAATTTTAATAAATTTAATCTATAAAAGTCAATAATAATGACATTTCAGATACAGAGACATTGGAATTAATTTCCTTCAATCAGGAAAAAATAGCACATAAAACACCTTCCTTTCATTCTGTTCACTTCCACTGGGATCTAGTGAGCACAATAACATTTTTAATTGATAAAGATTGGAGATAAAGGCAATAAAGCTGCCCTTGCTTCAAAATAATACCATTATTCAAAATATACTTTAAAAGGTGATTTATAAAAGATCTACAAATTCAAACATCATGAAATAGTAAATAAGGGGAGAATAAGGTGAATATTCAACTGGCAATTGAACATCAACATGTTCACATTTAACCAAGACAACTTATAGCTGGACCAATGGTGACACATTCCTTGAATACCAGCACTTGTGGAGTCTGAGGCAGGTGAATCTCTGAATTTGAAGCCAGTCTGGTCTATTGACTGAATCCCAGGATAGCTAAGGATACATAAAGAAACCCTGTCTTGAACCCTCCCACAAATGAAAACAAAACAAGACAAAAAAATCACATGGAAAGCAAAACAAAGGACCATTGGCCATAGAATAAAATGCAATGTTCTCAAATAGCAAACTTTGCTTCTCTGTTGCTTCAATAAAACACTATGACCAAAACTAACCGGAGAAGAAAATAATTTATGTCAACTTACATTTCCAGGGAACAGTCCATCACTGAGGACAGTCTTTCAGGGATTCAAGGCAGGAACCTGAGGTCATCTCAAGAAGAGACCCTGGAGGCATACTGCTTTCTGCTTGCTCCCTCTGGCTTGCTCAGTACACCGAGGAAGTCCATATTGACTTAACAGAAGCTGGAGAAAGAGGCAGAAACTTCAGTTAAGAAAATACCTCTATAAGATTGGGCTGCAGGCAAACCTGAGGAGCATTTTCATAATTTGAGATTGATGTGGGAGGGCAGAGTCCATCTTGGGTGGTGCCATTCTGGGTTGATGGTTCTAGGTTCTATAAGAAAGCAGGCGGCTTAGTGCAGCAGTGTAGGGGAATACTAGAACAGGGAAGTGGGAAGGGGTGGACGGAGGAACAGGAGTAGAGAAGAGGGCTTATGAGACTTTTGGGTAGGGGGGAGCCAGGAAAGGGGAAATCATTTGAAATGTAAATAAAGAATATATTGGATAAAAAAGAAAAAAGAAAAGAAAACAGGCTGAGCAAGCCAGTAAGTAGCACTCCTCCATGGCTTCTGAATCAGCTCCTGCCTCCCAGTTCCTGCCCCATTTGAGTTCCTGTCTTGACTTCCTTCAATAATAATCAGTAATGTGGAAGCATAAACTAAATACACCCTTTCCTCCCTAACTTGCTTTGGTCATGGTGTTTCATCACAGGGATAGTAACACTAAGACACTCAGCCAACCTCCTTATGTATCCAAGGTCCTCCTTCCTAGGAGGCTTTCCTATATTAATTATCAATTAAGACAGTGCCTCACAGACACTGGTCACAGGTTGATCTGCCAGAGGCACATTATCCCAACTGTGTGAAATTGATAGCTGAAGTTAACTGTGGCAGTATCATAATCATATGTCAATGTGACTATGTAAGGAGATAGTCCAGACATTTGAATCTTGCTGTATGTATGTTTGAGTATTTCTGGATGAGGGTGGCAATCAAGCCAGTGCATCCAGTGTGATCATATCTGATCCATTTGCATACTAATCAAAGCAAAAAGCACAGAGAGGAAGGACTCTCTCAATGCCTCTTCTTTCTTCTTCTCTCTCTTCCTTTGTGTCTCCATCCCCCTCTCCTCCCTACCTCTTACTCTCTCATCTTCCTCTCCCATAAATCTAAAAAGCAAGAATATTAGAGTTCTTTATTCTCTTTTTTTGGTTTTTTTTTCCTTTGTTCTAATTTTATTAGATATTTGCTTTATTTACATTTCAAATGTTAACCCCTTTCTACGGTACCCCACTAAAAACCCCATACCATCCCCCATACCCTTGCTCACCCCCCCCCCAATTTCCTGAATTGCATTCCTATTCTGGGGAATTGAACCTCTACAGGATCAATGGCCTCTCCTCTCATTGATGTTTGTAATGGTCATCTTCTGCTACATAGGTAGATGGAGCAGTGAGTCCCTTCATGTGTACTCTTTGGTTTGTCGTTTAGTCCCTGGGAGCTCCGGGGATAGTGGTTGGTACATATAATTGTTCCTCTTGAAGAAAGGGGATAACACTTGAAATGTAAATAAAGAAAATATCCCGTAATTAAAAAAAAAAAAAGTTTTGAAAATCTTAATTTGTCACCACCCATAATCATGAAAGACAATCTCTCTCTCTCTCTCTCTCTCTCTCTCTCTCTCTCTCTCTCTCTCTCTCTCTCTCTGTGTGTGTGTGCATGTGTGTGTGTGTGTGTGTGTGTGTGTGTGTGTGTATGACTCTGTCTATCCCCTCCTCCCCAACCCTCTTTCTGATTTTAAGAAAAGAACTTTTTTTTAACCCCAGGAAAGGAAAGTTGTGCATTTTGACATTTAAACAGAGGATAACAATGGAGGAGAGAAAGTAGGAAGCCATCATTTCAGTTAAGCTGGAGAGAGAAAGGGGGTGGGAGAGCGTATTGTAGAATGCTTTTGAGAAAGGTAGTCAAAAATGCAGAGCAAGAAAAGCATACTTAGTTTCTGGCAGCATACAGAAGAAATAGATAGAAAATAAAAAGAAAAACTCTAAGCCATTGGCAGATTGAGTGAACATTATAGCAACCTCACAGCAGCTTGTAGGAACTGTAGGGGAGTGGGACAGAAGATTCTTGGAAGGAACATACATAGGGACTGTATCAGGGGAGGGGAGATTCTGGGAAGGAACATACAGATCTCATTAAAGGTATCATTCCACATATGTCTTTAGCACAGCTTAAGGTGGTTAGACCCTGCGATTAGATTCTCAGTCCTGAGAGCTGGTCCTTTAGCAAGGTTATGAACCCATCCAAATAGCTTAACACTTAAGGGAAAAGGTGATAGTATGTTTCCACCTAAGGTAGATTTCTTTCTTCACTATGGCATTCTCTCATCTAAAGACAATCTTAAAACCATCTAGGAGAAGGTCTGGAATTAAGAAACAGATACAAACCAGTTTCACAATGAAAACCTTACTGATCCAGTTCCAAAGCTCTTTGCCAGAAGAGACTGATGACTAGGATGGACTTAGATTTCTCACCATCATGTGTATACTCCAGGAAAGGGAACTCAGGAGGACACAAGAAACCAGAGCTCCCTTCTGACATTCCTGGCCAGTGAACCTGGGATGTTTTTAGAACTTTTGGAGCTTCCTACTCTGAGCCGCCTGTTAGATTTTATTTTCTGTTCTCATCATTACCCCCTCTGAAGAGGTAATCATAATGGCCATCAACAAATTGGGGCAACCACCAATCCAGCTATTTCAAGCTAAAAAAGTCTTGTAGTGAGGCAGTTGTAGTACTCCACCTATAGATCTATCTAAAAGAACTCAGAAGTGGATTTGGGGTTTTATTCACACAGCTATCAGAGGTTGGACAGGAGAAAGTTCTTGAGCAGAACTTGGAATGAAACATGAGGGAAAATTAAAACAAAGGCATTGTCATTGTACATTCTAAGCAGGTAATTTGGAGAAACTGAAAAAAGGGATTTTTTTAAATGTTAAAATCAAAATCCATTTGAATCTTTTGATTGGCTCATTCGGGTACCTATCCTTTGGGCTACTCTTCATTGTTTCTTTGGAATGCCAATGCTGAATTGTAGAATGATGAGCGCAGGACTTGCTTTCAGACACTCAATGGCTTTTTGATTGGCTAAATTCATGATCTGAAGTCCCTCCCAGATGGTTCCTAGAGAGGGAAAGGGAAGACATTTATCTATTATTTGATTAATTTTTAGGTTAAAAAAATAAAAATGATAGGCCTGTTTTGCTTGGTTGAAGGCAAAGAGCTGAGGTATGACATTGAGCCAAGATTATAACGTTCTTACTCTAGTTCTGGAATGTTTTCCTTATTGAAAAGAAAATAATTGTGAGGAATATTTGTCTAAGTAGCATCTTATATGGCCTAAAGTTTGATCTTTTGGGCTGTTAAAATTTATTTTAATATTTGTTTGTGCTTTCCTGTTGACTATTTCAGAGCATATTGATAGCAAAAATTAAACACTTCCTTTATTCTTAAAGCCAGGGTTGCATCTGGTCTTGATGAGTCATTTGGTCTTGAGAAGTGTCTCTAAGATTGCTGTAACATTCTTATTTTTTTATTTTGAGGATAAACGAAAGCCTTACATGACCATGACATTTGTGGGAAGCACCTAGGAAATTTCCCCATGCTGATATCTCCTTTGTAGACTAGGTAGTGATTAAAGTCCACACATTGGAGTCTCCATGTTCTTCCTGAATCAGAGGACATGTGACTCACTGGAGATATGGGATACTTTGAGATATATCCCACAGCCTCCAGGGAAAGAGTTCTTATTGACAGGCAAGGAAAATAATAGTGCACCCTTCAGTCTTTTTGACCATATTAGTGTGGTTATTGAACATTGAGATGATTAAAATTCCTCTGTACCATCACCCATGTAAAAAGAATTCAAGGCATAGTACAAAATAATGGTGCCATGTCCCACTAAAGGCCAGCCCTCTGTCAGATGTGGGGTTGGTGAAGATCTTTTCCCAATTTGTTGGTTGCTGATTTGTCCTTTTGACAGTGTCTTTTGCCTTACAGAAACTTTGTAATTTTATGAGGTCCCATTTGTCTATTCTTGATCT
>BDUI01000002.1:1506161-1516207 GCA_002335545.1 Apodemus speciosus | reverse complement strand
TAGATAGATAGATAGATAGATAGATAGATACATAGATACATAGATAGATAGATAGATGATAGATAGATAGATAGATAGATAGATAGATAGATAGAGTCAGAGAGAGACAGACAGACACAGAAAATTTGACAGAGAGACAGAAACAGAGAGAAAGCTGGGAGAAAAAGAAAATGCAAAGTATTAACTCATGAAAACCTACTGTACTGCATGTAGAATAACAATAGGCAATAAGAGTCTGTAGGTACACAGAGTTCATCCTTATGTGAAAGACTTAAAACAATGAGGGTTCTACTACCTGGTGTACTACTGGGTTGGCTTTGTGTGTCAATTTGACACGAGCTGGAGTTATCACAGACCCAGGAGCCTCCCTTGAGGAAATGCCTCCATGAGATCCAGCTATAAGACACTTTCTCAATTGGTAATCAAGGTGGAATGGCCCAGCCTATTGTGAGTGGCACCATCCCTGGGCAGGTAGTCTTGGGTTCTAAGAAAGCAAGCTGAGCAAGCCAGGGGAAGGAAGCCAGTAAGCAACTCCTCCATGGCTCCTGCATACACTCCTGCCTCCACTCCTGCCTCCACTCCTGCATCCACTTCCGACCTGTATGATTTCCTGTCCTGACTTCCTTTGGTGATGAATAGCAATGTGGAAGTGTAAGCTGAATAAATCCTTTCCTCGCCAACTTGCTTCTTAGTCATGATATTTTGTGCAGGAATAGAAACCCTGACTAAGAGACTTGGTGCTCTCTTGTCTAGCTAAATCATAGATATGCGAACAGAGGGCCTCAGTTTCTAAACTGCAGCTTCCCGTCAGGGATCCAGAATGCCTTTTTCATGGAAGTGTCAGGCTGTAAGCAAACCAACTCTATAGGAAAGAACATTAAGAATACATGGTCAAGGTTCGGTGCAGGAAGGGGCTACTCGACAGTGATCATTGAGGGAGCATCCAAGCTACAAGAGCACATAGAAAAAGCCCTGAGCTCTTTGTGCACTAGCAACAGCCTCGAGGACAAACATAAAAATTCAGTGATAAAGGGAAAAAATCAAGTGTGAGTAAAATGGCAGAATATATTTGACCCATAAATGGCTTATACACACACACACACACACACACACACACACACACACACACATATATATATATATATATATATATATACTGTCTAAACAATGAAGGTATAACAGAAATTTTATATTATATATAGTATACATAAACAAAAAGCATTACAAAAGAGCAGCTTATGAATTTGAAAATTATAACAGCTCAAATTTTTAAAGTACAAAATGTATAATCTAAGAAAAGAAAAGGATGAAGAAAAAGAGCAGAAGCTCAAATAAAAGTGAGATTCCCCTAAACACATATGTATTGGAGTCACAGAAAAATAGAAAATGAAAGAAAAATGCTGAAAATTAATTAAAATATTAATCTATATGTTGAAGAAGCTAGGCAGAATGCAAAACAAAACAAAGGCTTATAGTCATAATCACCAGTTGGAACATTGAAAGGAAAGGAGAAAATAACAAAAGGAGTCATTCCAAAAGAGTAACAAGTTACTCTAAGTATACAAATGTATCCCAACGGAGTCAACAAGCTGCTTTTCATGAGCAACAGCAGAAGCCTCAGTAATACACTGTAGCTAGGCAACCATGTATCAGGACACAGGCTCTCCACTCCTCCTGTTGAGGAGGCAGCTGTTGTCTCCTGTATCTCTATCCCTGATGCAATGGCGAAAGTCTGAGGGAATGGATTTGGCCACAGTGCATGCCTGGTCATCATCGTTGCCTTCAACTCTGGCAAAATGTATATTGTCGCCATCCCTGACCCTTTCCCTGATTGCACAACACGGTCTACATAATCCAGATCACTTTTCCCCAAAGCAAGTTCCAAACTAGAGTAATGGCTGTTCATAGAAAACACGTCATCAATATAAGAAGGTAATCTCTAAGTTTTATGAACAAGATCCTGCCAACATTAAACGGTGATAATGTTGGTACCAAGTCATGGAACACTTGAAGGGTCTACCCCAAGCACTCATAATTTCTGCTCATGCCATGTTTGTGATGGACATGCACTTTGGAAAAAGAACTATCTTGGTTGTCATACCCCAGACGCTAACCACTTCATTTTTGTTTTATTATGCTTTAAAATTACATTTATTTATTCTGTCTCTGTCTCTCTGTCTCTCTCTGCATCTATGTCTCTGTCTCTGTCTCTCTGTGTTGTATGTGAGTGTGTATGTATATGTGTTTGTTTCTGTCTCTGTGTATTAGCATGCATAGCACATATGTAGAAGAGGACAGAATACATGAGTTGATTCTTTCCTTCCACTATGTGGGTCCTGGGGTTTGAATTCCTTCAGGCTTGGTAGTAAGTGTCTTGCCAGGTCATCTTGCAGGCCCCACCTTGTTCTTTATGAGACAGAGTCTCTCATTGGCCTGTAACTTGCAGCCAGCTAACAAAGAATCTAACTCTGCTTCCCCAGCAGTGACATTACAAGTGTAGTCTGCCATGCCCAGCTTTTGAAATGATGCTTCTTGGGATAAAATTCAGATCTTGATGCTCTCAAGGTAGGCACTTCATTGCCTGGGTAATCTCCTCTATTAAATTTAATTCCTAAAATGGTGCTGAGATTTTCTCCTTCCTTGGTCTATAATGGAATCATCCTGAAATTTGAATCACCCTGGTCTCATCCCTGTTCATATCCACTACATTTGTTTAGCCAACTATTGTAGAAAGTATGTCAGTATCCAGGAATGCTGGTGTGAGAAAAGAAAAGAAAACAACATTAATTCTAGTGACTGAATATCAGAGATTTGCCTTCAATATGATGGAAGACACTGAATGACCTAAAGAAATAATAAAGTAGGCCAGGGAGAGTAACAGAAAAGCTGATTTCAGAAGGGGGCCCAATCTGTCTCTATCCAAGCTCTGTTTAGAGTCATTTGAGTCTTACAGGTCTATGCCCATGAAGAAAGTAAAATTACACAGCTCTGAGAGTTTGTTGACAGCAATGCAATAAAATCTCTGTGTGTGATTCAGGGTCCAGGAGAAAAAAAAACAAAACAAACAAACAAAAATGCAAAAACATTTCTTAAGTAATTAACTTGCAATTGTTGATATGTCTCCAGGGTAGATGTCCATAAACACATACAAGTTACAGTTTTTAGAGGCTTTGGCTTTGTGCTAGCAGCAGCAGCAGCAGCAGCAGCAGCAGCAACAACAACAACATCATCATTGCCAACATCATCATCGTTGTTGTTGTTGTTGTTGCTGTTGTTGTTGTTACTATTTTTTTTAGAAAGACTCTCATACATATCAGGTTGGCCTTGAACTATTGATACCCCTATCTCTACCTCCAAAGTCCTTGGATTACAGGCTTGTGCCACAACACCTACTTTTTATGATGCCGGAAGAGTGATCCTAAGACCTTTTGAATGTTAGACAGGCACTCTACCAACTAAGCTACATTCCAGCCCTGGAATTCATCTTAAATAAACAAATAAATCACTATTATACTTTCAATAATAAAATATATTTCTAACAATGCTTTCTATATCATCAAATGTTTATTCCCCCGGTCAAGATCATCCATGACAACCTCTTCATTGTGGAAGGACTCATGAGGACAGTACACATCATCACTAGCCATCAAAAGACCGCAAGTTGCTCCTCTGGCAGACTCCAGCATGATGGCTGTTGGACTATCCAGAATATCAATTGGATATGGATCCTTGCTTCCATTCTGGGCATGTCATTCCAGATTTGAAATTATTTTTTATATAAATCCCAATTATGCCCATCTTTTTCTGACCTATCTTATCTGATGATAAAACACTCCTTCTGCAACAGTTTCAGAAACCCAATTACAGAACAAGCACAGTTTTTAGAATGATGAGGAAATACTATGATAAGGGAATCAATTATCCAAGATTATATAAGACTACAAATATGTCCAAGATAAGAATAAATGTGAGAGGTAACAGATTCCACTTTTAAAATGTAATACAAAGCTACATTAATCAAGCAACGTAACACTGGCATTTTAAATAAGGCAAATTAGTCAACAGATTATGGTCAAGAACTAGATGCAAACTCATAATTTATAGTCAAATGATATTTCTGCAGTATCCAGAACAATTCATCAAGGGAAAAGAAATAGAGGTTTATATCAAATAATATGAGGACAAGTGGACATTCCCATGCAAACTATGGAGTCAGAACTCTACCACTCACCATATGCAAAAGCATAACTCAAAATTTGTCACACATGTAATTGAAAGGCTTCCAGAGGAAATATTATAATTACTAGGAGGAAAATATGAATACAATTTAATAATTTTAAGTTGAGTTTATTTCTTAGATAAAGCCAAAAGCAAAATCTATGAAAGAAAGAAAAATTAATTAATTGTATCAGAATTTTGTTCTTTATAAGATACACTCAAAAAATGTAATTAAACTTCAAAGGATGATAGAAGGTAGCTATATATCATCTAAGAAAGACCAGTAAATAGAATATAAAAAATGTTACCAAGTCAATAACAAAAAAAAAATAAAAATAAGCCAATTCTAACATGGGAAAATTATCTCAATGATCATTTGTAAGTTAGATGATGGATTGCATTTGTTGAATATTCTATTTAGGAAATTGCAAGAAGTAACTCAAAGACTTCAAGATTGATGTGTAGCTGCCTACATTTAGAGAGCATCACTAGGGCATGAAGATTCATTTTCCTTGAATTTAATGTTCTAAGCTTAAAATCTTGTGATGATTATCTATGTCTATAAATACCTTAAGATATAATTGAACTGTATACTTTAAGCTGGCAAAATTAATAATATATTAATTGTGCCTTAGTAGAGATTATTTAAAATGTTAGCACACAAATTATCTTGTAAAGGACACCAAAATATAAATAAACCTGATATGGTTGCCAAGCTCCTAACAGGCATCTCCAGGGATATTGAAAGGAGGGTCAGGATTTCAAGGCCATAATTGGTTGTATAATGTGTTAGAAAGAGTGCTGGGGTATATAAAACCCAGTGTCTAAGGATATATGTTATTTATGATCATCCTACTAAATCTGTTTTCTTGGATGCTAATGTTTTATTCATTCTTAACCTAACAATGGTTGAGAGATAATTTCTCTTTTAAATGCTTTGCTTTCAATTTGAAGTTTAAACATTGAAAATGTTTTCTGTGTTATTTATGATTTGAAGATATAAGAAATAAGTTTTGACTCTGTAATGAAATTTTTATGCTTTCTGGATATTTAAAATGAAAAATCGTTTTCTACCCAGTATAAAATATTGAATCAATATGCTAAATAAATGCATCGCATTGCCTGTCACATTTTAAAACATATTTGTTTATGTGACCCACAAAGACCAAGAACAGTACAGACTTTATGTACAACCTAATAGTATTTTGCTTAAATTCTGGTGACTACATCACTGGCTATATGTTATAAAACATTTTTGCTTTAATCTTGTTTTTAGTGCCTCTTAGATATATATTCCCTAAAATAAACACATTTGCCTGTTTGCCCGGCAATTACTAATTTGTTTGCTCCATTTTTTATAACTCTTTCCTGGATTGCTTCCACTTATGTTAAAATATCACTTGCAGGTTTCCTATCAATTATCATATTTCATATTGATGGTAATGTGCATCACTTTATTAATCTGGGCATGCATGTATATCTTCCTTCTTACTGAGTCTGAATAAATTAAAAAATTATACTTATTTTGTTCTGGGACTTTGAATTATACCATTTCCATTATTCCTAGGGGAACCTCTGTCATTAAATCAGTCTTTGACCCTTTGTAGGTAATTTGGCTTTCCTCTCTCAGTACTATTAAAAGATGTTTTTATCAGGGATTGAAAATGTGCTTTCCCTTCTTTCGTTTTCCCTTTACTATCCCAAAATCATAGGCTTTAATAAAAAATAGTACTGAGGCCAGTCAGTTCTTTATGTACCAATATGTTCATGGGTAGAACCCTCTACTGGGTTCAGAGGGCTCAAAGATTGTAGAGCAATAAATAGTAGATGTCATCCTGAGCAGGATTTTGTAAACATGACTGGGTCATTGTACACTTAAATTCATAAATGTGACTGAATGATAAGACCTGAAGAAAATAAACTATCATAGTCCCTGAATGAATGGAAGAAGACTTCATGAAGTCCCCCAGTAGCTGAGCAGCTATTGGCAACGGAAAGCTGTAGGAAACACAGAGTTGGTTTTCTTCAGGTGTGCACCTCCTATGCACACCTATGCTAGCTATGCTTTATTAAAACTATTTTTAACTTAGTATGGTCTGGTTTATTTGATTTTTTTCGTGGACCTAAATGTACATTGTTTCATTTGTTAGTATTTATCAATATACACAATATTCTATGAATATTCATCAGTTTTATTTCCATGTAGCTACTATAACAATTTACCTAGGTGAATATGCACTGGGAAAGGAGAAGACAGTTCCAAGACACAAAGGAAGACCATTAATGCATGTCCTGGTTGTAGTGCAAGGTCATTCTATTCATAGCATGAAATTCTACTCCTTGGGGAAATAACATGTAGTAAACTATTATGCTCTAGAGAAGGAATCTCTTGACCTCAGGTTTCTAAATGGCTATGGACATAGAATCCCATCATAAGGGAGTTTCTGAGCCACCTACCAAGCCCAGTAACAGCTATAAAGTCAATATGGTTCATTCAAAATAAAATGTGATCAGCAAATATCATAGAACACAAGTTGTTTTAGAAGCATATAATTCATGACTCTATGTGATCCTTTTTATGTAGCTATTTCTTTTGATTTGGAATATACCTTGCCAGAGAAAGGAATGAAGCTTAGAACCCTAAGTAGCTCAGGGACCTCAGGAAACCTATAAGACCTAGGAATCCCAGAAAGGCAAAGGATTCAAAAGCCTTTCCCTAAGTTTATATATGCAGTAAATATTTCCTGGAGAAGATTTTAAGGTTGACAATTGCAATATCACCGTACCTCTACTCTTATTTTGCTTAATAATTGCCCCCAAAATATAAGAGTAGAGATGCTAACAATTTATATATGACAAGAAGAAATATTGTCCCTCAAGAAGAAGGTGAAAGGTTGTTATAGATATGTATGTCACTTATATATGCCCAATGAACCAGAGTATATTTAGTGTTTGATGCCATCGGGTAGTTTCAGGCATCTGTTAGGTTTGGTACAGATCTTGCAACACATGAAGGAATAGTATGGTTACTAGTAACTTCATTACGTTAGGAAACATCGTTACGACCATGCTCTGACATGCTACTGAGGATAGAGAAGGCAAAGGCAGAGGACAAAAACGATATAGAGTAAAGCATGACGATGAGAGTTAAGAGCCATCTCTAAGACTGAATTGTCCCACATCATGAAGATTGTGAATGTTTTCACAGCCTTTTTGTGGCAAAAAGAAGAAACCCTGTGAGGCCCTGAGCAGGATCCACACAAATGAGGATGGAAGTATCATGCTCATCAGTGTGGTTGTGATGTCAACTGTAGAGTCCTTAAGTGACTCAACATGTCTTTCAAAACTGAATTCATTGTTAGGTTGCAATAAAATTAGGAAGACCACTTGTAGACTCCAGGATCTACCTCAGATGGTAATTTTCTGAACTGTCTACTGTGACCAAATATGAAAAAAAAGGTACCAGCTCTGGTCATCACTGTCCAACACAGGATCCTTCTAAGAATGGACGTTTGTTCCAAAAATTCCCATCATTGTAGGGTGACTTGTGTATTTCCAATAGACTCTTTCTGTTCCCTTTCACCTTGTCTCTCTTTTCTTGTTACAGTTGCCAGAACTGAAGTTTTCACTTGCATGTCACTGGATATAATCTTTTCTTTAACTGGAGTTCAACACAAATGTTTTTACTTCCATTTCTCTCTCTAGTGTCACCCTCCCAATAATCCTTCATAATACAAAACTCTAGGATATGATGTGTAGGATATATAAAATATATTTTTCTTAAGGTATATTCTAAATCAGACTGTATTTTAGCAAGTGTTTTGTGGTGCTGTTGCTATATGTTTTTCATAATGTCTGGCCAATCATCAATCTAGGGTGGATGCCTTCCTTCTAACAGAGGAAACTTCCTCCTCGATTGTCCTCCAAAATGCCAGTATGCGTCTAATTTCTTCAGTCACTTATCTTCCCAGTCTTGAGATACTCTTTTTTTTAAATCTTCTTTAATAATTTTTACCACTGTCATTCCACATCCAATAATACTCTTTTTCTTTAAGATTTTCTCAAGACAGTTTATCTTGGGTCTAGGTGATATGTTCTATAACCAAATAGATGTGGAGTTCTAGGAACACAATGATACTGGATGAAGAAAAATTAATGATTTGAATTGTTTCTTCATACACAGAACTCAAATTTATTTTATACAAGGTGAACTTTTACCCTGTTTTGTTAACTTGCTATAATAAAAATGAGTGTCAATTTTATAAAAATTATTTGGGTGGGGCAGTGGTGGCACAGGCCTTTAATCCTAGCACTTGGGAGGCAGAGGCAGGTAGATTTCTGAGTTCAAGGACAGCCTGGTCTACAGAGTAAGTTCCAGGACAGCCAGAGCTACACAGAGAAACCCTGTCTCGAAAAACCAAAAAAAAAAAAAAAAAAAAAAAAAAAAAAAAAGAATAAAATAAAATAAAATTATTTGGAAGGATATAATTAACAACTATGTTAAGCCATGCCCAACCTTGTAAACTATGCTTTAGAAATTGATTCTACTAATGCTGTGTAATTATATCCTCCTTTTTTTTACTATAGCAATAACCATGCAAGTCAGAAATCCCCTGATATCATGCAATTGATATTCATGCCAAGAGCTAAAGAACAAAGTTTCCAACGACTTCCTGTTTGATGCAGAACCCTGGTGAGAAGCCACAGGACTAAAGCAAATGTCACTCCTCAAATCTTTCATAAAATCTGTGGTGGCTAACTTTATGTGTCGATGTGATTTGACCACTGCATACCCAGATGTTTAGTCAAACCTTTCCTTAGATATTTCAGGGGCTGGGGGTTATCTTTGAAATTTGTTAATAAATCCAAGTATATTGTATTCCATAGTATAAATTGGCCTTATGCAGTAAGCTGAAGATAAAATAATGAGCCCTTACACAGAAGAGTAGGATTTCTTCCTGGTCCATTGAACTGAAATATTAGCCTCTCCAGGCTTGGGTCTCAAACCTAAGCATCACCCTTCCATGAGTCGTAAGTATATTGTCTTTTGGACAATGACTACTCTGTCTGCTCTTGCCCATCTTCAGATTACTGACTATATATCTGGAAAGAATCCAGGCCAGGTAACTCTGAAAGCTGATGCTTTTGTTTATTGTATATTCAGTCTATTTCCTTGGATAACCCTCAGTAATAGAAGATGACAGAGATTTTCCTATGTAAGCTTCTCACTGACTATGTGATCTCTAACAAAAGCAAAGAAATAAAACAGCAAAGAGACAGACCTGAGAAAATAGCAGAAGATGTAGGATCCAAGAGTCAGATCAAATTCACAAGGGCAAGAGCTAGGACATCTTACAACTGGGGCACAGGTCATTTACATAATAGAATCTGTTGTCTCCCAGCCCTCCTCCAATCCTGATCTAAACCACAGGATCTTGACTTTGAAGGCTGAGCCCAGCGCCATATGTGTCTGCCTCTGATTGACCTCCATACTCTTTAACTTCCAAACCCTAATTGACTGAAGTTCGTTGGTGCTCATGGGAAGCAGGTTGAGTTGGGTTTTAAAGAAATGTTAAAGTCTGAATCTAACCTACGTAGTCCTTACTACATTTTTGTAAGGTAAAGTTCTGAGAAACTCATGAAGTCTAACCAAAGTCTGTGTAAGGAGGAAGTGGAAGGGGGATGGGGTACTTCAGAGTTAAAAAAATTTTTTTTCACTAGAAAAAGAATTATTTCAGGAAAATCAATCTCTATAATTCAAAGTTCTCTAGTGGAGCATAACTGGCAGAGAGAGAGAGAGAGAGAGAGAGAGAGAGAGAGAGAGAGAG
>BDUI01000002.1:1485150-1497425 GCA_002335545.1 Apodemus speciosus | reverse complement strand
GGGACATATGGTGAGGGGGGAACTGGGAAAGGGGAAAGCATTCGGAATGTAAACAAAGAATATAGAAAATAAAAAAATAAAAATAAAAAATAAAAAAGATACACAAGTCTACACTTCCAGATTCCTTTGTGTATATCATTTTTGTCATATAAAGCATAGAGTTAAATAAATAGGCATGTATACATCTAATCTGTATTTTGTTATGGTGGCCAACTTCATAATCTTAGCAATTAGTGAGAGAAAGACTTGTGTGTGTGTGTGTGTGTGTGTGTGTGTGTGTGTGTGTGTGTGTGTATACTCTATATTAAGAAGGCCAATTTTTATGTATGCTCTTGTTCTATTGAGATCAAGTCAGGAGACTCCGGTGATGTCTAATTATCTAATTAAATCCATGTCTGAAGTTGGCCTTTTATACTTGAGACTCAGCCTGGCCTTTAATGTGCTTACTCTTTATTCATTCCTTCACTTAGCCTTTCCAAGGGTCCCAATAGACTGTCCATTTTTGAACTTTTAACTATACTAAGTGATGCTATAAACTGGGGGAAATAGCCCAGATATTAGCAGTTCTGAAGAGCAGCCCCTGCAAGGTACAACAATTGAATCCACATGTATGGGATGGAAGCCAATGGCCATACAAATAAGGGAGGAATTAAAAGAATCTCTCCTATGATACCTATATTCACATCTGGTATGAAGTCTTAAGTAAACACATCCTTCACTTAAACCAAACCTAGTCCTCAGACTTTCAGATGTAGAATTAGTGTTGCAGTAAAGTTGTTTTTAAAAATCTCTCTAAAAGAGTTTAAACTTGAAAGTGACTTTTTATTCCGAGACCCTTACTAGACTTCATGTATTCGTTCTCTTGTCATTATCACATCAACAGAAAAAAAAGTTATCAATATTCAAAGTAGTGTTGTCTCAACTGGCAATAAATTTGCAATTCAAGAAACAATGGCAAATATCTAGAGGCATTTTCCGTCATCAAAATGGAAGAGATTATTGGCATCTAACATTCAAAGTCCAGATATCCTGCTACATAGGAAGCACACACACACACACACACACACACACACACACACACACACTCACAGAGAGAGAGAGAGAGAGAGAGAGAGAGAGAGAGAGAGAGCGAAGATATTAAATACCAATGGTATCAAGATGACTCAAAAAGTAAACCAAAACTGATTTTTGTGGTTCCTGAGTAATAATATGAATAGAAAACCTATTTCTAACATTTTGGATTTATAATTCGTGATGGTAAAACTGTTTCCTCATCATTTTAAGCAAATAAAATACTCCATTAAGGTACTATTTCGATTTTTTTTCCAAATTAATAGGTGTAGGAGCTAAAGATGTGTTCAGCTATTGAGGGCATACACTTATTTTCTGAAAAGACTCAATTTTATTTTTCTAAACATTGGGTGGTTCACAACTGCTGTGACTCCGGTTCCAAGCATTTCCAATGCCTCTGGACTCCTGGAGCACTTGCACTTACCTGCAGACACCTATAAACAGAAGCATATGTACAAGCACAGTTGAAATTAATTACCATTGCAGTGTGGGCTTAGGAGCAAACTCCTCTCTCTGTTACTTTAGAACCTCAGTGATTCTAGAAGCAAACCTTACTTCTATCTGGCTAATAGTTAATCCATAAGATACACCTGAGCACACCTGCGTATCTAATTGTGCAACAGGGCCCTCTCCAGTCTGTCAGCTGGCATACCATTCTATAAACATAATTAAAAGATCTGAAACTGTTAGTCCTTTGGCTGCTCAAAACATACAACATAAAAGCAATAAAAATAATTACTGATGTTAACTTTTTATCACTTGAATAGTGTGAAGAATGATAAGTATTAGACTGGAGAGATGGATAAAGCTAAATACCAGAGAGAGAATAAGTAAGGATGCTTGCTATCAAACCTGGCAACTTAATTTAGAACCCCAGATCCCACACGGTAGAAAAAAAGAACCACTCTGGACTCCGCATTTATCATCCTTATATGTACACTCATTATCATACATGTGTATACACACACATACACAAACACACACACAAAAGAAAATAAATGTGAAAATGGTAAAAAACAATAAAAATATGTTTGTCAAAAGTAAAGAATATGATTTTAAAACATTGTAGACAATAAATAGGAATAATACAGCCTTAGTGAAAAGTAGATTTTTTTTTATTATGCTGTCTAGCTGTCCACAAGAACCATGGACAGAGCATATACCACCCTTGCCTTACCCCCTCCCCCCGTGACAGCCACTCACAGAAATTGTTGCACTGATAGGATTTTGAATCTGAATGGCATGGCATATTTTATTTTATTTCRATACATATGAGTTGTGAGGGTTTCCCTTGATGCTTTCGCTGGGAAAACACAAATGAGCCCAGTCTATTTTATTTCACACATGGTGCATACTAAATATAAATTATGAAAAGAGATGCAGATATCTTACAGCACATAAACATTTTAAATTTATAATCCAAGGAACTGAAACATAGTTTCTTTATTTGCTCAGAGGCCCGCATAGAGGGAATGGAAGAGCCAAGATTGCTATGGTAATAGGAAAAAATGCTAATAAACCATCACCCTGTGCTGCTTGATACAGTAAGGTATGACTCAGTTCCACTTCTTTTTGTACATGAAGGAGCTTGATAATAACAATCACAGGATTTACTGTCACACTGTGCTCCTCCGTCCTCACTTAACAATGTGTCATCATAAGCATCATTCTAGGTAAGCAGCCAGCATTTCCCATTAGGTGCCTAACTAGCAATCCATTGGCACTCGTTCCATAAAAGGAAGTAACGGTGCCACAAAAACCTAAACCAGGAAGAAACAATAATGAAGCTCAGTTTTCTAGGCAGGTAGATTTGGTAAACACCAGATAAACTCCATTAAAACAAATAATCTATTTAATGTGAGATGCATCGCATCACTTAAATGGCTAATAGAAGTGATGATTTTACAATGGGGTGCAAAAATTAATTGATAGAAAAATACATTTCTCCCCCCCTAATTGCTAGAGAACCATTTATCAGCAGATAGAGCAATATAAAGTTGTTTTTTCTCACTAGAGAGCATAACACAAGCTCTTTTAAGTACATGTTTTTTTAAAAAATTAACCATGGTTGCTTTATTTACAGACCTCCATATATCTAAAATAAAACAAAAGGAGCTATGGGACCCCACACCGTGTTTTCAAAGCAGCTGGACCGCTTCACATCCCCAACTTTATATACAAGTTTCTAATTACTTCATAACCTCAGCTGTGTTTCCTTTTTCATTTTTTATAACGGGTCTGATAGCAGGTAGCTAGTGAAATCTCACTGTGGTCCTGGCTTGTATTTTTCTGATAAATAACAAAGGTTGAGTGATTAATCACATACTTGCTGAATATTTATGTATTTTGTTCAGTAAAATTGCCTATTCAAGTCTCTTTTCACATAATTTGATTAATTTTGGTCACTTATAAAAATTTTTTCTACATATATATATGTTACGTATTTTCGTCTTATCAAATATGCTATTTACAAATATTTCCAAATTACAAATATTCCATATATTGGCTTTTTATTTTTTGATTGTTTCCTTTTCCTTTGCTTTTTAGTTTGATGTAGTCCAACCTATTTTTCCATTTATTGCTAGTTCTTAAAGATAATACCTAAGACGTGCTTGCAGAGCATTTTAATCTTGAAGATTTAGCTATTAGATTTTACATTTAAGTACTAAATCCATACACATAATTATTATGAGTAAATTTCATGGTCTAATATAAAACATATGGAAACAATGTCCTTCTTTTCTTTGTGAATGTCCAGTTTTCCTTAACAACCTTTGCTGAGGAGTATAGCCTTTCTTTATGTATATTGTTGGTACATTTGTTAAAGTATTGTGTGCAGAGACAAAGAAGCCTTCAGTTGATTGGTAAGGAGCAGTGGAAGTCCTGAGTAAATGTGTTTTGTTAGCATGTACACAGCCATGCTAAGGACTTTATGGGTCTTTGGACCATATGGAATTGTCAAAACCTTTCCCCAGGTTAGGGCTCAGAGGGCGGTAAAATTTTCTTCTGTTCTGAATGCTAGTATTGGCAGTCTGTGCATCAGAGTTTGTAAACAATCAGTCACTGCAGGCAAAACTAGCAACTCTACTTTCTTCCTCTATATATTCATAGACTGAGACTGCTCACCTACAGAGAGCACTTAGTGCGACTGGTTAACAACACCTTGTATACTGGTTGAAAAAAAAATCCTGCTAAGTTCCCAGTTGTTGCCTAGTTGGAGCCACTCCTTTCGAGTATGTACATCCCAACTGACCCTGGCTTTTCCGCACATGTCCTTTCTTAATTTCCTTCCTGACTTAGCCATCATCAAGACCAAGCCATTAGGTTGTAGTTCAGTTGACTCTATACACTTACCCTTGCAAAAAAAATTATTGATTTCTTTATAATCCTAGTTTTGTGTTTATATCCCAAAATATTATATTCTTCACAACAAAATGGAATGAAATAAGCTAAATGTCCATCAGTAGATGAGTGGATAAAGACAGTTTTGTCTGCACATGTAGTCAGGATGATTGAGCTAGGGAGGAAGGAAATATAGCAGGACATAATAAGGATGATCTTGAGTACCTTGTACTTGAGCTATCTACAGGAATAAGACTCTCCAAAGCAAAAACAAAGGAGGAGACTAGAATCTAGGTGGGGAGACATGCATTGTTCCGATTCAGTTACTCAAAATCAGAATATTCTAAGTTTATCTCTTGAGTATAGAACCCATCATAAAGCATACAAAGTACACATAAAATTTGGTTAGCATGGTACACCTCATTCTTAGTCTTCTAACCAGATGCAAATAGAGAAAAAACGGGATATGGGACAAGGAACAAAAGAAATTCAAGTCTCTTGGAAGTGATGGAAATTTATGTCTTTTTATGTGTACATTTTGTGTGTAAATAGATGTGCGCATGTGTGGGTGTTCATGGATATTTGTAGAAACCAGAGGTCAGTGTTGGATATCTTCATTTATTGTGCTGTACCTTCTTTCGAGGTAGGATGTCTCACAGAACTTGGAACTTGCCAGCAAGCTACAATGGCTGAAGAGAGCCTTATGCCACTACATTTGCAGCATGCCCCACCCATGATTATGTGGGTGCTGATATCTGAACACACGTACTCACATTTCCATAAAATCTTCCCAACCAACCCATCTCTTCATGCTCAAGGTGATGGCTATTTGCTAGCTTGATGATGAGGTAGTTTCATGATAGTGTCCACAGAAACAAACTATTCAAATTGTTTACATTAAATACATGCGGTATTKAGTTTATTAATTATCCATTGCTAAAGTCGAAAAAATCAGAAACAGAGGTGGAAACAAAAGAAGGCATCAAGTGAAATATGAACAATACTTTAAAGGTTGTAATAGCGTGAACAGCTATTATAAATGTTTCACTAGTCTTACTAAATATTTTAAAGCACAAAATTCCAAAGCATAAAATTCTTCAAGATGTATTTGGTGTAAATATGTTTTGAACAAAGTTTTGGCCCATCCAATTTTTTTCAGCTTACATGTTTTTAGGTGCTGTTTATTTTAATTATTGCTACCTATGACTTAGACCACATACAAGGAGTGTTTACAGCTGAATATCATAATGCATAGCAATCAACTAAATAGAAACACAAGAGCAACACTGCATTGTGGGTTTGATTCATTCCACGGGATCTATTATATAACTTAACATGCAATCTTCTGACATGAAGCAAATGTGATTTTAATGTCTGTGCAAGCATGTATATTAGTAAAAATGTAATTATAAAGGACAGCTTCCTATTTCCTCATCATTGTAGACTGTCTTGAATGAGGACTTGACAGTGAACTGTGAGAGTATCCAAACAGCAAGATTGCTTTTTGCATTCTAGAGAAATGATCAATGAGAACACCCACCTAGATGCAGTCAGACTTACACAGTGCCCACAAAGAGAAATGACACAGGATTAGCTGAGTGGACCATGAAAAAAATTGATAATATATAGCAGCAAAACGAAAAATGTTGAGCCAGAGGCAAACCACATAGCTAATAGTCACTCCAGGTCCTGTTTGAACAGTAGCAAAGTAAAGCAGCTCAGGAAGTCATGGTATTTACATAATAGTCAATTCATATATCAATCTTCTTTAACTATTTTTAAATATCTGTTTATTTTATTGTAGGTATATTTTTCTGCATGGATGTATGTGTATCACATGCATGTCTGGTACCCATAGAGGTCAGAGGAATGCCTCAGATCACTCTGGAAATAGAGTTATGGGTGAAAGATTGAACCCAGGTCTTTTGATAAAAGAACAGGTGCCTTTTACTATTGAACCATCTCTCTAGTCGCTATAATTTTGGGTTTTTCTAATTCTCAAATATCTGGAGAGTTTTTAACACATTTGAATAAATGCACTGCATGCTTAGACTAGAAAAAGAACAAAGTGAGAAAATGTGTTCACAGTGGTATAGATAAACTTATATAATCTCATGGGATGTGTCAACAGCTTTAAGAACACAACAAGTTCAGCTTTTGTGTTTTGGGAGTTCCTGAAATGCAGCAGCAATTATTAAAAGAATGCAGATGAGTAATTGAACCACAAATAAAGCTACACTTTGTAAGACCAGTACATATGGAAAAGAAAGACAAGGTAAATGAAGAAAGAGAAATCCTCCATGGTCCTGCTTAAAGAAAGCTTTGGATTTTTCTGTTCCTTTCAAAATTCAATTGAAGGTTTTAATGTCTTTGGTTTGGATACCAAATGATACATTGCATGAACAACCTATTCTCAAATTTTGGAGCTATGTTCATCAGCTATGTGTATTATGGTTCCAGATGAATACCAATAAGGCAATGCTCCTAGAAAAGACAAATAAAACATTGGAACCAAGCAGTGCAGTAGTGGGAGAATGGACTGGGAGCTGAGCAAGCAGAGTTATGATGTAGGTGTACTGTGATGCTTTCTAAACTTAACCACACTAAACCTTATGGACTGTGCATGATAATTTTCTAACTGGAGATGGTCTTTTATATAAAAATAGGAATTGTGTTAGAAAAAAATTAATATTCTTTTAGAGATCTGGACCCTCTAAAAAGCCATTGTGAATGTTCCATGACCAATAAGAAGGAAATCATAAAAACTCAAGGATTTGTAAAACTAATGAATGAGGGATAACACTTCTTTATTTATCTTTCTAAAGGAGATGTGAAGCATGATAAACAGACATTGCCTTTTTACCTTCCTTATTTTCTACCCATTTTAATATTGAAGGTCTCAGTCATGTGAGCTTTGAAAACAGGTGAGAAATAAATCAGTCTGATCTGATTGCATTGATTGAAATGGATCCATAACAAATATTGAAATGCACATTTACAAATTGTCTCTTTCTGTAAATAAGAGAGAGTGAAAGGATGAATGTATCAAGAATGTAATACACACACACATGCTCATGCACACACACACATGTATAAACTTGTCAAAAATAAACTAATTTGAATTAAAAAACAAAAAAGAATTATGGAGAACTTTAAATCGTCAGTGTTATCAAATGGTACCAAAATAGTAAAAGAACCATAAAAAGAAAAGAGAACATCCTAATGGAAACAAAAAGCAAACTAATAAAGAGGAACAATGAATATTGATGACCTGAGAGAAGAAAGAGGCCATTGGCTGCGGAAAGGGGGAGTGATCAGGATGGGCAGAGGCATCAGAAGTGTGTGAGAGAATAGCAACCAAGAGTACATGAGAATATTATAATGTAGGCAATACTACATTGTATGCAAACTTAAAAAAACATACCAAACAAATAATTGCCCTCCCAATGAATCATTATTTCCAGAATGCTGCCAAAATGAATAAAGCTATTAGCCTTTGGGTAACATTTGAGATTTTCTTTCCAGCTGTCTCCTAACTTAGTTGAATGATAAGAAAACTGTTCTTCATAAAGCACATTGCAGTCAATCTGTCTTTAACATTTCATGTCTGACTTATATAAAGACTAATGCAAGTTTCATTTCAAGGATTTACAATGCCTGTAGGAAGTAATCTGCTAACTGGTGAGAACAGAAATGATTAAGAGTTTAGAAAAGTATAATACAACGGGATTGGTCTTCCCAAATAATACAAAATTGTCTTCCATTTCTACTCTTTTAGGATCTTCCTTTTCTATCGCTTCTCGGCCTTTTGGCTAAGATCAAGTGTTGGATCTTCCTTTTCTGACTGATCTCCTATGGTTGCCCTCTTTTCCCCTGAATATTTTAAGCCTAGACTCAGCCAAGCTTGCAGTTTCAGATGCTGAGACAGATTGGGCAAATGGCGAATGGGAAAATAGCTTTGGCTAAAGAATAAAGGAATGTTGACATTCAGGTCCTAGATAAGGATGTAGGAAACAAGTTGGGTGGAAACTCCAGGACCCAGCTGAGGAAGGGGACCAGACATGGAAAAATATTCCAGAATAATATAAGCACAATACTCAGGGTGGTATTGGGAAGAGAAACTCAGATAGGTTTCCATAGAATGGGAGCACAGCTTGGGAACTCTTTCTTCTGTGCTATGCAATTGAGCCCCAGAATGGGATGGGGATAATGAAAGTGAGTTATTTTGGCAGCTGTAAGAATTCAATTGTCTCCTTAGATATAAATGTCTTAGGAAATGAAGTAGAAATAAAACAACAATTTTGTAGAAAACAGCATTATGAAAAGAAATCCAATTTGCAAACAGAAAAGCAATTTGCATCTTTGGACACTAAAAATAAATTAAATCTCCAAATTAGTCCAAGTTTAATAAATCAGAATGTTATCTGGCCTGAAAAAAAAAAAACTCATTCTTCATTATTTCTGGTTTATTTTTTTTTAAGACTTCTAGATGAATTTATCATTTTCTTACATTCTGAAATTTTATGCTTCTGGTGAATATGATGTCTGCTGTTATAGGACAGTTGCTCTGGTTGTAGTGATGTTATTTATCTAGATTGCTTAAACTATATCTTACCAACAAAAATAGCCTGAAATATTACTTATGTAAAAGAACAAAGGTGCCGGGCGGTGGTGGCGCACGCCTTTAATCCCAGCACTTGGGAGGCAGAGACAGGCGGATTTCTGAGTTCGAGGCCAGCCTGGTCTACAAAGTGAGTTCCAGGACAGCCAGAGCTACACAGAGAAACTCTGTCTCAAAAAACAAAAACAAAAAAAAAAACAAACAAACAAAAAAAAAAGAACAAAGGTGTATTTCTTATCTTATATGTGGTTAAAGTCAACAAGACAGTATTTGTCTCATATTATCAGGTAAAGGGAATTAATAGGACCCTCTGCCTTGAGTAAGGCTGAAAGTCACCATAAAAGACCAGTCAGCTTGGGCAATCTTTTCATTGTCACCAAGTGAACATTACACAGAAAATTCTTGCATACTCAGTGCTCAGAGACAAATGTCCCCCTCCTAGTGCCCGAGGGTTAGTAAGTACCATCTTACAAATAAGAACTAAATTACTGAGTATGCCTCAATATTAGTAATGTTTATCCTTGTGATGTTTTTAAAGAGCACAATATTATGACCTATCTTTTATCAGAAAGAGACATACATAAAACAAAGAGACAAATGCTGACCAAGGCATGGTGGTACCAGGAATGGGTTATTGCTGTAACAGACCTAACCACGTTTTGAGGAGGATTATAGAAGGACTTGGAACTTTGTGCTAGAAAAGCTTTTGAGTTTTAAGACATATGGGAGGACTTGGGGACCCAGCTTAAGAAATTTCAGATGGAATATTAAAGGCTCTATGGGACCATTGCTATTTTGATTTAAGATTCTGTGATTCTGGTTAGCTGGAGCTGGAGCTGGAGTTGTGAATAACGAGATACCAAAACTACTGAAGTAAAGCTTTTATGTTAATGGGACAATTGATGCTAGTTAGATTGGGCTAAGAAATTAGTGGTGACTAAGAAGAAACCAGTATCACAGAGGTGAAATCTTCTGGGAAGTGTTTTCTGAGAGTACAGAGAAGATGTGTTCCAGAGATAGTCAAGGTTGTATGTACCATGTGCTGGCAGGCAGACTTGGCAATGTGTAAGAGTCACACTGACAGTACTGGTTTTGAAGGCATTAAGGGGTCATGCAGAGCAGCCAAGGCTTGGCACTGTGAGAGACCAGGAGAGGCCATCAGTGAAGGTGCAGCCTCAATGTCAGTTGAAGACCCAGGATGAAAGGGGTCATTGTATAAAAGTTGAGGCTCAACACCATGAAGAGAGTCTAAGAGAGTCTTGGTGAAAGTGAAGCCCAGTTGCAGCTGAAGACCCCATTGTTTTGGAGATGCCAGTACCATAGAATAGCCACCAAGAACAGCAGTAGCACTAGAGTAGAGTCAGCCAAAGCCCAAAAACTAAACCGTGCACTACAGAGGGCAGAGCTAGAAAAGTATCACAAGCTCTTTGAAGGAGTAAAAAACATTGTGTGTGGATTCCAGATATTGAACAATGAATTATTTATACTTTAGGGTTTAGTTTTGCTTTGTTTGGATTGTAACTATGCCCTGGTTCTTACCTCTTGAAGAAAGTATTTAATTTAACTTTGATTTTTACTTGCATTCATAGCTGAAAGAACTTGAACTTTTGATAGAGATTTTGGCTATTTTAAGAGACTGAATACTTTAAAGAGATTGAAATTTTCATGTGCTTGACTTTGTAAAGAGTGTGGGACTTCTGAGTTATTTATGTTTTTAATGTAAGATCTTGGGGATGAATAAGAAAGAAAGGGATGTCTCTTAATGGTGATGTGTTTGTATGGCGAGTTGACAAGGGGTCAATTGTGCTGGATGGTTGTTTGTGCTAACTTGACACAAATTAGAATCATCAGAGTCAACTAAGAAAGGAGCCTCACTTGAGAAATTGCCTCAGTTGAGAAATTGCCTCCTTGAGATCCAGCTGTAAGGAATTTTCTCTATTAGTGGTTGGTGGAGGAGGACCCATATCATAGTGAGTGGTGACATTCCTGTGCTTCTGACCTGAGTTCTGTAAGAAAGCAGGTTGGGCAAGTCATGGGAAGCAAGCCCATAAGCATCACTCCTCCATGGCTTTTGCATTAACTCTGGCCTCTAGGTTCCAGCCTACTTCAGCTCCTGTACTCTAAATTCCTTCAATTACAGACTGTGATTTGCAAGTATAAACTAAATAAACCCTTTCCTCCCCAACTTGCTCTTTGGTCATGATGTTTTATCACAGTAATAGAAAAGCTGAGCATGATGGGAGCGGTCCAGAGATAACAGAGACACCAGGTTGTGGGGACAGTGCTGCACTGGCAATGCCTTTCCATAAGCAAATAACTGTTGCTGTGACTTCAGAACAAAAGCAACTGAAGGCATGAGCCCTTGAAACAAGTTAATGAACACAGCGAACTGAATAATTGAGCAAAGAAAATGAAAATCCCAAAGGACCTAAGTGGATCATTTCTAAGTCCAAAATGGATTTCTGGGGGCTTGGAAAGGCAATCTTTGATGGTCATTCTCTTTCAAGTTTCCTAAAAATAGGAAAAGGTCCCAAGGAAGCCAAGAGCTGTTCTGATACTCTAAGAATAAGCATAAAGACACAGTGGGGAGAGTCACAGCCTAGTCTGAAAAGCATGAGTAATCCTATCTGACCAAGGGAAGTCTTTTGGAGATCTCAGTGGTAGCAGAATCTGCATGGGTCTCTCTCTCATTCAGACTGAGATGCCTGAGTGAGAACAGGATTCTTAGATGAGCTAAACTGCGAAGAATCATAAAGTAGATCGGCTTGCATCATAAAGTAAAAAGCCTCTTATCATAATTGCTTTTAAAAATATTTCTAGATGTTCATAATCATCATTTAGTACTTTAGAAATGATCTTCTACTTCCTAGTATATTTTCAGTTAAATCTGTGACATCCCCAAATGGGCATTTGTTGTTATTGATGCAGAAAAATCCAGCTATGAAAGCAGTAAAAACTATACTGAGAAACAAGCAGTGGTGATCGGGAATGTTAGTATTGGCCCACATGTTTCATTGCCACAAACGAAAAGACATCATGAAGCCTAGGATGGAAGCAAGGTCCTAGTGGGCTTCACCTGTCTTACAGCGATGTATTTAACATAGTTGGGGAAAGCAAGTGTTTCTGGAATTTCCATGTCTTCATTTAACATTATCCATAGTAGCCGGGCGGTGGTGGCGCACGCCTGTAATCCCAGCACTTGGGAGGCAGAGGCAGGCGGATTTCTGAGTTCGAGGCCAGC